>CP115869.1:9517059-9978491 GCA_027920645.1 Caenorhabditis nigoni
TTTCAAGTTTCCTTTTTTTACTTTTTCCCACTTCTCCTACGTTTTTTTTTCAGTTTTTCCATTTTTCTAGTTTTTCAAAATACTTTACCGTTTTATTTTTCTTTTTCGTTTTCCATTCTTTTTCATTTTTTAAATTTTTCTTCCTTTCTATTTTTTTCCTCTTGTTTTTCCTATACGTGTTATTAATTTTCATATCTTCCCATTATTTCTATTTGATATATCTGTTATTCTTCAAATACTCAAAGTGTTTCTCACTTTTTACCATTTTTTTCAACATTTCTATTTAATTTTCTTGTTTTCATAGTTTTATTTTTTGATTCCTTCTTTCTCGTCATGGTCACGTTTCTTTTGTATGTTTTTTTTTTCAAATTTCAAAGATACGATGATTCAAAATCTTATGTTTATAATAGGAAATAAGCTGAATTCAACTACCGAAAACTGCTTGATTGAGTTTTTTGGATGTCCTGGCCGTATAAAAAGAAGTGCTTTTCGAAGAAAAATTATTGCCTCTCAGAGAGTGCAGCGACTGGACCGCAGAGAAACTTCCCCTTCACGTTCTTTATGAATGCGAGAGAGCACAGCGGAAAGCGGAGACGCAGAGGAAAAAGCACATGTGAAATGTGAAACCGAGTCTCTCCGCGGCCCACATCCCTCACACACATATATTTTCCTCATTTTCTTCTTCGACGACTCACTGAGTAGACGTCTCTCTTTTTCCTGGGGAATCTCCAAAACTCTTATAAACAAATGGATTTTGGAGATTTCCCTTATTTTTCTGAATATTCCTTCCTCTTCTTTTTTTATTCCCAGGAATTTCCAAAAAACCCTGTCAATGAATGGGTTTTTGGAAATTTCCATCTATTAATGATTTTTCTGAAAAGGTTAGTTTTTCAAATGTTTCTACATAAAATGAATGAATAAAGATTCTGAAAAATTTTGGATTTTGTTTGATAATAAAAAAGAGAAATCTCGATTTTCAGTATTTTCTTTGTAACTCATTTTTCCATGACCACTAAAAATTTAGTTGACATTAGATTTGAATCGGTCACCTCCTAGGCCTAATTTTTCGTTTGAATTTTTAGTGAAATTTCTCGAAAAATGAGTACATAACAATTATTTGATTTTCAATTATTACATTTTGAAACTCTATTTTAATCTTTTCAGCCTGACACTTCGTCAAGTTTGCCGAGATTATCGAAAATTTGAATGATTCGAAATTGCCGGATTCGAAGTTCTAATGGATCACCTTGCTGGGAAAAACAACCATTTTTGGAAAATTCGAATATTGTGGATGTTGTTATTCGAGATCTGGAACTGCCATTGAAATTTCAAAAAAACACTTTGGAATGACTACATTTCAATTTCGATGGTTTTCAACTTCAAAATGATTCGTCAATTCATACTCTACCGATTAAGCTGACCAAAATGTTGGAAAAACTCAATCGAAGAATCAAAACAAAGGAGTGGAGTTTACAATTTGCTGATCCGGAAACACCGAAGATTCTTTCAATATGTATTCCAATGGTGATGGAAATGGCATCTGATGAAATTGTCAAAACTGAGCAATGGAAGAAAGCGGCGAAATTCGAATGCAATTCATACTGTTCGAATCTGAACTTAGAAGACATATGCCGAAAAAGGTTAGTGAATCTTAAATTTAAATTTTCATTTTTCGATATATTTCAGACTTTCATCAGTTCTTCAAAATTCGAGAGGTGGAAGTTCAAATGCAGGCATTTCGAAGAAGAAGAGGAATTATTCAATATGGAAATTTTTTTTAAACTACTGTCAAAAACGTTCAATAAATATTTTATTCAAAAACCAAAAACCTCGATCGGAAATTCCAAATTTTAGAATTCCAGATATTCACATTTTTAGCGGTCTTTTTTTTATTGCAGTCTTCTTTTTTCGCAGAGAAATATAAATTTGCGAAAATGTGAATGAATAAAAGCAAATTTAGACTACATTCGAAAAATTGTTTTTTCATTCACTTTCAAGCATTGACATTTAAAATATAATGTTTCTCAAAGAATAACAAGATTTTGGAATTTCCTGCAAAACTCAAGCTTCTAGACTCGAATACCCACATATTTTCAGTAAAGACAAGTGATGATTGGATCAGATTTTCAGCATTGACCTATTCTGCCAAACATTTATTGAATGGTAAATTTTCAAAATCTTTCTGAACATGTCTTGAAAATTATTTAACTTAGAAGTTGTATTTACTTTATAGAAATGAAAAAAAAATCAATGAAAAAAATAGATAAAATAAGTTAGAGAGAGTTGTAGGGAATGTGTCGAGGTGTTGATAACTGCACACTGGAAACCGGATTTACAGTTCAATGTGCTCTGGAATAAACAATTCGTTGGTTGTTTTTCAATTTAATCTTAATTGTCACCTCCAAAGCAACTCGCGAAATGATTCTTAAAATCCGGATACATTTTTAGGAGTCGTGAGATTTCGTATCCTGTGCGAGTCGTTTCTTTATGATACTCCTTATAGTGGTTCCGATCCTTCTGGAACGATCCACACTGGAATCCACACTTGTTGCAATCCCAGAAGGAATTGAATTCGCTCCCGGCGTGAATGAGAGCAAGGAGAACAAACTGGTATCTTCCAGAAGATTTCAGAAATTTGATTTCGAGTGATGCAGAACTGAAAAAGCAAAGTTTATGAGAATCGATGAATATATAGAATTTTACCTCGTTCTGGCAGGGAACCAGTGTTCCGCACGCCGGTTTGCGAAGCTCGGTCTGCTTCTCAGAAGGTTCCTTTATTTTTGGATTCTTTGGGATCGCAAACTTTTGGTTGGTTTCCTCTTTGATTGGCTCAGAGGTTTCTTGTTTGACTAGCTTCTGAGTGGTTGGAACAATTGCTTCTCTTGCTGTCCTTTCTTTGTAATATCGACGGACCTGAAATCCACATTTTTAATGCGAGAATTCAGACTGCTAAATGTTTGTGAGGTTGGTTTGGGGACCTTCATAAAGTCTAGCAGTGGGCACCCCAACTTTCCAACCGCGTAGCTCAACAGGCAGTGGTGGGCCTATGTATAGCAGTCTATCCAACATCCAGAGTGCGGCTAGTCGCGCCCTGTTTTCAATAGCTTTGGTTCTATCACCTGAATGAAACTCACATCACTCTCTGACACCTCATGGACCGTCGTCCAGGGGAGAAATTTTATCTGCTCAATGTTTGGCTCCCGATCATATGTCATATGAAGCAAGGCCATTTCGCTGGGGAGATTCTTTTCAGCTCCTGGTCTCTTCAATTCTTGAATGTTCGAATCTCTTTGCTCCTTGAACCAGTGGTGAATCTGAAAAAAAACTTCCAGAAATTTAGAATTTCAAGGAATTTCAGATTTTTTTCATTTGAGAAATTCAAACATTCAAAAAAAAAAACTCACCGTTTGAGTTTTCACCTCGCTCCCAATTCTTTCCTTAATCCGACATGTTCTCTCCTCCGTCAGAAATTGAAATTCTTGGAAGAATTGTTGAAGCATCATGATTTGGGAATTTGAGAAGTTGTGCTAAAAATTTCACATTTCATTAGTTTTCAATTTAAAGAAAAATACTCACTGGATTTTTAGAAGTCACTGGGAACGAGGGTGGATTCATGATGAAATGACCAATTAAGGGCAAATCTGAAAAAAAAGCTATGGAACAAATACGTAAAAAACGCTGAAATTTGATGTTTCGCAATTGTGCACGTCTTGCAAAGTAACAGCTTTGCGCTTTTTTGCCTGAAACAAAAAGCAAAAACTGGCATTTTAGTTTTAAACGGTTTTAAGAAAAGAACTGTGTTTACTAGGGAAGACCCCAACTCGGGTGTGGCGATACGGGTGGTGACCTATATCATTTGAAAGCTGACATGTTCCTGCTTCTAAGTATGTTTTCAAAAAGTGCTTTGTCGCGGTAGTTTTTGAGAAAATTGGGTCGAAAGATAATTTTTAGTTGATTTCTAGCCTCAATTTAGCATTGAAAATCGACGCGAGACACGCGATATATTTATTTCAAATTTGAAAAGCCAAACACAGCTTAGAAATCAACTGAAAAGTATCTTTCGACCCAATTTTCTCGAAAACTACCGCGACAAAGCACTTTTTGAAAACAGATTTGGAATCAGGAACATGTCAGCTTTCAGATGATATAGGTCACCACCCGTATCGCCACACCCGAGTTGGGGTCTTCCCTAGTTAGTTGAAGCTGTTAAATAATTTGTTTCCGTACTTCCGAAACGTCGTACTTGCAAAAAATTACACTTTCAAAACGTCTTCTTTCGAAACACAGAAAAAAGTCAAAAATGTGTGAAACAGCCGCAAAAATACACAGAACTTCTATCAGAATTAGATAAAAACTTAGGACACAAATTTTTCTGTTTTTTTGTGCAAAAAAAAGCGCAAAACTGTTATTTTCGAAACATCAAACTTGCGAAATGTCGTATTTCGAAACGTAGCGGAGCCGGAAATCAAGCAGGTTGTTGTATTAAAAAAGCCTATGAAATTCCGTATAAAGTCGGAAGAGAAAAAATGGGAAGAGAAAACCGGAAACTGCAATTTATGTGGAATGAAAAGAAGAATAGAAAATACAGACCAAGAAGACGTAAATAAGCGAGTAGAGCGAGTGGGTGGTAGAATAGAGCGCACTTGCACTGTTTAGCCCCTGGGAAAAAAACAAGTACACATTGTGTTTTGGTGGTCATGAGGGTCAGATAAGATCTATAGAAGGGCCTTCAGGAAGAGTCAATTTTACCATTGAAAAAAGAAAATTTCAAACTGTGGAATAGTTTGCAGTCTGCCAAAAATGCAGTAGTAGATTACTTGTAGTTTGTAGCCTGACAATAAGGCAGTTGTAGCCTAATTAACTTTTGTAGCCTGTCAATAAAGCATCACCAATCATTTTAAGCCGGTTCTTGAATTTTTTTTAATTATTGAACTTTATCCATTTTTCTTCTTTTTTTCGTATTCTCACTTGTTCTCTATATTGATTGGATACTCTATTTTTCAATTTTCCAGAATTTTTTTTGTTTTTTCTCATGTTTTTCATTTATATATTATATTATACTTATGATGTACTTCTAATTACCCTTTTTTTTCTATTTTTTTTCCATTTCTCATACTTTTAAATATTTTAGTCATTTTATTTTATAGGTTCCTGTTTTTTTTCTATTTTTCAATTTAATTTTCTTTCAAGTTCCCATTTTTGCTTTTTCTTATCACTTTTCCCTTTCATTTTTCATTTCTATCTGTTTTTCTAGTTTTCTAAACCTTTTTTTATTCTTCCAATTCATTTTTCTTACATTTCTACTTTTTAATTTCTCTACTTTTCTATCTTTTCTAGTCTTGTTATATTTCTTATTTAGATATTTTTCCATCTTTTCTATATCTGCTTTATTTATTTATTGAAAATGTTTTACTTTTTCTACTATTTATCTAAATTTTCTATTGATTTTTCAGATTTTTTTCTTGCTTCTTTTTCTTTTTTTTGTTTCCTTTTACTTTTGTTATTTAATTTTTTGATTTCTCTCATTGTTTTATTTTTAAGATCATTTTTGTTCATCTGGCACAAGCTTTTGAATATTTTCTCGTATTCGATAATACCATGATCAAAAATCTAATGTTCGTGATGATAAATAAACACAATTCTACTATCAAAATTTGTCTGGTTGATTTTTTTGGATGTCTAGGCCGTACAAAAAATTATTGATTTTCGAAGAAAAATTAATGTCTCTCAGAGAGTGTGGCGCCTCGAAAAACGCAGATGTCCTTTCCTGCATTTTATGAATGTGAGAGAGTACAACGACTGGCGGAGACGCAGAGGAAAAAGCACATGTGGATTGTGAAACCGAGTCTCTCCGCGGGCCACATATTCCCTCACACACACAAATATTCTCCTCATTTCTCTTCTTCGACGACTCACTGAGTAGACGTCTTTCTCTTTCCGGGAACTCTCCAAAAATCTTATGAATGAATAGATTTTGAAGAGATTTCCCTTATTTTTTCTGAATATTCCTTATTTTTTATTCCCAGAAATTTCCAACAAACCCTGTAGATGAATGGGTTTTTGGAAATTTTCTTCTTTTATTGATTTTTCTGAAAAGGTTAGTTTTGAAATGTTTATACAAAAAAATAAGAAAAATAATTAATAACTCGAAAAAGATTTGGATGTTTTTTGATAATTTTCTGACTTAAAAAGGGAAAAAATTCGAATTACCAGTGTTTTCACATATTTTTTTGTTTGAATATTTCAGCGAAATTTTTCGAATAATAAGTACCAAACAAGTGGATTTCCAATTAATAGATTTTGGAAACTCTAATGTTTGTTAAAGTGGTATTTCTTTCTTCAACAAAAATTAGCCTTTTATTAAATCTTTTTAGTCTGACACTTCGTCAAGTTTGCCGAGACAATTGAAAATTTGAATGATTCGAAACTGCCTGATCCAAAGTTTCAATGGAGAAACAACCCTTTTGGAAAATTCGAATATTGTGGATGTGGCTGATGAAGATGTGAAAACTGAGCAATGGAAAAAAGCGGCGAAATTGGAATAGGACTTATTTTGTCAAATCTGAACGTAGAAGACATATGCCATTTTTCAAAAATGTCTTCAAAAATAAATTCCATTAATGCTAGAGATTTGGATACTTCGAAAAAGGTTTTTGCATTTTTATTTTAAAGATTTATAATTTTATATATTTCAGACTTCCATCACCTCGTCAAAATGCAAGATGTGTGAGTTCAAATGCAAACATTTCAATAAACAAGAGGAGTTATCAATGTTTGGAATATTTTGAAAATTTACTATCTAAAATTTTAAATAAATATTTTATTCAAATATCAAAACCTTGTTTGGAAATTCCGAAACCCTGGAGTTCACAATTTCAGATATTCACATTTTATTCAGCGGTCTTCTCTTGGGTTATCCATTTTGAATAATCAAGGAACTAAAGACTCCGCTTCCATTGCGCCGTGAGCGCACCAGCTGATGTTTGAACCGCGAGCGGAGCAGAAAGGAGCTTATGGCTTATACGTGCAGCTGATCCTCAATATTCTCGGAGAGATAAAAACAAATGTTCTAGAATTTTGAACTGTTTTCCTGGAAGATATTTGTTTTTAGAGTATCTATTTTACGTATACTTTGAGCTCACATATCTTGGTTTCTAGGTGTAATATCAAAAAACTGTAAACTAATGAAAATATTTGCGATGTTATGGTTAACAATTTATCAGTTGACACATTTTCGATACCTCTACAAGAAACCGAGATAATTGAGCTCAAAGTATAGGTAAAATAGACAAAATCCCACTCTAAGTGTCTATTTTACGTACACTTTGAGCTCACATATCTTGGTTTCTAGGTGTAATATCAAAAAACTGTAAACTAATAAAATATTTGCGATGTTATGGTTAACAATTCATCAGTTGACACATTTTTAATATCTCCACAAGAAACCGAGATAATTAAGCTCGAAGTATAGGTAAAATAGACAAAATCCCGCTCTAAAGTGTCTATTTTACCTATACTTTGAGCTCACATATCTTGGTTTCTAGGTGTAATATCAAAAAACTGTTAACTAATAAAATATTTGCGATGTTATGGTTAACAATTCATCAGTTGACACATTTTTAATATCTCCACAAGAAACCGAGATAATTAAGCTCGAAGTATAGGTAAAATAGACAAAATCCCGCTCTAAAGTGTCTATTTTACCTATACTTTGAGCTCACATATCTTGGTTTCTAGGTGTAATATCAAAAAACTGTAAACTAATAAAATATTTGCGATGTTATGGTTAACAATTCATCAGTTGACACATTTTTAATATCTCCACAAGAAACGCGAGATAATTAAGCTCAAAGTATAGGTAAATTAGACAAAATCCCGCTCTAAAGTGTCTATTTTACCTATACTTTGAGCTCACATATCTTGGTTTCTAGGTGTAATATCAAAAAACTGTAAACTAATAAAATATTTGCGATGTTATGGTTAACAATTCATCAGTTGACACATTTTTAATATCTCCACAAGAAACCGAGATAATTAAGCTCGAAGTATAGGTAAAATAGACAAAATCCCGCTCTAAAGTGTCTATTTTACCTATACTTTGAGCTCACATATCTTGGTTTCTAGGTGTAATATCAAAAAACTGTAAACTAAGAAAATATTTGCGATGTTATGGTTAACAATTTATCAGTTGACACATTTTTAATATCTCTACAAGAAACCGAGATAATTAAGCTCGAAGTATAGGTAAAATAGACAAAATCCCGCTCTAAAGTGTCTATTTTACCTATACTTTGAGCCCACATATCTTGGTTTCTAGGTGTAATATCAAAAAACTGTAAACTAACAAAATATTTACGATGTTATGGTTAACAATTTATCAGTTGACACATTTTTAATATCTCTACAAGAAACCGAGATAATTAAGCTCGAAGTATAGGTAAAATAGACAAAATCCCGCTCTAAAGTGTCTATTTTACCTATAGGTTGAGCCCACATATCTTGGTTTCTAGGTGTAATATCAAAAAACTGTAAACTAATAAAATATTTGCGATGTTATGGTTAACAATTTATCAGTTGACACATTTTTGATATCTCTACAAGAAACCGAGATAAATGAGCTCAAAGTATAGGTAAAATAGACAAAATCCCACTCTAAAGTGTCTATTTTACGTACACTTTGAGCTCACATATCTTGGTTTCTAGGTGTAATATCAAAAAACTGTAAACTAATAAAATATTTGCGATGTTATGGTTGACAATTTATCAGTTGACACATTTTTGATATCTCTACAAGAAACCGAGATAAATGAGCTCAAAGTACAGGTAAAACAGAAAAAATCCCACTTTTTATGGTCACTTTGAGCTCACATATCTTGGTTTCTAGGTGTAATATCAAAAAACTGTAAACTAATAAAATATTTGCGATGTTATGGTTAACAATTTATCAGTTGACACATTTTTGATATCTCTACAAGAAACCGAGATAAATGAGCTCAAAGTACAGGTAAAACAGAAAAAATCCCACTTTTTATGGTCACTTTGAGCTCACATATCTTGGTTTCTAGGTGTAATATCAAAAAACTGTAAACTAATAAAATATTTGCGATGTTATGGTTAACAATTTATCAGTTGACACATTTTTGATATCTCTACAAGAAACCGAGATAAATGAGCTCAAAGTACAGGTAAAACAGAAAAAATCCCACTTTTTATGGTCACTTTGAGCTCACATATCTTGGTTTCTAGGTGTAATATCAAAAAACTGTAAACTAATAAAATATTTGCGATGTTATGGTTAACAATTTATCAGTTGACACATTTTTGATATCTCTACAAGAAACCGAGATAAATGAGCTCAAAGTACAGGTAAAACAGAAAAAATCCCACTTTTTATGGTCACTTTGAGCTCACATATCTTGGTTTCTAGGTGTAATATCAAAAAACTGTAAACTAATAAAATATTTGCGATGTTATGGTTGACAATTTATCAGTTGACACATTTTTGATATCTCTACAAGAAACCGAGATAAATGAGCTCAAAGTACAGGTAAAACAGAAAAAATCCCACTTTTTATGGTCACTTTGAGCTCACATATCTTGGTTTCTAGGTGTAATATCAAAAAACTGTAAACTAATAAAATATTTGCGATGTTATGGTTAACAATTCATCAGTTGACACATTTTTAATATCTCCACAAGAAACCGAGATAATTAAGCTCAAAGTATAGGTAAATTAGACAAAATCCCGCTCTAAAGTGTCTATTTTACCTATACTTTGAGCTCACATATCTTGGTTTCTAGGTGTAATATCAAAAAACTGTAAACTAATAAAATATTTGCGATGTTATGGTTGACAATTAAGCAGTTGACACATTTTGATACCTCTACAAGAAACCGAGATAATTAAGCTCAAATTATAGGTAAATTAGACAAAATCCCGCTCTAAAGTGTCTATTTTACCTATACTTTGAGCTCACATATCTTGGTTTCTAGGTGTAATATCAAAAAACTATAAACTAATAAAATATTTGCGATGTTATGGGTAACAATTAAGCAGTTGACACATTTTGATACCTCTACAAGAAACCGAGATAATTAAGCTCAAATTATAGGTAAATTAGACAAAATCCCGCTCTAAAGTGTCTATTTTACCTATACTTTGAGCTCACATATCTTGGTTTCTAGGTGTAATATCAAAAAACTATAAACTAATAAAATATTTGCGATGTTATGGGTAACAATTTATCAGTTGACACATTTTTAATATCTCTACAAGAAACCGAGATAAATGAGCTCAAAGTACAGGTAAAACAGAAAAAATCCCACTCTTTATGGTCACTTTGAGCTCACATATCTTGGTTTCTAGGTGTAATATCAAAAAACTGTAAACTAATAAAATATTTGCAATGTTATGGTTGACAATTAAGCAGTTGACACATTTTACCTCTACAAGAAACCGAGATAATACCTCTACAAGAAACCGAGATAATTAAGCTCAAAGTATAGGTAAATTAGACAAAATCCCGCTCTAAAGTGTCTATTTTACCTATACTTTGAGCTCACATATCTTGGTTTCTAGGTGTAATATCAAAAAACTGTAAACTAATAAAATATTTACGATGTTATGGTTAACAATTCATCAGTTGACACATTTTTAATATCTCCACAAGAAACCGAGATAATTAAGCTCGAAGTATAGGTAAAATAGACAAAATCCCGCTCTAAAGTGTCTATTTTACCTATACTTTGAGCCCACATATCTTGGTTTCTAGGTGTAATATCAAAAAACTGTTAACTAATAAAATATTTGCGATGTTATGGTTAACAATTCATCAGTTGACACATTTTTAATATCTCCACAAGAAACCGAGATAATTAAGCTCGAAGTATAGGTAAAATAGACAAAATCCCGCTCTAAAGTGTCTATTTTACCTATACTTTGAGCCCACATATCTTGGTTTCTAGGTGTAATATCAAAAAACTGTTAACTAATAAAATATTTGCGATGTTATGGTTAACAATTCATCAGTTGACACATTTTTAATATCTCCACAAGAAACCGAGATAATTAAGCTCAAAGTATAGGTAAATTAGACAAAATCCCGCTCTAAAGTGTCTATTTTACCTATACTTTGAGCTCACATATCTTGGTTTCTAGGTGTAATATCAAAAAACTGTAAACTAATAAAATATTTGCGATGTTATGGTTAACAATTCATCAGTTGACACATTTTTAATATCTCCACAAGAAACCGAGATAATTAAGCTCAAAGTATAGGTAAATTAGACAAAATCCCGCTCTAAAGTGTCTATTTTACCTATACTTTGAGCTCACATATCTTGGTTTCTAGGTGTAATATCAAAAAACTGTTAACTAATAAAATATTTGCGATGTTATGGTTAACAATTCATCAGTTGACACATTTTTAATATCTCCACAAGAAACCGAGATAATTAAGCTCGAAGTATAGTTAAAATAGACAAAATCCCGCTCTAAAGTGTCTATTTTACCTATACTTTGAGCCCACATATCTTGGTTTCTAGGTGTAATATCAAAAAACTGTAAACTAAAAAAATATTTGCGATGTTATGGTTAACAATTTATCAGTCGACACATTTTTAATATCTCTACAAGAAACCGAGATAATTAAGCTCGAAGTATAGGTAAAATAGACAAAATCCCGCTCTAAAGTGTCTATTTTACCTATAGGTTGAGCCCACATATCTTGGTTTCTAGGTGTAATATCAAAAAACTGTAAACTAACAAAATATTTACGATGTTATGGTTAATAATTTATCAATTGACACATTTCTAATATCTCTACAAGAAACCGAGATAAATAAGCTCAAAGTATAGGTAAAATAGACAAAATCCCGCTCTAAAGTGTCTATTTTACCTATAGGTTGAGCCCACATATCTTGGTTTCTAGGTGTAATATCAAAAAACTGTAAACTAACAAAATATTTACGATGTTATGGTTAATAATTTATCAATTGACACATTTTTAATATCTCTACAAGAAACCGAGATAATTAAGCTCAAAGTATAGGTAAATTATACAAAATCCCGCTCTAAAGTGTCTATTTTACCTATACTTTGATCTCACATATCTTGGTTTCTAGGTGTAATATCAAAAAACAGTAAACTAATAAAATATTTGCGATGTTATGGTTGACAATCAAGCAGTTGACACATTTTTAATATCTCTTCAAGAAACCGAGATAAATGAGCTCAAAGTACAGGTAAAACAGAAAAAATCCCACTCTTTATGGTCACTTTGAGCAAAAAAATAGACAAAATCCCGCTCACACATCTTGGTTTCTAGATGAAATATCAAAAAACTATAAACTAATAAAATATTTGCGATGTTATGGTTAACAATTCATCAGGTGACACATTTTTAATATCTCTTCAAGAAACCGAGATAAATGAGCTCAACATATAGGTAAAATAGACAAAATCCCGCTCTAAAGTGTCTATTTTACCTATACTTTGAGCTCACATATCTTGGTTTCTAGGTGTAATATCAAAAAACTGTAAACTAATAAAATATTTGCGATGTTATGGTTGACAATTTATCGGTTAACACATTTTGATACCTCTACAAGAAACCGAGATAAATGAGCTCAACATATAGGTAAAATAGACAAAATCCCGCACTAAAGTGTCTATTTTACCTATACTTTGAGCTCACATATCTTGGTTTCTAGGTGTAATATCAAAAAACTGTAAATAAATTGAATGTTTGCGATGTTATGGTCAACAATTTTTTATCATCCAAATTTTTTCTTTTTGAATTTTCCAAAGTTTAAAGTTTTGAATTTTTCAATTTTGATTATTTATGCGTTTGAATTTTCATGTATTTTCGTATTTTATAAAATCACAATTTTTGTATTTTCGGATTAGTGAAATTCTGAAATTCGGCAAAATTTTGGAATTTTTAACGTCTCAATTATTGTATTTTGAAGTATTTTTTTTCCGAAAATTCAAAAATTCGAGTTTTTGAATTTTTGGAAATTTAGGATTTTCAATTTGCGAATTTCCCTTTTGGAATATCAAATTTTTATCAGTTTTAATTCTTGTGTTTTATGTTTAAAAAATTCTATAACATCGCACTTTCTAATCTTCGTATTTTCAAAAAAAAAATTTGTACAAAATTTGGTTAGTCTACTGCAATAAATTAATCGAAATGTTTCAATTTTTAAAATTCAATTAGTCAGTTGATCAATTAAACTATGTTCAACGATGCTGATGTTGGTTTATGGATGCAGCGAGAATCATGTCGAATGCATCTTTCGTTGGCACGAGAATATTTGGATTCGATGGAGCTAGCTGGAATAGGATTTTTTAAGTAAGATAGTAAGAGAGCGTTTGCAAGTTGAGTTTTCTAGGCCGCCAACTTTCATAACCAAGAACTGGTCTAATATTCATCTAAAATATTTTTTCGGCCGTTTTGATATGTTGGCTAGTTTTCTAGGTAAATGACCTAGAAAAGTAGAAATGTTCATTTTTGAACCATTTTAGTGTGGTGGCCAAACTTTCGTCAGTTGAGTTTTCTAGGCCGTCATAGCAAATAAATTAGAAATGGTTCCAAAAATTTTAACGACTCTTTTTCGTATTCATATCTGCGATACGAATAGCTCCAATAGACAAAATTCGAAACTTGTCGATAGAGCGAATTTGCTTTAAAAAAGATAATAAAAACTTACGTCACAAAAGTAGTCGAGTCCCTCCTTGATGTTTTCGTGCTCAATAGCTTGATGGCTCATGCAGTCCATTCGAGTCATGAATTGAACTTTGCAGACGGGGCAACGGTGGCTGGAATCGAAAAATTATAGCATATAACTCACAGTTTCAGGTTTAAAATATGACATGATCATTCTCATTCGGTTTTCGTTTTTTCAGGCCGCGATGGCTAAATTTTTCCAGCCAATACAATTTTTCTCAATCGACCAAAAACGTTTTTATAACAAGAAAAGTTGGAAGCGGCACGAATCACTCTGATAGAAACAGTCATACACTTGCACTTTGAGCTCAATTATCTCGGTTTGAATGACAGGTATCGAAACGTGGTCGATTGATAGAATGCTGCTGATGTTATGACAAAAACTTTATCGTTTGACAAATGTTTGTTATCTACTATAGAAGTTGAGATATATCAGCTTAATGGAGTGGCTTCATATTAGAAGTTTCGAAGTAAATTTTATATTTTTCGACCTAGATGAGATCAACTCACCTTTTAAAATTGATCCAGAGGCAGATTGTGGAAGATCTTGTCTTCACGCCGTCGCATTTTGTTGTTTACTTTGACTTGAAAAAGATTTCCTTGACGAGTCTTCTCAATCCACACTCCTGGCTCCCTGAGGCACTTCCTGTAAAATTAAAATTAATATTTCAAATCAACTAAAACCGAATCAAAAAATTCTCTTACTTCTTCTTGTGCTTTGATGGTGGTGTGTACTACGGTCCTCCACCTCCTAATCTCACAACAATGCAGCCTCTGGAATGTTAGCCGGCGGTCGACGATTGCTAAAGAAATTAGAATGTAGTTGTAGAGGTTGCTTTTCATTAAGATCGAACCTGACAAATGCTCGCCAAGCTGCTCTCAGTTCCTCTTTTGGGTTCGCAAGTGCTTTTTGAGATTTTCTTTGAGTCTGGAGAATCATTAGTCAAAAATAATCAATATTTTTGTTTTCTTCACAATGTTCACAGAAATTCATACTACAATAGCTTTTTCTTTTTTCCTTTTTCACAAGGCCTTTTTCAAAAAACTACTCTACTGCCTATATTTGACGCCAATGTTATACATGACCTTCGAGCTCAATTATCTCGGTTCCTACAAGAGATATCAAAAATTCGTCAACTGATAAAAAATTTGTGAAATGATGATTGATATTTTATTAGTTGACTGCTTTCTGACATCTGTTACAGGAACCAAGATAATTTAAATCAAAGTGCGAGTATATGGAGGCTTTTTATTAGAGAGGAGGAGTTAGTTTTAGTATAGAGAAATTTTATTATAGAGAAAAATCAATTGTAGTATAGAGAAATACTTTGGAAACACACTGACTAGTGAGTATGTTTCATTATATTCAAGCAATGTGCATAACTTCAATAGAATGATTAAGAAAAAACTAACCTTTTTTCGGGACACATCAATGAGAAGAAAATTTCGAAACCCATTTATGTATTGGGTTTTTTAACTTTCCATGAATAAATACAAGAGATAGGACAAGAAATATTCAGAAAAATAATTTTAAAACTCCAAAATCCATTTATTAAAAGGATTTTTGGAGCATTCCGGGAGAAAAGAGACGTCTATTCATTGAGTCGTCAAGAAATCGAAATGAAGGCATCGGAGGGACTCGGTTTTACAATTAGTTTTTTTTCTCTACATCTCCACCAATCTCTGTGCTCTCTGACACCCATAAAAGGCAACGCAGTCACATTACTCTGCGTCTCTCGACTCGCTACACTCTTTGAAAAAAAAACCTTTTCAAATGTTTACTTTAGGGGCACCACACATCTGCATGAGAAAGTCGTAGGAGACAGCTGCTACAGTCTTCTGTTAGTTCAAAAAAATAGAAAAATAATATCGCTCATTTTTAGAGCTCATATTTAGAGCTCATTTTTAGAGCTCATTTTCTAAATTCAGAATTTCTAACAATTTGAATTTTTGAATAGAATTTTTTTTGAAAATTTGGATGTTTTGAATTCAAACTTCATGAAACTTTTTTGAGCTTTTTTTAGCTTTAAAAATAAAAAATACGCTCAAAAAATTTATTAAAGAAATTTATTCAAAAATGTATATAAATTAGTCAATTTTCATCGATTTCAGCTGTCTGGTGAGCCTCTCTTTCCTTTTTTTTTTGCTCCCGTTTGGCTTCGAGTTGTGCCAGATTCTGAAAAATTAATTTTTTTAAGTCATTGAAAATTCCAAAACATACAATTTGAAAAATCAGAAATTCAAAAATGTAGAAGTTCAGAAATTTTTTGATTTCAGATTTTTTAAAATTATTTTTTTAGGTTCTGAATTTTCCAACAGTAAAATCCTCCAAAAATTTCAAATGCCCTCCTGCTCACCTCTGCTATTCTCATCCGGTACTCCTCCACTTCAGTCCATTCTTTTTCTTTGACCTGATGAAACCACATCGAGTAGTTCGACTTCGTATCTCCAGCCAATTTGCCTGCATCGACATAGTTCGGTGGTCCTAGAAGACGTTTCCCTCCATCTAATCCTTCTGATTCTTCCTCCACTGGTTCATTCTTCTGTAGAACCTCCTGAACATCCCATGGAGTCGCTTTATCCTCATCTGGAAAATATTAATTGTTAAGTGATAAAATTACAAATATTTTACCAGTTGATAAATTTTCAATATCTCTTATAGAAACACACCTGGCAACAAGCGAAGGGTCCAACTCCAAGTTAATGGCGATTTCTCGAACTGTGTTGATTCCGTCGATTTGTGGAATGATTTTTTGAGAGAGAGAACGTCCATTTTTTCAACAAGTCGATCGGTGAGCTCTACTTCTCTTATGAACATTGGCACCATGTGATAATCGATCTCTGGAGGTTCACATCCACGATACAGTGGGCAGAGTTTGAAGTACAGTGAAACTATTTCGTCATCTTCGAGTGTAACTTCTATCACACTTTCTCCTGGAAAGGTTTTATTGAATTCCATGATTTTAAAATTCAAAAGTGTTTACCTCTTGTCGAAAGATCCACAAACATTTTTTCCATAACTTCCAACACATGTGTTTTATACTTGGGATTCGTTAGAAAGTTGTACTCCATCTCCAACTCAATTAGATATTCCGCACACTTTTGAACAATCGGTTCATACATTGTTTCTGCAGAAGACGTCATGTCAACAATGAAAGACATGTCGAAAGCGAATTTCAAAGCCCATTTATTTATTGGGTTTTTGAAACCTTCCATGAGTAAATACTAGAAATAGGACTAGGAATATTCAGAAAAATAAGTGAAAATCTCTCCAAAATCCATTCATTTATAGGATTTTTGGAGAGTTTCTTAGGAACAATTTAGACGTCTATGCAGTAAGTCGTCAAGAAAGCGAAATGAATCAGAGGGGAGGGGAAAACAGCCATAGGAGGGTGGAGATTTCGCAATTTACTTTCTCCTCTGCATCTCCGCCAATTCTTGTACTCTCTGACATCCATGAGTCACATTTCTCTGCGTCTTTGCGGTCGCTACACTCCCTGAAAAATTTAAAAAAAAACCATTTCCGATGTTTACTTTAGGGGCCCCGCACATCTGCATGAGAAAGTCGAAGAGGGCAGCTGATGTGTCTTGTGTCTGTGAAAAGGTATCCTAGAAATCTCCAGCAACCTTACAAGAGAAGTGTTTTCAGAATGGCTTCGAGAATTTCTTGAAAATTGGTACACTTATACATTTGGACATGGTGAACAACGAGAACACTCTTTATGTCCGGATGCACCTAGAAGCTGAAAAAACGCGTCTGAAATTTCACCTTTTGTTTTAGCATGTTAAGCGTCCGCGTGATCTTAACCTTTCTTATACAACTTGGTGAAGCAGTGATGAACAGCGAAATATGGTGTAGTTGTGAAGAGGGAGGGACAGTAACTGACTATGGCTGGGCTCGATCCCTCTGTCTACAAAGATCTTTTTATTTCTCTGGAAATCTCAAAATATGTTACAAACTTTTTTTAAAAATTTCATTCCGATTTTCATTTATTATATTTCGAAAAACATTTATTTTTTGCGAAAAATACCATCTGTCTCTTTCTCCCTATCCCATCAGATCCTCTCGTGTTTTTCTGACTAACACGGGAAGCCTCCCAACTGTTACCCGGGGATTCGGATGAAACCTATGGTAAATAGTAGTACACAGCCTATCTAGAAAAATCCCAAAATTATAGCGGCCCTCGTGAAGGTCTATTCAAATGGCGAGGCATTTTATGATTTTTCGTGAGTTCGGAGTCGGTACCGTTCGAGCAACCATAATTTTGTTCATATTTATGGTAGACGTTCAAACTTTTTTTTATTCAAAAGGTGACAATTTGATAAGCATTTTTGCTATTATCACTCATGCTCCATCTTCAAAGAGAAAATCAGGAACACGGAAAGTATGAAAATTTCGAGTACCAACGAATTTAAAAAATGCCAATTTTTGAAAAAACGTCTCCGGGGGACCATGTTTATCAGGTTTCCCAGGACGAATAACGCACGTATACGTGCTCAAATATAGGTCGAGCCCTTGAGTTACGAGACTTATATCAATTTTTTCCCAAAAAAATTTTGATTTCATGTACCCCTATACATGCATTTTTGTTGAATTTTGTTTTCAATTTTCGAAAGTTTTCATTTGTGTTTCTGAACATTATTTTGTTTCTTTTTTTTATTTTCACCTAATTCTTATAATTTTTCAAAACTTTTTTCTCAACAAAAATGCATGTATAGAGGTACATGAATTCACCATTTTTTTGGATAAAAATTGAAATAAGTCTCGTAACTCAAGGGCTCGACCTATATTTGAGCACGTATACGTGCGTTATTCGTCCTGGGAAACCTGATAAACATGGTCCCCCGGAGACGTTTTTTCAAAAATTGGCATTTTTTGAATTCGTTGGTACTCGAAATTTTCATACTTTCCGTGTTCCTGATTTTCTCTTTGAAGATGGAGCATGAGTGATAATAGCAAAAATGCTTATCAAATTGTCACCTTTTGAATAAAAAAAAGTTTGAACGTCTACCATAAATATGAACAAAATTATGGTTGCTCGAA
Source organism: Caenorhabditis nigoni (assembly GCA_027920645.1). Classification (NCBI taxonomy): domain Eukaryota; kingdom Metazoa; phylum Nematoda; class Chromadorea; order Rhabditida; family Rhabditidae; genus Caenorhabditis; species Caenorhabditis nigoni. Next base: position 9,535,831 of record CP115869.1, read on the forward strand.
GGGTACCGACTCCGAACTCACGAAAAATCATAAAATGCCTCGCCATTTGAATAGACCTTCACGAGGGCCGCTATAATTTTGGGATTTTTCTAGATAGGCTGTGTACTACTATTTACCATAGGTTTCATCCGAATCCCCGGGTAACAGTTGGGAGGCTTCCCGTGTAAGCTAGGCAAAATCTAAAATAAGATTTTGTTCATGTTTAATTTTTCTAGTTTTGATTGTAGGAGTCGATTTCTTTTGAGTTTGTCGGTTTGTGGTGTTTGGAGAGTCTGCGAATACTGAATCTCTGGAAACCAAGCCATGAAGTTCAAGAATACGTGCGTCCCATGGGGAACTTCATGAAGAATAAGTGCGTCCCATGGGGAACTTCATGAAAATTTCAGGGAGCTCGAAACTAGGAATGCGGAACTCGGAATTCGATAATTTGTGAGAGTCATGAAACAGTTGAAAATCTCCATAGCTTTTCGATTTTTTTCATCATATCACTAGATTTGCTCCCGATTTACATCGAAAAAATTATGAAAATCGTCGAAAATTTGAGAAAACAAGAAAACAATAGAATCTTTATGAGGAGACGATCAGGGATACAGCGCCGCTACTGGCTGAGTTACGCTGACGCGAAGGTTACTGTCGATCCGACTATCTGACAGCTGAAATGCAATGTTTATTAGAGGAGGAGGCTCGCTGCCCACCGAAGGTTAGATAGCAAGAGGTTTTCTGAGAAACAGTTTCATGCTGCGTCATATTTGTGTAGGCCAGTGATTGGCAGCCACCGCGTAGCTTACAATCAGTCGGTAGTCGTTGAGGCTGTTGGAAATGAAGCCGTGGTTAGGGCCGGGTGTAGGTTACCGCTGGCCAATTTTTCCGTTCTTTCGAAAATAAGCTCGAAGATTAGCTACTGTCGAATTAAAAAAAAGGACACCTGAAAAATTTCGCGGGGGCTTTCGTGTCGATTTACGAGGCATCGCTCCGAAAACGGAAACTGTTGATAACAAATTTATTTATGTGAATTCAGTGGGATTTCTTGGACAAAACTTTGATTTTTTTTTGGTATGAAAATGATTGCTAGCATCACTAGAATCTGTTTTTCATCGAAAAATCAAACATAATTGCGAAAGTAGCTCGAACGAGCCAAAATTCTGAAATATTACGTTTTTGTCGCGCTTTTTCGTAGCCAAAAAAATCTCAGGGGTCTCTTTTTTTAATTCGACAATAACAAGAAATTTCTATGATACCGAATCCTACCCACTCAGAAGTATTAGGGAAATACTTTTCAGGGGACTCGCGCTCCACCGCACCGCCCGGTGGCCGAGTTTTGGTTGACAGGCGGCCGGGGACCGGCGGCGATGTTTTAATTTATTTATCAACATGATTCTTCGATTTTCTTCAATAAAACTTCAATTTTGTTAGTTTTTTTTCGGTTTTTTTTGCAGAAAATGTTAGAAAACTGCCAGAAGTACTGATTTTCATTGTTTTTCTCAACATTTCATCGAAGTTTCCCTTTTTTGAAGCCAGATATCGTTGTCAGTGCAAATCCTTTCATTTTCTCTCGTTTCTTTTCATATTTCCGTATTTGTTGGGTTTCAATCAATCTCGTCGTCATTAAATTGCATTTTTATTTGATATTCTTCCGTTTTGTTTCCTCGCTCTTTTCGTTTCCGTTTCGTTTTCACAATCAACTGCTTTTTCAGGTAATCCAGTCAGTCAGAGCCAAGTGACAAGTTTCCAAAGGTATCGATAATGGAAAAGAAGGTATGAGAGAACGCATTAATTTTTAATTAAAGCTGTTTTTAGTCACTGTGCCGAGAAGACGCGCGCCATACTCCATACAAGAATGCTCCAGCTCGTCAAAGGAATGATTTAGCTCGTCGAATAATCAGACGTACCCCAGACGTCGAAGCAGTAATGCCGACCGCGGAAGAGAAGAAGAGTCTGCTCGAGAAGGCCTACGCAGAAGAGAAACAGCAACTCGAAGCCAGAAAAGTAGAAGAAGAAAAAGCGGTGAGTGTTTTTCAAATAAAAAACTGAAATCCTGTGAAAACCTAAAAAAAAGAGGCGATTCTATGTGTATGTGCCGTGTCAAAGTGCGTGCGAAAGTTGCAATGGTTAGGTCCTTTGTAACATATGCAACTTTCCACCCTTTTTCCATTTTTGAAGCACTTTGACTTTAAGATAAAGGCTGACCTAACCTCATAGAATAACTTCGAATATTATGCATGTTCGAATTATGTTTGTTTTCATTTGATAATGTTTGAACGAATAAATCTTTTTGTTTGTGTTTTGTGTACTTTATGATATTCAACATTGAATGACATCCATGTCTGATTGACAGATTGAGAACTCGTCGGCACATCACAATGATCTAAAGCATAACCGAAGCTGTATGATAAATAAATAAAGATTTTGAATATTCTTGAATCTGTATCACTTATACCGTAAGACCTGTATTAGAAGGACACCCGTAATAGAAGGGCCATTTGTGAAGAAGGTGCCCCTTCAAAATGTGTTTTGAAGTGAAAAACTTTCCGACAGTTTTCAGTGAAAAACATTCCGGAAAATCCTCAATTTGATAGAAATTCTTTGAAATACTATGTTTGATGAAAAACTTGCTCAATTTTGTTGCAATTGATAGGTTTTCATGAATTTTGAACGCAAATTCGTCGAATTTTTCGAAAAAATAAGTTAGGGAAAAATGAGCGGAAAAATAGAAGAGCCCTCTCTAATTGAATGGCCCCTGTAATAGAAGGGCCCTCCAGATGTACCTTGGAGAAATAGTAGAGCCTGCCCTTCTGAAACAGGTTTTACGGTATGTTGCACTCTGAAATCTTAAATTGCACAAAACTTGAAATGCATGAATTTCCAGACCCTGCATCCTCCACCTTGCATGTCCATTTCAGAAGTTGTCTCGAATACATCATCTTGGTTCATCCTTCGCCAGTCTCAATCTCGACGTGTTTCCTTTCAAGATAGAATCTCCAGGACATATTGCTGGAAAAGGAGAACATCTAGTCAACACGATTTACAAGAACATCGTAAAACTCAAGGAGGCGTTGGGTGAATCTGCGAAAGAGTGCATGATAAATAATGTCCTCGAATTCGCCAGTGCTATTCTCGGTGTCGACAGGTCTACTGTAGTCGCTCACGCCAACAAGATCCCAGCAAGTCCACCATCCAGAGTACCTCAAACAAGAAAATATAGAAGAGAAAGAGCTGCAGGAATGATGTCTGTGGAAGATAAAAGAGCAATCATGGAACATATGCAATTTTGCTGGAAAAATGATCAATTTGTATCTCTCAAGGGGTTGTTGAAGTGGGCTCGTTCATCCATCAACTATCAATATGGTTTGAGCACCCTCGGATGTGCACTGGCCGGCATGGGATTCTGTTATCGTCAGAAGTCCCACAATCCAATCATCGAGGAGAGGAGAGATCTCATTTTCCTAACTAGGGAAGGTTGTAATCGGGGGGTGGAACTTTGGTATGAAACCTATATCATTCGAAAGCTGAGAATGAGACATTTTCAAATATGTATTCAGATTTTGCTGAGGAGCTACCAGTTTCGAGAAAATCGAGTTTCAAATTTGGCTCAAATTTGAGTCTGTCGAGCGCCGCGTCTCCCTCCTTTCTTATATAGATTGGGGGAAGCGAGAGAAACAGGCAGCAGTGGTGTAGTGGCAAGAAGGGATGAACAGTAAGCAACCAGGTGCAGGTTCGATCCCTCCCTCGCCATACTTTTTTTTCGTTTTTTTTCTGGATTTTTGAAGGATAAAAAAGGATGTAAAAAAGGATAGACTTAAATTTTTGAATTTTTTTTTTAATTCTGAAGGCGCTTTATAATTTTGAAGACGCGGTTCAATTCTGAAGGCGCTATTTTTTGTTTTTTTTTTTGGCTGACAAGCACCAGTTTTTGATTATATTCCTTTCTCGGCATGGTTTTGAACGTAGCAAACGTTCTTTTTTTGCTCCTGAAATACTATTCTATTCAAATTCCTGATGATCCAGTGGTGTCGAGACAAGAGAAAAAATTAGCCAGAGTGCTATGCAATATCATGGACCAGTCAAAAGAAGGCGATGTAATGATCGAGGAAACAGAAGAAGTCATTGATGAAGAATCTGGAGATTGGGAACCCGAGGAGTTTCAGGTAATATTTTTTCATACTTTATTTACCGAATTCTTAACAGCCCTATGACGATTTCGTCCTTCCTTCTCTTGACTGGCTGAAATTTGGAGATAAGGCTGTGTCCAGAAAAGATGCCCAGACTGCTATCGATTACTATCGTAACACCACAAAAGGCTTCCGTTCTCTGGATTCAATGAAATCTCGGTTCCGATGGATAACAGAATCAAAACACATCGATAAGTTGAGAGCATATGAAAAGGAGAAAAACGAATTCAAAGAAACCCGGACTAATTTATTGCGATTTTTGAGCAATCGGTTGTTCGAAGTGGTAAAAGACAAATTGAAAACAGGTAATTTTAAAATTGTCCAGTTTGCAATAAAGTTGAAAATTCTAGGATTTTCACTTCATGATCTTGATTTACAACGATTTGCGCTTCACATTAATAATAAGGAGACCAAAATTCAAGGATTCAAAGCTTCGGAGAGCTGGATTACGTCATGGAAAAAAGCGCACAGGTTTGAAAAAACAACACAACATCTCCTTGTAATTATTGAAAAAATTTTTACAGTATTCTTGGAAAAAAACTGGCTACATTGACTCGTCATCTAGTTTTGAGACTCCAGCAAAGTTTTGCTTTGATCATGTCGGTGATAAGGCCTGCCACGAGCCTGGATGTCCGGAACTATCCTTCATTCGATGCTCCCGTTGCAAAGATTATATTCGTTTTAACCATTTTATCATACAGTGCGGTCAATATCTATACGACCCCCCTAGATTTTGGGAGCACAGAAAAAACTAGAAGAGATATCAAAAAACGGCGAACGTCATTCGATTCACAATCAAAAGTAACCTCTAGAGAGGAAGTTTCATAATTTTAGCACTTTCCCTGAACATGCACCATCCAAAAAGCCCATTTGCAAGCGGTCAATATCTCATCATCTTGATAGGAAAAACATCACTTGAAAAGATGACACCAAAAAGGAGATGACCCACTTTTTCAATCGCAGCTCTCCTCGTTCTGGTCCCATGAACTCAAGAATTTACCAGAGTGTTATCAGACAACTATATGCTCATGGACAATATTTTGATTAATCTAGCCCCCTCCGCTTTGAGAAAAATTCGATCGAAAATTTTCCCAAAATCGGAAGAAACTTATGGACCAACCTAATATTTCAATATTTTCTTTGATAATCAACATCCTTGGACATTGCTTTGAATATACATATTGAGCCTTAAAAAATTTGAATAATACAAGACGCCACAATTCAAAATAGAGTTTTCACAGGACTTTTTTCTTGTTCACTCAAATTTCTTGGGATAAAAATTTTCATGTAATCTATTTCATTCCAATGGAAACCTTACCCTACACATAGCTCTTATTTCATTTCCAATACGTGATTTTTTTTCCTCGTGGTCTTTACTTGTCGTCAAAAGAAAATTTCGAAAACCTTTTATCCGGAAACTGAAGACAAATACATGTTTATGTTTGACTCCAACAATTCTCAAGTTTCCGCGCAATAGTTTTCACTTTCTCAGGTCAACCTCTAGAAATCTTACAATTAGTTTCTTATTATTTGGCTAGTTCTAAAACATATGTATTTTGTAGTCTAGACCACATAATGTGAACAGACGCACACATTCGGATGTCCACCTCCCACCTGCCCTGTCCCAACGAGAAAAGAGAGAAGGAGGTAAAAGAAACCGAAACGGAGAGGTCAACTGCCAAAGGGACTGGACATGTGTGATATGTCGCTCAATGTCTCCCCCGTCATGATTTGCCATACATACTGCGTGTTCTCGTTCAGCATGGTGTGTCTCTCTCCTCATTTTTGTGTTGCACAACTGTTTGTCTTTTGCGTGCGTTCTCCTTTTTTTGGTCAACACTGGCCAGAAGAATGGTCGGTAGTTCTCTTGCCAGTTATTTTTTCATAATCGTTTTGACGTTTTAATACCATTTATTATCGTCAATTTTTGAAGAATGTTTTTCTGATACCGTAAAACCTGTAATAGAAGTGTCCCCTGACTTTCAACTTTGAGCCCATTTATCCCGGTTCCTAATAAAGAAATCAAAAACTTGTCAACTGATAAATTGTTAACCGTGATACGATGAACAATTTGTCTGTTGACACATTTTTGATATCTCTTATACCAAGATAATTGAGCCAAGATAATTGAGCTCAAACTTGACAGTGTGTGGGGCACTTCTATTACAGGTTTTCCGGTAGATCAAAAAGTGAGCCGCTCTTGTTGGCTATTTTCAACCTTAAAAAAATTTGGATTTTGAAGCTATTGTAGATATTTTTAAATTTCGAAAATGTTTTAGAATTTTTATAACACTTAAAAAAACATTGAAATCGAAATCAACTAGAGCCAATAAAATAGTACCGGCCAATAAGGTCAACCAAAATACATTTTCCAGTTGATTTTTGGTCATTTTAGCCAGTTTCAAGAGTATCCAGCGCACCTGTAAAGTTTCCGATCATTTTTAAAATTTTGAAGGGTCTCAGAATATTTTGAATCATAGTTTTTCATAGGGAATGTCCGAATGTCAACTCAAAATTCATTTTCATTGGCCGTCTTAATCTAAGTTGGGAGCAAAATATTTCGTTTTTCTAATGATGCGAGAGAGGAGGCTATCGTACTTTGGAGCTATTTCGAATATTATCTTCCTATGTTCTCAATTTTCTCAATTTTCCAACGATTTTCACAGTATTTCCAATGTAAATCAGAGAAAATTTTTTTATTAAACGCTGAAAATCTTTAAGAACCGGTAGAAATTGTCAATAAAATGGATAAAATAAGAAAATAATATTCAAAAAAGCCTCAAAGTACTGTAGCCTTCTCTCTTGAGCTTTCAATGAAAAATAAACAAGATATTACGCTCTCAACCTTCTTGTTTTTCAATAGCAATAGTAGTCTATATTTATTCGAAAAAAATTTCTTATTGTGATTGATGGATAGGTGGAGAAAAAAACGTTCTTTTATCATGAAGTTTTATTATCGTAAATTAGATAACATTTCTTGATTTTTGACAGTATTTTGTTGGTATCCTTTTCGAAGCTGCTTCTCACCATTGCTCATCTAATTTTTTAAAATTTCAGGTTTGCACCCCACAAGCATCAAACATGTCCAATTCAGCAATTTCCTCCAGCCAGCCAGTATGTTCATTTTCTGTATTCCTCTAATAATATGCGTTTTCATTGCAGAAAAGACGCCGAGGGAATATTCGAGAACCAACACATTTGTCACTTCTTCGCCAACTTAATGAAGATAAAAAATTGGTGCTCAGCAACTTTCAAGTCTGGGCCAATAGGGTAGACAACCTCGATGAAAAGGAGAGTCTTCTGAAGATGATTCCAGATTTGGAATCCGCTCACGAATTAATTGAGAAACTATTATTTTCTGTGGAAAAGAGAGATTCCTCTGTTTCCAAACAGTTTTCTGAATTTTGGAGTTTTTTCAATGGTAGTTTCAATAAGGATCAATTCGCGAAATATGAGCTGATTGCGGGTATATTCAAAAGCATTGAAGGAAAAATGAGCGAAGCTGAGAAAGAATTTAAAATCTCTCAAAGTTCAGAAGAACCGCCAGCTAAGAAAAGGTAAATTTTATTCTCTATAAATAAAAATACAAGAACCCTAGACACAGGTTTTGAATAGGCCAACTGTTTTCAAGTAAATTTTTCTTTGTTTCAGGAACGAGGACAACAACAAGGTCTCCGAAGTTACAACAACCAAGGATTCAGAAGAAGCTTCCAATGAAAGACACTTGCATGGGGCCACAGAAGTCTTGGAAGACAAAGTTCATCCTGTACTGAACGTGCCGGAGATTTTGACAGCCATCAGAAGTGATCTCGAGGGGTACAAAACCATTATTGAAGCATTTCAAAGTAACTGCTCTCTTGGTAATGCGGACATTGGTAGAACTACAGCAGCAGCACAGGTCAGAATACTCGATTTTCTGACAAATCTCGAGAACAATTTTGTGGGAGACGTTACTTACGAGACTGCGCAAAAATTGAATAAAATCAAAGCAATGATCAGTTTGCAAACCCCACCTGTTGCTGGACATTGGGTTGCGTTGGTTGGTGTGATTGAGACTATGTTTGCAACAGTCAATTCAAATTGGAAGCAAATCGACGATATCTTTAAGAAAAGGTGCAGTTTTTTTTCAATATTTTATTTGAATAGTGTTAATTGGTATACTAGGTTGCAATGCGACGCGAAACATTAGTGAAATCGTTGCAAAATCCACATACAAACCAACTAAAAACTTTTTCAAAAATAGCAGATATCGTTATATGAATTTTCAGGAACTCATTTCAGATCTCGAAACTTTCAGAAACCGTTGATATTTTATCAAAAATCAACTAAAAAGATTTTTAGATTGATATTTGTTAATTCCTAAAAATTCTCTCATGAAAATTATCACTGCAATATCGAAAAATTCTGGGATCCTAAAAATATTGACCGCTTGCATATCGGTTTTTAGATGGTACTAGTTCATGGAAAGTGCTGATTTTTTGAAAATTTGTCTCTCGGAGTTATTTTCGATTGTGAATCAAAAGGTGTCGACGGTTTTTTGATATCTCCTCCACTTTTTCCTGCGCGTCTGAAATCAAAGGGGCTTAAAGATATTGACCGCACTGTATTTCTCTTGGGAGCATGCCGATGTGTTTCTTTTAATGACCTATGTACATTATATTCTTTTCAGGGACGCTCATCACATGAACAGAGAAGTGAGCAAAAAAGGACAGTACATTCGAGACATTTTGGATAACATCAGAAAAGACCTCGAAAGTTTCGAAAAAATTGTCATGACGTTCCAAGAGAACCCCTTTCCGAACAGCGGAGACATTGCTAAAACTGCAGAAACAGTACGAACAAGGTTACTCGATTTTATTAGAAATCTACAGGACAATTTTGTTGAAAGCGTGGCTTTGGAAGCTGTACAAGAACTGAAGCTGCTCAAAGACGAAATCAATAGGCGTAATCCACCTGTTGCTCTTCATTGGGCTGAGTTGGCTGGTGTGATTGAGATGATGTTTCAAACAGTGATTTCAAATTGGAAGAAAGTCGACGGTATTCTGAACCTGAGGTACAGTATTTTATACTAATTATTTCCGAACACTTTATATTATACTACCCATTCATAACACTAGTAGGACAACAAATTTGCAGACATCCAATTTGGTCAAGCGCCACGCCAATCATCCCACCATCATCATACATTGTCTCAGCTACAGAAGTAAGACAGAAGCCAGCCGGAATCTCCGAAGCAGCTGCAAAGATCTAACGATGGTTGATTCGATTCTTGTTGATATATATTCTCTGATTTTTTTTAGTCTGCTATTGACGTTGTGTCCCAGTTGTTCTATTTTCTTCTTGTGTTGAACACGAATTAACATTTTATGAGTCGAAGTTTGATTGTTTTGGTGTTAACTCGATAATGCACACTCTCAATGAAAAACATCAAACCAGTTTTTCACGAAATTTTCAGATTTACATAACTCCAGCTTTTTCAGACGTCTTTCACTTTGTGTAGTTTGCTCAGAGTGTTGCTTTGGGAGGCTCTTCAAGCGTGACCACAACAGTAATCAAATATGATGGATCCTTATTACTTCGTATTTCGCAACATTAAATTGGGAATGCTTGTTTCCAAAAAACAAATCAAGATAATGCAGAAGAAAAAGTTGACGAAAATTGGCTCAATTTCTGATTAATGGACGTTTCCCTATTCACTTTTTACTTTTCAATTACTTTTCCTGCTGCAATAAACACAACACTGATTTTAGTTCCCTTTTTTATTAATAAATTGAAATTCTAGTTAAAACTAGGAATGGGACGCCAAAATATGGGGAACAGTTGAATGCATTAGAGGAGTAACAGAAAAAAAATCACTTGGAGTATATGCAGTGTAACAGGGGAGCGGGATAAGAAAAAGATATTTGATCTCTACAAATTAACATCGGAATGCACTAGAAGAGTAAAACACGTAAAACGTGTGAGCATGGACACGGGAGCGGAAAGACAGAAGAGATCTGGTCTCTGTGAAAATTAACAAGTAATTCAAAACAACAAAGGTTTCTACTCTTTCAGGAATTCTAAAAAATTATGAGAAATGACTAGAAGGTATTATTCCTCATCGTCATCATCGACGAGTCTTGCAGCCATGGCGAAGACACTCGGCTCCACAAGCTGCTCGAACAAATCATCGGGATATTGTTCGCTATCCAAACCATTGCAGACGTCAGACAGTCGTTGGCAGAACCGGCACTTGCCATAGTGGTCCTCTGGGAAGTAGACGACGGCGTACGAAAAGACAAGTGGCAACATTCTCTCAAAAACAAGCATCGCCGATTGGAAAGAGGTTTTCCAATTTGGATCGACATCCAATGGAATGTTCCGCTTCTGCAACACAGTCAGATGTTTATATTTGACTTTGAGATTTTGAAACTTACGCCGGCGAAGCATCTAAGATCATGATTCACAGTGATCAAATTATTATCATCCAAAATTCTCTTGGTGACTTTAGCCAAGAAGGAAGACTTGTCCATAGCATTATGCTCATTTCCAGTAAACTCGATGTTGTAGTGATTGGAAGTCTTCTCGACGAGAGTCTGGAAAGATTCAGTTTTTCTTTATTTTATTCCCAAGTTTTTCAGTTTCATTGAAAGCATGCTAGATGCCTCCAAGAATTAGCGAACAAATAAAAACAAACCTCTCCAGGAACATTATTCAAATTTCTCTGTGGAAGAAGGTTCTCGAAGACATGCTCAAGGCTACACCATTGGCGAAACATCGCTGGAATTGCTTGATCCAGCAGCAAGAACTGATATTGCGCAAAGCGCCAGAAGTTTTGATTATTTTCACAAACGAACGCGTAGGTTCTCTCTTGGAAGTTGTGCTCTCGGAGCCAGGCAACAAATTGGTTGTAGACGACTGGGAAGGCGTCTGCGCTATTGATCGTGTCCTGATCAATGCCTGCAAAAGTTTTTTTTTTTTAATTTAGCAATATGCCATAGAGTAGACGGGAGTCAGATGTTACATGCCACGCCCTCTACTCTATGTCTCTCACTCTCTCCTTCTCAGAGGAATATGAAGAGGAAATGTCAGTGTGCTTCGAGGACGACAGATAGATCAGTCGTGTGTCTTTCTCTACTTTTAACCTTTTATCTTTTATCCCCCTTTTTATGTATCTTTATCTTATTGTATTCTAATAAACTAGTAATGAGAAAGACCTGTTATGTCGGAATTAAAGTGGAAGGGTACGGCCCCCAAGCCTACCAAATGGAGGTCCCACACCGAACTCAAGTGATCGATCGATTCCATCAAGATTTCTGAGTGCTTAAAACCCACTTTCCGATATAACACCTCGAACACGCTCACACCCCCCCCCCATCCTGGCAAACGTCACCTTGGAAGCTTTCTCTGGTAGATTTCCACTGAATTTCAGAGATTCTCTCGAGATCATGAAAGCAGAGGCGTAGCTAACCTCCCCTTTCCAGCAGAAAAAGCATCAGCCCACACTTTCGGAGCTGGTTAATCCAAGTGTTCTGGATGTAAGTTTTAGTACCTGTTAGGAAAATCTTCATACCATTAAATCATTCTTGTATAGGCATTTTACCCTTCCTTCTTTTCATGTTATCCTTCATTTTTATTAATTTAACATCGACACCTGGTAGAGAGATACGTTAAGCCGAATGTCGCTCTGTCTCTTTTACTCAGTCCCGGGTCCCCAGACCTAGGATACCAGGCAAGGCTACAAACGGGTTGAGAACCGTCCCTGTTATTGTTTTGGTCAAATGCTCGTCACGTCGCTCGCGAAAATGACTACAGTTCGTCGAGTTGTTCATGACACCTGAATACGATCTACCGCTGATCACAGGAGGAGCTATAGTTTAGAATTTATTAAGCCGTCGCAGAAAACCAAGAATGATTCGACCTGCTAGCAATCAAAGTCACTGGGATGACGAGCTAGGACTTTAGTTTTTCTTTTTCTAATCTCTCCATCCAAAATTTTAACTAATCAGAGTCGAGATATGGAGTAGTCAACCGTATCAGTTCATTTAGTCGTGAACGGTGTGAAGATACAGGCTAAACAGTCTCTAACGCCTCGTATCCGTTAGAAACAGAACCGACAACAATAGGATGGATCAGAAGATCACACTGAACCGAATCTCGATGACCATCCGAAACGCCAGAAACCAAGAACCAACCACGCGAATTGGAGTATGCTGTAAACAAGAATCACGCCATGTCAACTTCAAACATCAGTGAATTCAATGGCATGCCCACGCAACATCAAAATGTCAGAAACGAAGAACCAATCATGCGAAACGGAGTACGCTGTAAACAAGAATCACGCCACATCAATTCCAATCATCAGTGAATTCAATTGCATACCCACGCGAAATGCTGACATGAAAGAGAAATCACACAAAGCTACTGAAGACCGGAGGCCAACATCCCACGCCACACACGTACGAGGCCAACCATGCGACGCCCCCAGAAGACCAAAGGACGCGAAGAGGATGATACCAGAAGCAAGAGATTACACACGAGGCAAACCACGCAACATTCTCACACCACTCAATAAGCCACCTGCCAACACGAGTGGGCACGAGGACATGTTACGGCCGGAAGAGAAAGGGACAAAAGAGAGATGGCACCCCGCAGTGCAAGAAGAGGAGGTGAAACCCCCAATACTATTAAACCCTCCACATTATACAAAATTTTCACATTTAAATATAACATTTTTCGCATCCCTCTCCCCCTCTCCCTTTTCTTTTTCCAAAAATTTCTCTGCTTCCGAAAATTTGAATAATCCACTTCCCATCCACTCTTGTTTTCCCATCAGGATGCTCCTAATTTTCTGCTTCCGTTCCTTTTTGAATCATTCGTTCTTATGTACCGTCTACAAAAATGATCATTCAGAAGCGTATAATACCCTCAACGAGCAACAATCTACTCAACGACGAGGAGAAACCAGCCACTTCTACACCAGACAAGAACCTCTACTTCCAAAGGAGTGACCAGAGTCCAAAGGATATTGCTCGACCTCAAGAGGAAATCGCTCGACCACGATCGACAATGTCGTACACGCGTACCGCTATCCAGTCAGCCATCGACAGAATTGTGAAAGCCGTGCAGAAGTCCAAGACGATCAATACGGGAATCAAGGAGCTCCTAAGGAACAAAAGCGCACTAACCCATCAATGGAACGGACTACAACGCATGAAACTCGATGCTCAAGAGAAAGCCGAAAGGGAGGCAGTATTGCTCCAGGAGATCAACGAGCTGAAAGACACCCTGACTGCACAGCTCTTCCACTTCGACACGGTGGAAAACGGCATCTTTAAGGAGATAAGGCTGCTCCAAGAATTTGCATCGGCCAAAATCTTGAGTATCGGAGACATCATGGCACGACTGGATGAAATTAACGTCCATCCCAACAGGCGCGAGGAATGGGTGAACGCAAAGAAGCTCACGTGCCATTTAGCGTTCACTGAACTGGCAAGGATTTGTCAACGAGGCGGGAAACGTCACAACGGATGGTTGGCGGACGCCAAAACAGTCGCTGAAACCGTCCTCGGAAGAACGTTCGAGACATCAACGAAGATGGACGAGATGCAGACTCAAATGAAAAGAATCTACAAGAAGCTCGACTACCTCCAGAACAAGCCCAACAAGGATTCAAGACGTGAAGCCGCTGAAGAAGACCGCCCGAGAAAAACTGCAAGAAGAAGTGAGTCGAGAAGTCATCAAGCACCAAGAAGAGATCCAATAACCCGATATGTCCATGCCCGCAATTTTGACGATCCAAATCACGATACGTGCATCTTCTGTGGATATCGCCACGAATCTGACAAGTGCGGGAATGTCACAAGTCTGAAGGAACGCTTACAACGCATGAGACAATCCAACAGATGCCCAGTATGCACACAAAGGAAATCTACGGATCACATGTGCTCAACAACAGTCTGCAAATACTGTGGAAAACGAGGCCATCACCACGCCCTCTGCCTCGACCCGCTCATTCGAATTCGCGACTACCACGCCCAATCGACCGAAAGAAACGCACCATGAATGGAGAGACCAGATCAAGATGCAGGATTCTACATTTCAATTATTCTTCTACATTTTATGTTCTTTAATTATCTTTACTCAATTATTTCCTATCTCTCTTCTTTTTTCTTGTTAGTTCTTTTCTGTTCTTTTTTTTATTTTTATTCTAACTTTTTCTGTATTTCCATTTTCCGTTCATTTTATTGTATCTTTTTCTCTCCTGTTCTTTTTCTCTATTATATGTTTCTTTTTGATGTTATTTTCCCTCTACCTCCCATCTACTGATCCACTGACGAAATCTCAAATAAACTCGAAAACGAAAAGGCGCTCAAGTCTCCTCATCAACTTTCACAAGGACCCACCAACTCATCATCGGAAAATGCGACCTCATCTCGACAAATGGAAACACGGAGATCCACCTAGAAGCAGAACAAAAGGACCCACGACTACTGATCACGGACTCAAGGAAGGAGAAGAAGGACATCAAGAACGAAGCCAACCATCTCCACATGCAATTTAACCGAAAGAGAAGTCAGCAGTCAATCAGTAATCATCAAATGAATTTATTCAAATGGTCCACAGTACTGCGGAAGGATCGTGAGAAAGTCAGGATGTGGTCACAACATCATCAGAAGCCAAAGGAGTCGGAATCCCGAAATCGACGTCACCAGAATTTGTTAGAGCAGTCGACCGAACGTCATCTTCAGAGCCGCAACAATCACCTTGGAATAGCCGTTGCGAACGAGAATGCATAAGACGAAGAGTCACAGAAGCGACAACAAGGACAATGATTTCACCACCCGACAACAACTCCTGAAGACAATTCGAGCAAGACAACTGGGATCCTTTCAACAATGAGAGAGTTCGAGAAGAATGGAATGAGCCATAACCATCGAGGACGATGGATGCTTTTCCTCTAGAAGGGGGGGATGCCATAGAGTAGACGGGAGTCAGATGTTACATGCCACGCCCTCTACTCTATGTCTCTCACTCTCTCCTTCTCAGAGGAATATGAAGAGGAAATGTCAGTGTGCTTCGAGGACGACAGATAGATCAGTCGTGTGTCTTTCTCTACTTTTAACCTTTTATCTTTTATCCCCCTTTTTATGTATCTTTATCTTATTGTATTCTAATAAACTAGTAATGAGAAAGACCTGTTATGTCGGAATTAAAGTGGAAGGGTACGGCCCCCAAGCCTACCAAAAATATGAGAAAAACAAAATTACCTGTCAATCGGGAGCAATATTCTGAAAGCACTGGGTTGATAACCGGTCGAACGAAGGTGTTGAATGTCAGATCTTCTCTCTGAAATTGAGTGTTTCAATTATACAAATATTAATTATTAAACTCACGATAAGTTTATCTCTAATATTCAGAACTGATGCACTGATCTGAATGATTTCAGTGGGAAAATCGAAATTATTCTCCTCGGAAGTTGTCTTGAAATCGAGAATCAGTAGATTCTGGAATGGACATCTGTAGCGATTCGCCATGATTGCCTGAAAAAATATAATTGTTTCAAGATTTTTAAACAAAATTTAAACGGGAGGAAAACGCAGACAAAATTGTGCAACTAATGAGGAAAAAGAGCTGGTATGTTTTACAAAGAACGCGCCTTTGAAGCGAAAGAGACACATATCAAAAAATCGATAAAAACTGACCGAGAAATAAAGAAGAAGAGAAAGAGAGGGGGAGTATGACTATGGCATTGCACCAACCGGAATAGCGAGTGAACCGGAGATCGCGCGAAGAGATAAGATCAGTTGTGCAAACCCAGTGCCAACACCGCGACGCCATGTTGCGGACAATCGAGTATGCGAACTTCTCTGAGAGAGAGAGAGAGAGAGAGAGAGAGAGAGAGAGAGAGAGAGAGAGAGAGAGAGAGAGAGAGAGAGAGAGAGAGAGAGAGAGAGAGAGAGAGAGAGAGAGAGAGAGAGAGAGAGAGAGAGAGAGAGAGAGAGAGAGAGAGAGAGAGAGAGAGAGAGAGAGAGAGAGAGAGAGAGAGAGAGAGAGAGAGAGAGAGAGAGAGAGAGAGAGAGAGAGAGAGAGAGAGAGAGAGAGAGAGAGAGAGAGAGAGAGAGAGAGAGAGAGAGAGAGAGAGAGAGAGAGAGAGAGAGAGAGAGAGAGAGAGAGAGAGAGAGAGAGAGAGAGAGAGAGAGAGAGAGAGAGAGAGAGAGAGAGAGAGAGAGAGAGAGAGAGAGAGAGAGAGAGAGAGAGAGAGAGAGAGAGAGAGAGAGAGAGAGAGAGAGAGAGAGAGAGAGAGACAGAGAGAAAAAGAGAGAGAGAGAGAGAGAGAGAGAGAGAGAGAGAGAGAGAGAGAGAGAGAGAGAGAGAGAGAGAGAGAGAGAGAGAGAGAGAGAGAGAGAGAGAGAGAGAGAGAGAGAGAGAGAGAGAGAGAGAGAGAGAGAGAGAGAGAGAGAGAGAGAGAGAGAGAGAGAGAGAGAGAGAGAGAGAGAGAGAGAGAGAGAGAGAGAGAGAGAGAGAGAGAGAGAGAGAGAGAGAGAGAGAGAGAGAGAGAGAGAGAGAGAGAGAGAGAGAGAGAGAGAGAGAGAGAGAGAGAGAGAGAGAGAGAGAGAAAAAGAGCGAGAGAAAAAGAGAGAGGGAAAAAAAGAGTGAGAGAAAAAGAGAGAGGGAGAGAGAGAGAGAGAGAGAGAGAGAGAGATCTCTTCTGTCTTTCCGCTCCCGTGTCCATGCTCACACGTTTTACGTGTTTTACTTTTCTAGTGCATTCCGATGTTAATTTGTAGAGATCAAATATCTTTTTCTTATCCCGCTCCCCTGTTACACTGCATATACTCCAAGTGATTTTTTTTCTGTTACTCCTCTAATGCATTCAACTGTTCCCCATATTTTGGCGTCCCATTCCTAGTTTTAACTAGAATTTCAATTTATTAATAAAAAAGGGAACTAAAATCAGTGTTGTGTTTATTGCAGCAGGAAAAGTAATTGAAAAGTAAAAAGTGAATAGGGAAACGTCCATCAATCAGAAATTGAGCCAATTTTCGTCAGCTTTTTCTTCTGCATTATCTTGATTTGTTTTTTGGAAACAAGCATTCCCAATTTAATGTTGCGAAATACGAAGTAATAAGGATCCATCATATTTGATTACTGTTGTGGTCACGCTTGAAGAGCCTCCCAAAGCAACACTCTGAGCAAACTACACAAAGTGAAAGACGTCTGAAAAAGCTGGAGTTATGTAAATCTGAAAATTTCGTGAAAAACTGGTTTGATGTTTTTCATTGAGAGTGTGCATTATCGAGTTAACACCAAAACAATCAAACTTCGACTCATAAAATGTTAATTCGTGTTCAACACAAGAAGAAAATAGAACAACTGGGACACAACGTCAATAGCAGACTGAAAAAAATCAGAGAATATATATCAACAAGAATCGAATCAACCATCGTTAGATCTTTGCAGCTGCTTCGGAGATTCCGGCTGGCTTCTGTCTTACTTCTGTAGCTGAGACAATGTATGATGATGGTGGGATGATTGGCGTGGCGCTTGACCAAATTGGATGTCTGCAAATTTGTTGTCCTACTAGTGTTATGAATGGGTAGTATAATATAAAGTGTTCGGAAATAATTAGTATAAAATACTGTACCTCAGGTTCAGAATACCGTCGACTTTCTTCCAATTTGAAATCACTGTTTGAAACATCATCTCAATCACACCAGCCAACTCAGCCCAATGAAGAGCAACAGGTGGATTACGCCTATTGATTTCGTCTTTGAGCAGCTTCAGTTCTTGTACAGCTTCCAAAGCCACGCTTTCAACAAAATTGTCCTGTAGATTTCTAATAAAATCGAGTAACCTTGTTCGTACTGTTTCTGCAGTTTTAGCAATGTCTCCGCTGTTCGGAAAGGGGTTCTCTTGGAACGTCATGACAATTTTTTCGAAACTTTCGAGGTCTTTTCTGATGTTATCCAAAATGTCTCGAATGTACTGTCCTTTTTTGCTCACTTCTCTGTTCATGTGATGAGCGTCCCTGAAAAGAAGATAATGTACATAGGTCATTGAAAGAAACACATCGGCATGCTCCCAAGAGAAATACAGTGCGGTCAATATCTTTAAGCCCCTTTGATTTCAGACGCGCAGGAAAAAGTGGAGGAGATATCAAAAAACCGTCGACACCTTTTGATTCACAATCGAAAATAACTCCGAGAGACAAATTTTCAAAAAATCAGCACTTTCCATGAACTAGTACCATCTAAAAACCGATATGCAAGCGGTCAATATTTTTAGGATCCCAGAATTTTTCGATATTGCAGTGATAATTTTCATGAGAGAATTTTTAGGAATTAACAAATATCAATCTAAAAATCTTTTTAGTTGATTTTTGATAAAATATCAACGGTTTCTGAAAGTTTCGAGATCTGAAATGAGTTCCTGAAAATTCATATAACGATATCTGCTATTTTTGAAAAAGTTTTTAGTTGGTTTGTATGTGGATTTTGCAACGATTTCACTAATGTTTCGCGTCGCATTGCAACCTAGTATACCAATTAACACTATTCAAATAAAATATTGAAAAAAAAACTGCACCTTTTCTTAAAGATATCGTCGATTTGCTTCCAATTTGAATTGACTGTTGCAAACATAGTCTCAATCACACCAACCAACGCAACCCAATGTCCAGCAACAGGTGGGGTTTGCAAACTGATCATTGCTTTGATTTTATTCAATTTTTGCGCAGTCTCGTAAGTAACGTCTCCCACAAAATTGTTCTCGAGATTTGTCAGAAAATCGAGTATTCTGACCTGTGCTGCTGCTGTAGTTCTACCAATGTCCGCATTACCAAGAGAGCAGTTACTTTGAAATGCTTCAATAATGGTTTTGTACCCCTCGAGATCACTTCTGATGGCTGTCAAAATCTCCGGCACGTTCAGTACAGGATGAACTTTGTCTTCCAAGACTTCTGTGGCCCCATGCAAGTGTCTTTCATTGGAAGCTTCTTCTGAATCCTTGGTTGTTGTAACTTCGGAGACCTTGTTGTTGTCCTCGTTCCTGAAACAAAGAAAAATTTACTTGAAAACAGTTGGCCTATTCAAAACCTGTGTCTAGGGTTCTTGTATTTTTATTTATAGAGAATAAAATTTACTTTTTCTTAGCTGGCGGTTCTTCTGAACTTTGAGAGATTTTAAATTCTTTCTCAGCTTCGCCCATTTTTCCTTCAATGCTTTTGAATATACCCGCAATCAGCTCATATTTCGCGAATTGATCCTTATTGAAACTACCATTGAAAAAACTCCAAAATTCAGAAAACTGTTTGGAAACAGAGGAATCTCTCTTTTCCACAGAAAATAATAGTTTCTCAATTAATTCGTGAGCGGATTCTAAATCTGGAATCATCTTCAGAAGACTCTCCTTTTCATCGAGGTTGTCTACCCTATTGGCCCAGACTTGAAAGTTGCTGAGCACCAATTTTTTATCTTCATTAAGTTGGCGAAGAAGTGACAAATGTGTTGGTTCTCGAATATTCCCTCGGCGTCTTTTCTGCAATGAAAACGCATATTATTAGAGGAATACAGAAAATGAACATACTGGCTGGCTGGAGGAAATTGCTGAATTGGACATGTTTGATGCTTGTGGGGTGCAAATCTGAAATTTTAAAAAATTAGATGAGCAATGGTGAGAAGCAGCTTCGAAAAGGATACCAACAAAATACTGTCAAAAATCAAGAAATGTTATCTAATTTACGATAATAAAACTTCATGATAAATGAACGTTTTTTTCTCCACCTATCCATCAATCACAATAAGAAATTTTTTTTTCGAATAAATATCTACTTCTTACTAAGAAAACTTTTCTGTCTGTGTGTCTTTCTGTCTCGGACATTTACTTGAATAACTCAGAGGAACATGGGACTCCTATAGTGGTGTGTGGTATGTAGTCATGGACTGCCGAGCGCTTCACGTCCATGGTGTCCTCGGCCCCCTAGCTAATAGGGAACTTTTAGAGTTGAGAATCGAAATTTTCAAAATTATTCTAAAACTCACTAAAAATTCATGAAACTTTGCAAAATGGTTTTTAGGTCTTTTTAAGTGCGGCCTACAAATATTGGAGCTCAAACTTTCAAAATTAAAATTTTTTGAAATTTTCGTTTTTTTCGAGAATCACTTAAGTTTTGATTCTGGGGCCTATTAAAAATGTGTCTCATGGTGCGTCTCATTTTTCAGGCGTTATTTTCAGATACTTCCGAAACTTTTTGAGGCTGTATTCATAAATAATTTTCTCTGAAAGCCATTTTCTTTCCAAAAATCATTTTAAGTTATTTCCAAGGGTAAAATGGAAGCGTGAGCATGCACTGAACATTAACTTATTGGTTTTTTCTGTTTGCACTATCAAAAAGTAACTTTGGAACTGAATTTTCGAGGAAAAGCTAGAACGAAAATGCTCTATTTACGGACATCTTTCTGAAAATTCCTAATTATTCTAACATTCAGTTTTCCAAATCAAACTTTTTCTGTTTGATTTCCCAATTTTTTTGTTTGGAATTTCCGACCTTTTTTGAATTTGAAGCCACATCCGGACAGTAGAACAAAGTTCAGGAAGAATAGAACGAGGTTTTGTAAGCTCCGACAAGGCTTAAACAAGTGCAAATTTTTTTCAGAATGTCGAAAATTTTGAGTTTCAAAGTTTCGAAATTTCAGAATCTGGGAATATTCCGATTTTTTGATTTTCAGAATTTCACTTTTATATCTCAAAAGCGAGAAAAATGGACAAACCGATTTTAAAAACGCAAACAAAAATTAAGAAAATTCCGGTCGGGACCAACGAGAAGTTTTCTGAGTGCGCTTTCGACATATCGCAGTTCAAAAAACTTCCGAAAAAAAATTTCAAAATTTCCGGAATTCTCAACTCCGTTCCGAACATCACTGCCTATAAGATTTCTTTGCGAAAACCTTGGAGGTTCAGCTCTGGAGGTGCCAAACATCATGAAACCTGATTTATTAAATACTCAAAGTAAGCCCCTACTGGACTCGAAAAAGAGGATAAGCCTCTTTAAAAATGGATAGATTCATTGTAGCCCCTTCCCTACAATTACAATGTGATGCAGAACCATAGGCTTAGAAACAGTCAAGGAAAAAATTGGCTATTGAAAAAAGACAGAATTTCAGAAATTCCGGAATAGGAATATTCCTTAGAGTTTGAAAAGTTTATTCATCTTAAATTCAGGAACATGTGAACATCGAAAATTCAAGAATTCAAGAAAATCATCAAATTCCAAAATTGAAATTTTAATAAACCTTCGTTCGAAATTCGAAACATTAGAAAGTCAAAATGGACTTCTATTTTTCAACCACCTTCTCAGAGTGTTCTGAACTCGACAAGACTTAACGGAAATCATCGGAAAATTGAAAAATAAATACCTTTGCAGTTACCAAAAAGAGAAACTGCAATGCCAGGCTTCTATTAGAAAAAGTACGACATTCCGAAATTCTATTGCGAAAATCGAAAATTCGGAAATTGAAAACTCAGAAGTTTTGGCACTCGGAAAGTGGGGAGTACTGATATTAGAGATTCAAGTGCATGATATAATAGACAAAAACCAGGAGTTTTAAGAAGTGGGTGTTACGAAGGCGACTGCCAACTGATGGCTTACGAAAGCGCGGCGCTATACCGTCCCCCAAACTGTCCCTCAAACTTTCTGGCCCCCTTTAATTTATCAATTTTTGAAACTTTTCAATGTTTCGAAAATTCCAATGTTAGTAGTTTTTTGAATTCGAAAAATAACAACTGAATCAAAAAATTTATGAAAGTTGACAACACAGTCAACTACAACATAATCTTCTACTTCTCCCCAGTTTTGAGATTCTAACTTTTTGAGTGAAGCCAGGAGATTGTAGCCGCCGACAGGCGGCGAAAATCGACTGGTATACTACTATTGCTATTGAAAAACAAGAAGGTTGAGAGCGTAATATCTTGTTTATTTTTCATTGAAAGCTCAAGAGAGAAGGCTACAGTACTTTGAGGCTTTTTTGAATATTATTTTCTTATTTTATCCATTTTATTGACAATTTCTACCGGTTCTTAAAGATTTTCAGCGTTTAATAAAAAAATTTTCTCTGATTTACATTGGAAATACTGTGAAAATCGTTGGAAAATTGAGAAAATTGAGAACATAGGAAGATAATATTCGAAATAGCTCCAAAGTACGATAGCCTCCTCTCTCGCATCATTAGAAAAACGAAATATTTTGCTCCCAACTTAGATTAAGACGGCCAATGAAAATGAATTTTGAGTTGACATTCGGACATTCCCTATGAAAAACTATGATTCAAAATATTCTGAGACCCTTCAAAATTTTAAAAATGATCGGAAACTTTACAGTTGCGCTGGATACTCTTGAAACTGGGTAAAATGACCAAAAATCAACTGGAAAATGTATTTTGGTTGACCTTATTGGCCGGTACTATGTATTGGCTCTAGTTGATTTCGATTTCAATGTTTTTTTTAAGTGTTATAAAAATTCTAAAACATTTTCGAAATTTAAAAATATCTACAATAGCTTCAAAATCCAAATTTTTTAAAGGTTGAAAATAGCCAACAAGAGCGGCTCACTTTTTGATCTACCGGAAAACCTGTAATAGAAGTGCCCCACACACTGTCAAGTTTGAGCTCAATTATCTTGGCTCAATTATCTTGGTATAAGAGATATCAAAAATGTGTCAACAGACAAATTGTTCATCGTATCACGGTTAACAATTTATCAGTTGACACGTTTTTGATTTCTTTATTAGGAACCGGGATAAATGGGCTCAAAGTTGAAAGTCATTGGACACTTCTATTACAGGTTTTACGGTATCAGAAAAACATTCTTCAAAAATTGACGATAATAAATGGTATTAAAACGTCAAAACGATTATGAAAAAATAACTGGCAAGAGAACTACCGACCATTCTTCTGGCCAGTGTTGACCAAAAAAAGGAGAACGCACGCAAAAGACAAACAGTTGTGCAACACAAAAATGAGGAGAGAGACACACCATGCTGAACGAGAACACGCAGTATGTATGGCAAATCATGACGGGGGAGACATTGAGCGACATATCACACATGTCCAGTCCCTTTGGCAGTTGACCTCTCCGTTTCGGTTTCTTTTACCTCCTTCTCTCTTTTCTCGTTGGGACAGGGCAGGTGGGAGGTGGACATCCGAATGTGTGCGTCTGTTCACATTATGTGGTCTAGACTACAAAATACATATGTTTTAGAACTAGCCAAATAATAAGAAACTAATTGTAGGATTTCTAGAGGTTGACCTGAGAAAGTGAAAACTATTGCGCGGAAACTTGAGAATTGTTGGAGTCAAACATAAAAATGTATTTTTTTTTTCAGTTTCTGGATAAAAGGTTTTCGAAATTTTCTTTTGACGACAAGTGAAGACCACGAGGAAAAAAAAATCACGTATTGGAAATGAAATAAGAGCTATGTGTAGGGTAAGGTTTCCATTGGAATGAAATAGATTACATGAAAATTTTTATCCCAAGAAATTTGAGTGAACAAGAAAAAAAGTCCTGTGAAAACTCTATTTTGAATTGTGGCGTCTTGTATTATTCAAATTTTTTAAGGCTCAATATGTATATTCAAAGCAATGTCCAAGGATGTTGATTATCAAAGAAAATATTGAAATATTAGGTTGGTCCATAAGTTTCTTCCGATTTTGGGAAAATTTTCGATCGTATTTTTCTCAAAGCGGAGGGGGCTAGATTAATCAAAATATTGTCCATGAGCATTGATAGTTGTCTGATAACACTCTGGTAAATTCTTGAGTTCATGGGACCAGAACGAGGAGAGCTGCGATTGAAAAAGTGGGTCATCTCCTTTTTGGTGTCATCTTTTCAAGTGATGTTTTTCCTATCAAGATGATGTTAAAGAACCTCAAACAACCATTTGTCAGAAAGGGCAAGAATCTGAGAATACGAAAGGCGCAAAAGGATATTTCAGCCAAACGACATGAATTTTTGGTTGATCGCTCAAGTAATGTGCGATTTCGCTTTGTCGTGCTGGGAACACCTTCGGCTTTTTCTCCTTGTTTCGATTCGACTGCCAGAATCAATTTTGCTAATTATAAGCTATACAAGGTGGCAGTTATTGCGATACTTTCACCTAAACGTTCCCGGTCTCCATTCCATTGACAGACCATCAAACACATAGCATACCCCTTTTCCCGGGAAATTTAGGTTCCGGATTGTCCAGAGCTAGATATTTATTGTCAATCGACTGACTGTTCCGCACAGTGTTAGAGCAGCTTACACACTTATCATCTACAGTAATTAGATCATCCACCCAACTGAACTTGTGAAGAAATGATAGGTGAAACATGCTCATGCCCACTTGGCGATCCATACCAAAGTTCTTCAAAAAATTAGGTATGAATCGACCCAATTCTTGAAGTTGCCAAGAGGCTTCAATCCGGTCACAATACTAAATCGACTAACGGACTAGGTCTATGACATTTCACGACTGGTTTAAAACGGATCGGCTTTCCCACTACCGTTCAATAGGGCCAAATCCAATTTTTGGGCCTAGCTTACATTAGTCTTTTGATTCTAAATTTTTGGCTTCGAATCGATCGGTCCAATGCTCGATGGTAAGGACAGTAAGAGATGATTCTTCATCTATTTCTCTCATTTTCTTCTGATTATCGTGATTATTCAAACCAGGAAAGAATAAAAATGAAATGACATTTGGAAAATGTAGATGGTGAGGGACGGAAGCAAGCGCCATGCTCGCAAACGACAAGGAGTAGAATTGAGGCAAAGTATGTAAGGCAAGTCCGAGAGATACTCTATGTAACAAAAAACATCTGACAAGAAAAACAGTCCCACTGACCAGATATGAATTCGCATCTATCCCATAGTTCTCCTATCTAGTTTATTGTTTGGCACCTGCCATTTCCCCAGGGGCTCTAGGTCGATTGGTCCTCCAATTTACAGCTTCCATTTATCTGTATCTTCACGTCGTCAGATTTCCAGGTGTGTCGATGGAGGGGGGTGTAGTTACTCCAGTCTTTATTCATTCATTCATTTTTCCCTCTTAACTATGTCTTCCTGTCGTCTATTCGATGACTTTCGATTTTTTCAATTTTCTTTTGATTTTTCGTAGTACTTGAACTTTTTCGATAGTTAGACATCTTTATATAGGTGGGTCGAAATACATGTGACTTAAGTTAATTCATTTTCTCCTTACAGTTATCTTTTTTTGTCGAGCGTCAAATCATTTCAGTAGGTTTGGCTGTATCTCGATGGTTAGTTTTCCAACATTTCAATATCACTTCTACGACTCTGAAAGTATAGAACTTCAGTACACTCCCGCTAATTTTCTGCTTATATTACTATTAGCTGCTTCTTCCATATAGACTCAATGTTACTGATGTCGTGAAACCGATATCTCATAATTGACTTTTTTACTTAAGTTCCTTTTCGACTACTCGCCTACGGTCCGTATCTCTCATTTAGATAAATGCATTGCTCTAATTATTTTTCAATGAATCGGAATCAGCATTTTCCACAGAGGTCCCATTATCCAGTTGTTTCTAGGTTGATGGAGCTTCCTATGCTTTCCAACCTACGTTATTTGAGTTCCGCCTAAATTGCAAATCAATTGTTCTGTATTTCAAACACTAGTACATTTCAAACCATCGTCAGTAAACATTTTTATTTCATTTCTCAATTATCCTGAAATGTTTCCTTTAAAGTATACAATTTTAGTGGCCTCTCAACCAATCTAAATTCTTGATTTTCTCAATTAGCGACCTCCCAAAAAATTACAACTTATTTCCAAATAATTGTCTTTCCAGTTAGTTTCACAATTCTCATCTATTTTATAGTTCTCCTATCTAGTCCATTGTTTGGCACATGCCATTTTCCCAAGTTTTCCCCTAGATCGATTGGGCCTCCAATTTACAGCCTCCATTCATCTGTATCTTCACATCGTCAGATTTCCAGGTGTGTCGATGGAGGGAGGTGTAGTTACTGCAGTCTACATTCATTCATTCTTCTTACCCTCTCAGTTATGTCTTCCTGTCGTTTATCCGATGACTTTCGATTGTTTCGATTGATTTTTTCGTAACACTTCAGTTTCTCGAAAGTTAGACATGTTTATATCACTTATTTTTTTTGCTTTAAAATTATATCGCTTTAGTGGACATGCCTTGGATTAATTTCCTGATTATTTTTTTATTAACTGTCCCTTCCAAATAGAAATTACTTTCCCTAGTGCCGCGAAACCAATTTCCGAAGATTTTTTTCTATTTTGTCTCATATAGAACTAGGATTGTTTTTGCAGGGTTCCCATTAGCTAGGTCAATCAAGCTTTCTTACCAATGAGAACTCAGTTTACCGCCACTAATTTCCGGCTCAGGATCCAATTTCTAAAGAAAACTAGTTTCGAAATGATCTTGTTCTCTACAATACTTCAAGATTTTCCAAAAAAAAAATCGTTTTTGACATATGTTTTACTAGTTCTCATTTGGGAAATTTCTTATTTGTAGCAGTTCTCATTTTCCGAATTCTCATCCCTTCAGTTTCTTTTTTTTTTCATTTTTTCTTTTTATGTCTTCATGTAGTCAATTTGTTCTTTCCTAAAACGATATTTGATGTCTATGTATTTTGTTTTAACTATCCATCTGTTCTTCTTTACATTCCCACATTAAAACCAAAAAAAATCATTTCAGAATCCGAAAAAGACAATGCCCGGAAAAGTCACCATCGAAGTCAAAGACATTGGAAATTACTATGCGGACTGGGAACGTGTGGACTATATATCTGATTTGGCGTGGAAACAACGTAAGTGTGAAGAAGAACTGTGTATTTCACTGAAATTAACAAGAAATCACCTATAATGAAATTAGACTCAGCATCGACCCAGAAAGTAGCAAACGTCGATTTCTAACGACATTAAAAAAATAACTCATTTTTAAATTTGTAAAAAAATTAAATAAGATTCGAGAACCAAAAATTATCTGAATCCCAAATTAGCATATGATCTCGAAGATACTAATTCTAACCGTTTTTCAGGTGATTGTGTTCTGGCGCTCGGCAAAAACGAGTACCATATGAAGTACACGTCCTTCTTCCTGAAGGCTCGCAAAGTGAACCTAACGAAACTCGACTTCAGAGAAAAAGAGAACTGGGAGAAAAAGTTAAACGAGATGAAAGAAAAACGAGTGGCCATGATTGCGACAGATTTATTCTTGGAATCAAAGATGCGAGTTCCGAAAAATGTAAGTTTTGTTTGAAAATTGTTTTTTTTTTCTAATGTCTAAAGCACTTCAAAACGTTTTTGAAACTATTTCGAATTCTTTTCAGGTTATTGTCTATTGGCCACCAGAGGATCTGAACGATGTATCGAAAATTATTGAGCGTATCTACGAGACAGCGGAAGAGAAAAATAGAAGCTACAAACTCACTTTCTTTGTCGCTGATCGGGACGAGGCCGATTACAAGAAAAATCTGATTGATGAAATGGAAAAGAGGGGAATCAAAGTACCTAGCTGGCTTAAAGAAAACCTTGTAAAGTGAGTTTTTTTGAAAACACTAGTTTACGTAACATTTTGGTGATTTCCAGAAGCCTCGAACCAAAAAAGAAGTCTGAAGGTGAAGACTCGGAACTCAATACCCCATCCTCATCTTCCTCATCAGAATCTTCTACTCGGAAAATATATAACGAATACGGATACATCTATGATCCGAAATGGAATATTTACAATGGAATTTTCTCGCAGGCCTTCTGGGATGCATGCCGTCCAGGAAACAAGCACCTGCTCCCAAGAAAAGTGAAGCCCAGTTATTGGGGGACTTACGTTCAAAAAGAGACATCTCTCGTGAGAATGGCCGATGGATCGTTCCGCATCCCAAATCCATACGAAAATGATGATGAGTGAATGGTCTTTTACTTTGTTTATTCTTCTTTCAATTGTATGGTCTCTGTTAAACTCTTGTAAAATTTACATGTCTCTTGAAAATCAGAATTCAAATACAGTTATTGAAAATACCAAAGGTTTTCGCTTTGTTGACTGTATTCACACAATTAGAGACAAACTGATAGAAGAATCGTTGTTAATCGAAATGTTTTGATGGAATACAAAGCGTCTACAGTTGATTGCGTTTTCATAAAACTTTATTAGTGAGACAACGAATGAATCACTTGGAAACACAAAGTCCTTTTTCGTTTTTTTTTCGTGGGGGCCACACTGCGATCCACTCCTTTTGCTCGAGTATTGGTCGACGGGCAGGTAGGATCCGAGCTTGGTACTGGAATAATAATGTTTTTCATTTTCTTCAACATCAGAAATTACAGTACTGGCCAAAAAGAGAGCATCGACAGGTTTGATGCGCCGACATGACTGTAACATTTTTCAAAATAGAGTTAATGTGTCCAACTTTTTTGCAAAATGTTGCAAATGACTCAATAAAAAATATTCTGAAACATTTTCTGTTTTCAAAAAGCTGACGATTATGAATTTGTAAAAATAATTTTGTCTCGATTTGAAACATTAATCAAAAACCCGAGATATTCCAAAAAGTGAATTTTGTCGTCAAAAAAGTTGTTTTCTGTTTTCTAAGTGAAAATGTTTTATAACACCTTTTCTAGGGTTATTTTCTACATTTTACAAGAAAGTTTGGCACATTACCTTTGTTTTGAAAAAAGTTACAGTCAAAAAACCTGTTTATTAGAAAGTGTCAACGCATTTTTTTGTGGCCAGTACTGTATGTCATAATTTCTAACTCATTTTTATAAGGAAACGGAGCCGCGCTCATCAGCAATGATCTGGGTAAAACTAGGGGTTTTAGGTGTGGATGGAGCAGAAAATTGAGAGATTTTTGAAACAATTAGTTTGAAATTGAGAAATCATATCACCGGTTTTGTCTAATTGGTGCTTGTAAGCGGAGCCGCGCTCATCAGCTATGATCTGGACCAAACTGGGGTTTTTGGTGTGGATGGAGCAGAAAATTGAGAGATTTTTGAAACAATTAGTTTGAAATTAATTAATCATATCTAGCGACCACAGAAAAAGGGGCGGAGCCTAATTATTTTTCCCCCCATGGGCGTTTTAGCTGTTTGACTGACTGTAACTATGGCTAGAAAAGAAGGATCGCTTTGAAATTCGGTGTCCTCATGTAATCGACTACGTAGAATTCGATTATGTAACTGTTTTTATTGAAAAATTCACTCGAAAAGAGAAAAAAACAAAAAACAAAAGTTGGAGGCAGAAAAATGCCTGGGAAAGTGTAATGAAAGTCGGTAACGCACAATTTTTTTGTTGTTACCAGTAACTGAAGACTTATTCTAAAAGGAGATCATAACGAAAATTTCAGAAAAGTTGCCCGAAAATAGTACATTTCAGCCAAACTGGCTGTTAATATTGTGAAAAATTTTCAGCGACAATCTATAAAAATTATAGTTTCTATAGGTAATACTACTCTCGAACATTACATAGACAACTTTTGAGCCAAATTGAATTATCAGAAAGTATTTTACTTCCATTCGAAAGATGGCGTACTCATTGAAATTTTCGGTTTTTAGCAATTTTACCATTAATGGAGGTCGGTAACGCATGATTTCATTACATATTCGGATTCTACAAAAAATTTCACATAAAGTGATATTTGTGATATATCCCAAAAAGTTGCCCGAAAAAAATGCGAAGCACATTTGTATCGAAATTTCCCTAAATTAATCGTAAAAATATTTTTCTGTGAGCGCACGCGTGCCGGCTTTATAAGAAAATAATGCGCCCACCGCTAATGTGTGCGTTTGGTGTACTGGTTAAGCCTGTGGTGTGCTAACCGAAGATATGCGGGTTCGATCCCGCCTTTGAGAAACTTTTTTGAAAGTATTTTTCAAACCATACATTGGGACCACAACATTTTTTTTTCAAACATTAAGCACTTTTTCGCTGACATCTTACTCCATTTTTGGGAATTATGAATGCGTTATACTAAATTTTAATTAATTTTTTCTCTTTTTCTGTCATTTTCTCTGTGATTTTGTAAAATTGGGCTAGGAATTTTATAGAATACTAAAAAAACTATTTTTCCACACTTTCCGACAAGTTTCTTTCTATTTCCAGCTCTCTGAAACCTACATTTCAGCAGAAAATCTCTTGAGAAACCAGTTCATTTCTTCCGCGCGGCAGCCTTGCGCTGTCGGGGCCCCGCCCACTTTTCCGCGCCCACTGCAATGCTTGGGGGGAAAATGGAGGAAAATGAGGGGCACAAAATGAGCTGTAACTCGGGAACGGATGAATATTTTTGAAAGAAAATTTGGAAATATGCTAATTAGGAAGTGGAGATTATTATAGAATAAAAAGATTTCGGAAAAAATCAGTTTGAAAAAAATGTTGTGGCCCCTAATCATATTACAGGTTTTGTCTAATTGGTGCTTGTGAACGGAGCCGCGCTCATCGGCTATGATCTGGGTAAAACTGGGGTTTTTGGTGTGGATGGAGCAGAAAATTGAGAGATTTTTGAAACAATTAGTTTGAAATTGAGAAATCATATCACCGGTTTTGTCTAATTGGTGCTTGTAAGCGGAGCCGCGCTCATCAGCTATGATCTGGACCAAACTGGGGTTTTTGGTGTGGATGGAGCAGAAAATTGAGAGATTTTTGAAACAATTAGTTTGAAATTAATTAATCATATCACAGGTTTTGTCTAATTGGTGCTTGTGAACGGAGCCGCGCTCATCAGCAATGATCTGGGTAAAACTAGGGGTTTTAGGTGTGGATGGAGCAGAAAATTGAGAGATTTTTGAAACAATTAGTTTGAAATTAATTAATCATATCACAGGTTTTGTCTAATTGGTGCTTGTAAACGGAGCCGCGCTCATCAGCAACGATCTAGGTGCAACTGGGGTTTTGGGACCAACTCTAATCAAGTTTAGAGCTTAGTATTTTTTTTTGAATTATGAAATTTCTTATTGTTTAAAGTTAAAAACTCACCAATTTTTCTGTGGCATGTGTCGCAAATTTGCTGTATCATTGCAGAACCGCCACATACAATTAGCCGCAAAAAGTATCTCAACTGTTCCAAACTCTGAAAAATATTTATATAGGAGGCGATGTTCGAATTTTCTGCTACCTGTGTAGCTAAATCGCTTGAAAACGAAAAACCATTTGTTGATTCTTGATTGCCACTTCATCACCTTCATATGATTCTCAAACAATACCAAACCAACATTTCAAGCTTAAACACGCCATGACCAATCCTCCACGAGCTGTAATAGAAGTTCTTCCAAGACCCATCTGCTCAAAAGTTGAGGAAGAACAACGGAAACTAGCCGACCATCGTTGGATTGCCAACAAGGTTGGTAACACTCCAGCCGGCCAAGACGTTGTTGCTCTTCAGTATTTTTTCCATCGAAATTGCTTTACATCTTGCGTAGACTAGTTTTGTTGTTGTTCCAGTCTGAATAGGTAACATTAATGCTTCGAAGGGTAGAAAAAATTTAGGCAAAGAAAAATATACGTCACCTCGGGTTTTCGCGGCAACTTTTTGCGGCACTTCTGCTTCCTTCTTTAAAAACTTTTTAAAAATTGACAGACTTGACGCAGAAAGCTCACAGAAGTACTGTAAAAGGGACGCAGAAATTTGTTCTTCCTATCTTGGTTGCAGAAATGCTGCAGATATGCCGCAAAAGTGCATCAGAAAGGTGATTATAAAAGCAACCTTTCTGCGTCGTTTTTGTAGCACATCTGCAGCACTTCTGTAAGCTTTCTGCGTTATGTTTGGCTACTTTCTAAAAAAATTTTAAAGAAGGACGCAGAAGTGCAGCAGAAAGTTGACGAGAAACCCCGAAACTATAGAGCTAAGTTTTTCGCTTCTTTTTTTCTCATTTTTGAAAATTTATTACTCGTTAATGTCCAAAACTCACCAATTTTTCGTGGCATTCGTCGCAACTTTGATTTATCCTTGCAGAACCGCCACATACAATCAGCGTCCAAAGGTGTTTCAACCACTTAGCATCAATGGGTTATCTGATCATTCCAAAACCTGCAAAAACTTAATTAGGAAAACACTGTTTGAAGTTTTCTGCTACCTCCTGTTCATAAATCGCTTAAAAACGACTACTTGTTAGTTTCTGCAGGCCACTTCACGATGCTTAACGATTTTAGTTTTCCAAAACTTGAATTTGCTTCTTTTCCACGTCTTCAGTTGCTGATTTGTTCGGAACCGACCACTTTTCGATTTCTGCCGGCCACTTCGTCACCTTTTCTAATCCGCGAAACAATAGAAAACCTACTTGTCAGGATTAAACCCTTAAAAACGCAACGATCAGGTCTCCAAAAGCTGTAATCAAATTTCTGCTAACCCAAATCTGTTCAGAATCATCATTGGATTGCCAACAAGATTTGTAACATTTCAGCCGGCCAAGAAGTCGTCGCTCTTCACTATTTTTGCTGGAATATTCTGTACCTCACGCGTAGACCAAGTTTCTTGTGGTTCCTGCCTGAAAAATTAACATCAATGCTCTGAAAGGTAGAAAAAAGAATAGGGGAGGAGAAGTATGCGTTACCGTAGAGCTTAGAATTTTGCATATTTTTTTCAGATTTTGGATTTTTCCTACTTGTCAATGCTCAAAACTCACCAATTTTTCTGTGGCATTCGTCGCAACATTTCTGTATTATGTTCTAACTGCTAAATACATTCAGCATCATTCTTGATCGCCACTTCGTCACCTTCGTGTGATTCTCAAACGATAGAAAACCTATATTTCAAGCTTAAACACGTTACAATCAGGCTTTCACGAGCTGTAATGAAATTTTTCCTGAGACTCTTATCCGCCCAAAAATATACGAAAAGCAACGGAAACTAGCCGACCATCATTGGATTGCCAACGAGGTTGGTAACCCTCCAGCCGGCCAAGACGTCGTTGCTCTTCACTATTTTTATTCAAAATTTTGTACATCTCGCATATACCAAGTTTCTTGTGGTTCCAGCCTGAAAAATTAATATTAATGCTTCAAATGGTAGAAAAAAAAGTTCGGGAGGGAAGAATATGTGTACAAGTAATTGAAAAGCTTATATATCGTAGTTTAAATGATTTTATTTTTTTTTTAATCACCGAAAAGCATCTGAAAACGCTAATCTAAAAGAAAATAGGAGAAATATAAATCGAAAACTGTGTAAAACGATTTACGCTAAACCGAGCGCACATGCGAAACATGCGGAGTGTCGTTGTAAACATGAAGAGAAAAGCGAGGGAAACTCGAAAAGCACAGGCATACACATAAGAAAAGAAGGGAGGTGTTGAGGTAGTCCTTCTTGGTTTCACCAGGAAAGAAAGTGAGAAGAGAGTAGAGCAATAGTAAAGGATGGGGGGAGGAATGGGGGAGATTAGCAAGCAATGGTAGAGGTCAGATAGGTAAAAAAATCGATGAGAAAGAGAGCCGAAATGATTGACTAGAGCCAACATCAAGAAGTCCCAAAAACGCAGAAGAAAAGATTTGCAGTGAAATTTCAGCTCTAATGAAACGGAGCATGGTGAAGTGGCGGCAAAATGTTTTGAATAATTTCAAGACCGTATTTTTTCAAACTTCTGCCATTTTTAAATGTTTGTCTAGAAAACTGTTTGTTACGCAAAACCACTCATTTTTGAATGAGAGAACAGATTAAACTTTAGCATTTCTAATAAAATTGCAAAACCCATTCAATCGGAAGCAGGTTTCAGCAAAGGATAACTGGATTCACAAAAAATTGACAAAAACAAGTTCTTTTAACATTTAGAGAATTTTTTTCTGTTTTCGAAAAATGCTTTCAAAAATTGAAATGTGTATGTTTGTCTTTTGGACTCTAGAGACTTTGAAGGAGCACTCTCGTTTCGCAGAACGTTTTGTGTTCTCTGCTCCCCTTCACAAAAAGAGAAGAACTGTGTATGTGCCAACTGGTATCTTCTGCCAGGCATTCGATGTCGTCCGATTGCGCTCTTCCCCGTTCCTCAGATCTCTTTTTGTTTTCTGTGCTCTCTATGCTTCCTTCCTCACCCCGCGTCTTTTCATCTATTGCGTCGCATACACACGTGCCCTCCTACATCACTCTTTTACCAAATGGATCAATGTGCGAACCTATATTCATGGCTGGGTGTCTTTTACCGGCCTGTTACTGATTTTTCTGTAATTTTTCTGTAATTGTTACTTACAAATATACTTTATTCATGACTGGATGTTTTTTACTGGTCTGCTACTGATTTTTCTGATTATCTTATTCCAATTTGATGGTCTTCGATCGATTTTTCCAACCCAACAAAAACTTCCGACCAACCAGAAGGTAAGCTCAAAGCGTTTTTCTCTGTGCTAACTGAGAATCAAATCAAGTTCAGAAGAACAACTATGTTTTTTGACTCCTTTTTTGAATTTGACTTTCTTTCATTCAAACTAATTTCAGTGGAAGCAGAAACGTCATTCAGAAAGATGCTCATTATTCTGAAAGAGGTGGAACTCGGTGCTCCAATGATAAGCTGGAACAAGTTCTGCAAGGAATACAGAACTCTGTATCAACAGTTCTTCCCTGGTCCAAAGAACGAGGCGGATTTATTTGCCAAGAACAAATTTCCAAGTCAGTTTCTAGTCATTACTAAAAATAATCAAATTATGCGTCCTTGGTACTGTATACTGTTTAATCAGAACTTTTTTCTCCAATAATCTGAAAATTATATTTCAAACCGTGCAATTCTGTCCAAAAAACAACTATCTAGCTCATCTAGAGCTCGAAATACGGTCATTTAAAGTTTTTGAGGTTAAAGACGCAGCGTTTCGGCGTCTGTGTCTCTAGCCTCCTAAAATTGAAACATCGCTATCTCGGTTTCTAGAAGCGCTAGAGACATGATTTTTAGACAGAATTCAAAGAAATTGAGTCTATTTCATTCTCTAAAATTTTCAAAGTGATGGGAAACTTGACAGCCAAGCTCCAGACTCCTGAAAACAGTCAAAAATCAACAGAAAATCACCTTGTTCTTATCTTATGGTTTAGCACTGTATATCTCAAGCCTAAATAGAGTTTTCAGGTAAAAATCAAAAACTACGATCCAGATGAAGACGCAGGAGAAGATGGGGTCGACGAAAAAGAAGAAGTCGTAACGATGGATTCTGATGACAGCGCTCGGGAAAATCGCGGTGAGCGGGTTAATCCGGTGAAAATTGAAAAATAACTTGAAATTTTCTTTTTCAGAACCAACCGAGATCCTGTGGTGCATCTTCGAGAAAGAAGAAGACCTCGTTGCTCCAAAACCAAAAAGTATGACCTTTTGTGTATTTCGTCCTTATAATAAATAAAGATGTGGTGTCTCTTTTCTTCTTTTCTTCTTTGTGTGTCATTCAGTTTTTTCCCAGAAGGGAAGTTTCCCAAAAGATAAATCCGCCAGACCAAATTTGACCTACCCTTAAACGTTCAGCGTTGCCAAGTCTAGAGAACAGCAAAATAGAGGTTTTAATTACTTCTTAAAAAGTAAGAAGCAAAGCGACAAACACGCGACGTAGGCGCACCAGCCGGCCGTTTGAAGCCTCGTAGGTGCGGGAAACAGGCTGGTTTTCGATAGAAAGATTTACATTTTGCAGAGCTGAAGAGCTACTAAAGAAAAAATCGAACACCAGAAGATGCCGATGAGTCTGAAATGATTAATTTTGTTGTACTCTATTTTTTGTCCATGTCTTAATTATCGCGTGTCACATTCCACAGTCGTTGCCGTTCCTTAGTAGCTGTCTCAACATTGATGAGAAGAGAGAACATCGATGGCGAATGATGGAGGAGGTAGATTAGGAAGCAAATGTAGAGGTCAGATAGGTAAAAAAATCAAAGAGAAAGAGAGCCAAAATTATTGACTAGAGCCAAAACCAAGAAGTCCCGAAAACGCAGAAGAAAAAATTGTCAATGAAACTTCAGCCCGAATAAAACGGAGCATGGTGGAGTGGCGGAAAAATGTTTTTTGAACAATTTATGACCGTATTTTTTTTTTCAAATTTCTGCCATTTTTTAAATGTTGGTCTATAAAAACAGTTTGCTAAACGCTCATTTTTAGTAAATGAGAGAACAGATTAAATTTCAGCATTTCTAATAAAATTGCAATTGCTTCAGCAAATGATAACTGGATTTACAAAAAAATTGACAAAAACTAGTTCTCTTAACGTATTTGAGATCTTTCCCGTTTTCGAAAAATGCTTTCAAAAATTGAAATTTGTATTTTTGTCTTTTGAACTCTAGAGACTGTAAAGGAGCTCTCGTTTCTCAAAACTCTCTTCGTTCTCTCTTCTTCTTCAAACAGAGAGGAGAACTGTGTGTATGTGCCAACTGGTATCTTCTGCCAGGCCTTCAATGCCGTCCGAGTCCGCTCTTCCCCGTTCCTCGAATCTCTCTTCGTTCTCTGTGCTCTCTATGCTTCCTTTCACACCCATCGTCTCTTCATCTATTGCTTCGCATACATCTGTGCCCTCCTAGATCACTCTTTTACCAAATGGTTCAATGTGCGATTCATGGCTGGGTGTGTTTACCGGCCTTTGACTGATTTTTCTGTGGTTTTTTTCACTATTATCCTTTTTCAATGACTGGCTGTTTTTTACCGGTCTAATACTGATTTTCCTGATTTTCTTACTCCGCTTTGATGGTCTTCGATCGATTTTTCCACCGCGGCAAAGGTTTTCGGACAACCAGAAGGTAAGCTCAACTTGATTTTTTCCTGCTAACTAAGAATCAAATCATTCTCGTCACGTCTCTTGTACAAAAATTGAGACGAATTGCCTCGAAGTTGGTTAGGGAGAGCTTATCTGTTATAGGTTTCACGAACCTTCCAAAATCTCAATTTTCAGAATAATGACGCCAATCCGTCCAACCGTGGTTCCTCCAGCAGTCTTCTTCAGCAACTTGCCAGCTGGGTACATGGATCCCCGTGAGTTACAGTTCCCTGAATTTCCTTGACCATAGCTGCGTTTTCAGCATCGCCATACGCCAGACTCTTCGAGGGACGCATTGTGGTTCTTGGAGATGATGGGCCCTCTGCGTTTTACCAATACGCGGACCGACTCAGAGTGAGTTTTTAGAAATGTTTAAATACAAAAATAGTTACTGTCACATCGGCGCAAAAGGCTTGGGGCGCTATTTTCGAGCATTTTGGAACGATGTGCACTGTACTTGTCAAAAATTGTGAATTTTTTCCAGACAGTCCGAAAAGCGCCGTGGCCACAAGCGTGGAAATCACACCGGTGGATTCTTTGGTGTGATCCGCTGCTCCATCGTCTCCATTCAATCTGGAAGGCCTTCATTTGGACGAGCCTGAAAGTCCACTCTCATCCACAGAAGGGCTCAACGGGAGCAGCGGAAGCGAGGCAGACGACGAAGGGGAGCAGCAAGTGGTGGAAGAGCATATGGACTGGGAGGACAATGTGTTAGTTTTTTTTTCTGTCTTCTGTAGTGGTATGGATTACTGTCTATAATAGCCATATTCTCCCCAAGTGTTTGGCTGTCTCTAAAATTCCTGTTTTTCCATGCTATCTACTCTCTGAAGTTTTCAATTAGAGATCTAATAACCATCAGTTAGTTTCATTTAGATAAGGCCTCGTGTCCATCCAAAAAGATTTCCGAATATCCGTGTTTTAGCGGGGCATCTAAATTTTGGAATTTCGATCAATTTTGCCAACCTTTTCATAGGGAATAAATAGGCATTTTAGCCTCAGTCTGGGATAGAAAACAGAAGTACACTAATTGGACATTTCGTTAAACACCAAATTTCAGATTTACCGCCAGCAGTAGTTCTTCAACGCCATCTCCAAGTTTAATGATCTCATTTTTTGTATTTGTATATCCTATTTCTTGTTTGTTGTTATAAACTTTTTCGTTTTCTATCAACCTTTCGTAACTTTTTTTCCAATTTCACATGGTTTCATCCATGAATATATTTTTATTTTCTGTTCTTGCATTTTTTCAGGGTAATTAATTATCAGCAATTAATATTGATTTTCAGCAATCGATTCAAGCCAAGCAAAAAAATGGAAATTTTCACTGGTGACCCGATTTTTGATGATTGGCCAGGTTGGTTATTCTTTTCTCATCATTGAAAATGGGATCAATACAACCGAAAAAAAAACATTTCAATACCGAAACCCAAATAATCAAACTATGTTTTCAGTTCCCCATGGAGCTGTCATATTACCCGGTCCAGCTCCAGGCATAAATATGCGACGAAGAGTTACAACACCTGTAAAAGGTGGAGATTTTCAAACAAATGTCTTTTTTAAGTGTTGAATTTTTCAGAGGAGCCGTTGGATGATTATGACTATTCGAGCTCATGTCCAGCCCAAAGTATCGTCACTGAAAGAGGAAAAGCTGGAAAATCCAAAATCTGTAATGACCATGTCTCGATCGTCTAGAGCCGGACTTCAATTTCCAATTGCTCGTCTTCACCGCACTTTCCGCAAAGAAAACTACGCTCATCGTGTAGGAGCTGGAGCCCCAGTTCACTTAGCCGCCGTTCTTGAGTATCTTGCTGCTGAAATTCTTGAATTGGCTGGAAACGCTGCACGTGACAACAAGAAGTCCCGTATCGCCCCAAGGCATCTGCAACTCGCTGTCCGTAACGATGAAAAGCTCAACAAGCTGTTGCTCGGAGTGACCATCGCTCAAGGAGGAGTTCTTCCAAGTATCCAGGCAGTTCTTCTTCAAAAGAAGACCGGATGAGATGAAGGAGAAACGCCAGCAAATCATCCAAACACAACGGACGTAAGGTAAAAATTTGAAATAATTCCGCTATTTCAAATAATAATTGGTTGAATGTTCCCATTGCTGGTTCTCCAAATGAAGCTATTAATACTTCTAGCTGAAATGTTTAGAAAGAATAATGCACTAATATATATTGAAACAGGTAATCTCGCTTGTCAGGGTCATTTCGAAAGATTTCACTGGTTGTTCGATGATTGCGATCCCACAGTTTTCGCCGTTCCTTAGTAGTCGTCTCTACATAACAGCTTCTATTTCAGATAGCTAAAATCTCAGGCTCCGCTGTGTAGACACATCTTTAGAAAATAACGCTCAGTTTAGGTTCTTCTTGAGATTCTTTTGGAGCATAATGGGCCTGAATCACAATTCACTTGGAGCTCTATTAGTTCATTAGAAATTGATTTTGATAGAAATCAATTGTTCCACTCTGTAAAAACTGCATTGACCAGCATCATTTTTTCGCGATTGCTTACAGAGTTATCGTACTGACAAGGCCAACCTATTTTAAACTTTCAGATTCATATTGTAATCTTTGATTCAGTTGGCCGAGACAGTTGTACAAAATTATAGTGAAACTATTTCATGATTCACATTATTGTTGGAAAACAAAACTGCAGTAAAAATATAAATATAATTTTGTGAATCCGGAAAACTCTATATTTCTCGAATGCCGAATTGCTTTGTACTGGTGAAGTATTAAGAAAAAGTGGTAACAATCTACGAAGAATATTCTTCTGATTGAAATATGAAAGTGCTGCGACCATCGATTGGGACTTCCAGCGTGACTGTGAGGGGTTCTGCTCTTTTCATTTGATCCCAAACGCGCATCACCTGAAACAATCACATTGAAATGGTTCGTAACAGTAAAGCTATTCGATAAGCTATTTTCCTAAATAGAGAAAATTTGAAAGAAAGATTTCAGCTTGAAAAGAAAATTACATGATAAGAAAGCGGATTAAAAAAACTGTAGCGCATTCTTTCTTTGTGACACCTAAACCTGACATGGAGGCAAACCATTGCAACCCAAATGTCTGAAAAATATTAAATAAGAAGTCAAACTCACTTTATACAGTTCTTTTACGTCCGTTTCTGATCGAAAATGCAGAAAAACAACTGTTCGGCACATCCCAAAAATTTTCTCCCAGCATTGCTCTGTCAAATTTTGTTTTACGTCCATTCGGTTGATTCGATACAAATATTCTTTTAGTTCAGCACTATTCACAAGATGACTTCCAACATAACTTGAAGTGTCAATTCCCAGCTCAAACCCATTGAATAACTGGGGAAACGCCTTAAACATTCTTTGAAGCAAAATGTTTGCCACCGCATGTACCGATTTCACATAAACATGAAAAATACTGTCATTTTCGATCCTGAAACCAGAATTTTCTGCAGACTACCAAAAACGTCAAACTCACCATCCTGGAAATGACTCATTTTCAATTTTGAACAGTTCTGGGTGATTATCGCTTCGCTTTCTTCGGTGGATTTGGATATGAATCACTGGAAATTAAAAAATTTTATTAATAAATCCTGTAGTGAATACTCACTCTTCTCATGGTTCCTTTCGATGTTGTGGGCAACTCCAAAAGTTGATTTTTTGGACACAAAAGCCAGAATTTTCACTCCGTTGTTACCACATTTTTGAAGTTTCAATTCATTAATCCCAAAATGCATGAAGCGTATGTAATACGCGGTTTGCGGGAATTTGAATAAGGTTAAAAATCTGGAAAGTCTAGTTTAGATATATTTAAAGAATGAACTTTGCTACTCACAATTCTTTTGGGTTAAACTGTCTCAATTGTTTTGATTGAGCGGCTAGCGCTGATTTGTAGTGACGCTCGCAATCTCCTCTCACATTTGGATCCACATCAACCATTTTTTCCATAGTTTCCAGCTGCATATGGTATTTTTCGCTCAGAACTATTCCTCTCATCTGGAAAATGATTATTTAATCTCTGACAAAAATAAAATATTATAAAAATGAAATTATGCTAATGAGAGCGTCAAAAGAAACATGCATTGTGACTTGAATGGTATGAGGTGACCATACTCAGCCCGTCTAAACGTGGAGTAAAATAATTGCTCAGATTGTAGATAAAGGAATCGCGACTCTCCTCCAATTATGTGTCGATTGAGGAAGATAACATCCGATTTGATCTTCGGTTATTCTTTGTTGGAGAGTGCTGACATCTGCTCGGACAGGTGATGGATAGGTATTCGAAAAGACTAGATTAGAGGAGTACTCATCGAATAGTACAGAACAAAAAGCATTGGATTGATTTTGGTTTGAAATCCTATCGAATTGCGCTGCAAAAAAGAAGAGCAATGAATAAAGTTGCGGAAAGATTCCGGCTCTTTGTGACACAAAAGGCCCAAGTGAAAAGGCGGGTCCCATAGGTGAAAACGTGGACTAAGTTAAGATTTTTTTTGGTTACGTTTTTTCCGTTTTTTTCGCTTTTTTGTTTGTTTTTTGCCAGTTTTTCGTCCGTCAGGTTCGTCCGTTAGATTTTTCGTCAGGTTTTTTTGTCAGGTTCGACCGCGTGACGTCGCCAAACGATCGAACTTGACGAAAAAACCTGCAGGACTAAACCTGACATACGAACCTGATGGAAAATAACATAAACAGCATATGAAGACATCGAAAATTCATTTTTATGCATCACATAAGTTATTATAGCCTTCCACGGTTTTCCTTATACATTCCTTCTTCGTTCGATCCGATAGTTGCTCCGATTGACCTGAAATTGAAATATCTCATGTAATTCGTTTCACTTGAACCTCTCCGGTATCCAATGTTTAAGGGAGTTTTCATGAATTAATAGTCGTTCAAAAGAACTTAACTTTTAATTTCAAATGAATTGGTATTGACCAAATTTCCAAAGAATTATCAAGGAGTTTTATGGTAAGGTTATACGGCAATTGACAATCATGTGGTCATGTACTTTACCGGTCATTAAAGATAGACAAAAACGTATTTTATATTCAAATTTCTGCCATTGTGACCAATTTCAAGAGTCTGAATGGGAAAGCTTCCCTTGATGTCCTATTTTTTAATCAAAAAGCGAAGGTGTCTATTTAAAATAATTGTCTTCCCACCTGTACCCTTGGAACCAGAGTGCATAATTGATTTACTGGACCCTGCACAAACAAACTGTGAAGACCCTCACAGTTAAGTGCATTTAGCTTTCTTTCCCCAATGGAAAAAAAAACAAACTCTACCTTGCTTGGATTCTCGACAATCTTGGACGAATGTCCCCGGTTTTTGATAACCTCCAATGCTTCCTAAGATTCCTCTTTCTCGAACGAATCTTCGTTTTTTCGATGTATCTTCCGGATGTTCGACGACTCCCAATTTCTCTTGTGGTTCAATGAGTTCTTCAAGCTCGTTCATGGAGCGAAGCTGAGTCAAATTCTTGATCTTCTTCCTGACGATGTGTAAGTCTTCGGCCATTTCCCATTAACAATTCCGCTAAACGGCAACAGATGAATGTCCTGAAAAAAAACAGAATTCGTACTCTTGCTAGCTTGTGTTGACAAAAATATGGGTTCCCCGCAGAAAATCGTCAACATGAAAGCAAAGTAACCCAGGGCATACCGATTTTCCCCGCAAAATCCCCCTGCATTACTTGCTTTTATTATTCATTCACTATTTTCCCTTATTCCGATATTATTCTATGAATTCATTCTTTCTCGCATTCCTTCAATGCGAATATTCATATTTGAATTCCCACTCTTTTTCCCCCTTTAAAGGCGCACCCGCGTGGCGAGACCCGACGCCGGCAGACAGGCGCCGCGCATTCTCTGCGCGCGCCAGTCGTCTCTTGTGTCCGGGCACCGATTTGCCGCCGGTAGCTCCAAGGATTTTTTAGGCAATTATACTTCCAGATTTTCCCCCCTTTCTGTACGTTTGGCGTTCAGAGGTTTGACCAGCTCCAGTTTCGTGGGTCCGCAAGGTTTCCTGGCGGCCCCACCGCCAGGTTTTAGCCCTACACCAATATTCCCCCTTTTTCTGTTCTTGCTGGTATTTCCCCTCTCGATTGTCTTTACCGTTTATCTTGGCCCCATCCTTTCCGTATAATAAATGGGTCAATGATACTTGTGTACTGTTTTGCCTTTGCACCGCTTATCTCACACACACTTTCAGGTTTTTAGGGCGCGCAGCAGGCGCGCGAGCACTCTTGGGTTAGGACATAG
Source organism: Caenorhabditis nigoni (assembly GCA_027920645.1). NCBI lineage: Eukaryota > Metazoa > Nematoda > Chromadorea > Rhabditida > Rhabditidae > Caenorhabditis > Caenorhabditis nigoni. Next base: position 9,578,926 of record CP115869.1, read on the forward strand.
GATCGGTCTCGACTGACTAAGGATCCGCTGTCAACAGCTTGGAACATCAATTAGCTCTGCTCGAGCTTCTTTACCACCTCGGCCACACTCCGCATTATTTCATAAGCTTGAAAAAAAGCAGTTTTTCTAATTCGTCCTCTATTTTATACCCCTGCCGGCTTGTTTATTGTTCCTAACGCTTCTTCGGGGTTAAACCTCCTGGCCTCCGGTCGCAATCCACTATCGCCCTTTCTGCCCACCACCCTTTTCTGAAGTGAAACCAAGGAACATCTCCAGAAGACTTCAAAATTAAAATTTCGAAAAACCAAAAGTTGGGGCATCAACTAAACCACAATTCTGATCTATCTGTCTAATCTGCGTCCGAAATTTTAACGTGCTTCCAAGCGCCACCGGTCGAAAAAAATGGACAAGGGGGTACCCCACAGCGACATTTTTTTTGGAATTTTTTTTAAATGAGCAAACTTTGTCAGAATGTAGAGCAACATTTAAGACGCATTCTCTGTGAAAATCGAAAATAGTGTTGTACAGAAAAATTCAAACTAGTTTTTATGCATTGGTGTTATATATCATAAAAGCTGGGACATTTTTAAGATAAAAAATGTACATTTGGTTCGGACCCACCAAGTACGGTCCAAACGGTGACCAATTTTGGCCAAAAAATGAAAATTTTCCTCGATTGAGATAATGATTAGATTTAACTTGGAATAGATTATACTTGCTACTTCAAGCATTTTTTGTGTTAAATCAAAAATTCCATCTCGTTTCCTTTCAGATGAAAATTTTGATTTTTGTTCCAATTTTGAAAAAAATCACTGAAAATTCGTCGTCGTGAAAAATTTTAACGTTAGCTGAAAAAAGATAACATCAGATTTGGATTCAGCATACAAAATAACACTAGAAAATAATTTATTCAGATGGTATATCCTGGGCATAAGGCAAGTTTCAAGCCAAAATGTGCCGAAAAATGAGGTTTCATCATATAGTCCCCCACATGGCAACAAAAATTCGTCCAAAATCGACCATCTCCAATTTTGATGAAATTTCTACCAGATGCATCATTTATCATGGGCAGTATTCTGGCAAAGTTTGAAATTTCTTTCCCATCGTCTTCGTGCGTTTTCAGAAGCTCCAAAAAAGAGGCAAAAATTGCTTTCAAGTCCTTTTTCAGTGAAAAAATACGAGCTTCAAAAATGCACGAAGACGATGAGAACGAAATCTCAAACTTTGCCAGAATACTGCCCATGATAAATGATGCATCTGGTAGAAATTTCATCAAAACTGGAGATGGTCGATTTTGTACGAATTTTTGTTGCCATGTACTCCCCCGCATGATGAAACCTCATTTTTCGGCACATTTTTGCTTAAAACTTGTCTTATGCCCAGGATATCCAATTTTAATCAAATATTTTCTGACGTTATTTTGTACGCTGAATCCAAATCTGATGTTATCTTTTTTCAGCTAACGTTAAAATTTTTGACGACGACGAATTTTCAGTGATTTTTTTCAAACTTGGAACAAAAATCAAAATTTTCATCTGAAAGGAAACGAGATGGAATTTTTGATTTAACACAAAAAATGCTTGAAATAGCAAGTATAATCTATTCCAAGTTAAATCTAATCATTATCTCAATCTAGAAAAATTTTCATTTTTTGGCCAAAGTTGGTCACCGTTTGGACCGTACTGGGTGGTTCCTAACCAAATGTATATTTTTTATCTTAAAAGTGTCCCAACTTTCATGATATATAATATCAATGCATAAAAACTAGTTTGAATTTTTCTGTACAGTGGACAATAGGCTTGAAGTTGAGTTCTACAGAGAACGTGCCTTAAAAGTTCAATTCACATACAAAAAAAGCTAAAAATCAATTTCAAAAATTGATTCCAAAAGAGAGCAATTATTAGGTTGGCCGGAAAGTAACTGTCCATTTTTTGATTCGTGAATAACACAAAAACCAGACTAATTCAAGATTGACAGTATGTACCGTCGTGGTCCACAACATGTTGCCAACATACAGGTAACCTGTGGATACCATACCTCCAACAGCCAACTAGCTGTGAATCAATGAATTCCTAAAAAACAGTTTTGATCTCATCGACAGTGTTAAATTATTTCCCTCCGGGTGGTGTTGTATATATCCAAATAACCAAAAATGAAAGAACCAAGTCAGGAGTTTAAGGAACGTGAAGCGCTATGCAGCTAAGGCGGCTTAGGACTGAATTAACTCATCTTAAATACCTCGAGATCCTATGTCTCACGGAAAGTCAATTAAATCCTGGACCGCTTTAGTTGGACGGTTCTTCTTTGCTCCCCTCAATCTACTGATTTGGCTTTTCATTTATTGGTTTTCGGAGATATGCAACGCAGTCGGGAGGGAAAATAATTCACACTGAAGATGAGATGAAACACTCCAATGCAAAATATATTTATTCGCAGCTAGCTGGCTGTTGGAGGGATGGTATCCACAAGTTACCTGAATGTTGGCAACATGTTGTGGACTACGACGGCACATACTGTCAATCTTGGATTGATATCGTTTTTGTGTTATTCGCGAATCAAAAAATGGACAGTTACTTTTCGGTCAACCTAATTGTACTGAAATCACTTTCGGAGCTCATAATTTTTTCACAGTGCCGAGAAGGAAAAGCTGATTACAGTTCTGTGATCAGCGTGTCCAAAAGTACCAATTGAAAAAGTTTGAGAAAATCCCAAAACTTTTCTGAAAACACTTCCCTTGTTAGGAAAAATTCGCCTCATTAGAAGGTTCATGTAACTATTTTTCTCGTCTGAAAACTTCTTGAAATCCTAAAATTTCGCCATTTCAATGTATTTTTAAAAGATTTCGATGGTAGACGTTCAAACTTTTCTATATTACAAAGCATAAGCAGCGGCCTATTGAAAGATTTTAACTGGAAAATACCCGCAATCGCAGTCTTTAGAAGCTCAATAGAATCATTTTTGGTCAATTTTCAACCATTAAAAAAAACATACTCTATTTCCCGACCCGCTTGCTATGAAGTTGGCTCATCGAAGAATATGGTTGGTGGTCTGTAATGTCAAAATATGAAAACTTGTAAGAAATATTTTGCCGAGAGAATGAAGCTTTTAAAATTCGAAAAATTTCCCAACAAAAATCACTGTTCTAGCCATCCTAGGAGCTATTATATGGATGTTTGAAGTTTTGGAAGCTTGAGGCGCAGACAGCGAGACAACCTAACAGTCTGCGTCTCTCGCATTTTACTTTTTTCAATGAAAATGTGAATATGAGTCATATTTGCAACAAACAACGTTAAGCAAGAAAGACGTTAAGCTTGAGAGACGCAGAGTGTCGTCTCTAGGTTCCTAAACTTCAAATACCCATATCTCAGCTCATGGGATAGCTAGAAAAATGATACTTGCTGGAAAATAATCCAAATTCTCAAGGCTTCATCCCAATGGGAGTTCATTTTGATCTAATAAAAACTCACAAAAGACCATCTCGATCAGCGAGTTTCTTCAAGATGTCTTCTTCACTCATACCGAAAAACCTTCTATCAGCATGAGATCTTGTAGAATAAATATAAAGTTTCAGAAAAATAGAGAATACACTCCAAAAAGTCCAGATTCAGTACCAGACCATTTTGGAGCGAGGAATATTGATGAAAATCAAAAAATTTGAGACCGGTGAAAATCAGATACCAGTCAGTGGGTGATAAGAACATAAGAATGAAGGAATATTGATAGAGTAACCGAAGAATCTAGAGGGCCAGACATTCAGCGAGAGAGTGTGGAACGAGGAGCGAGAGGCAGAGAGTTCAAACACCATCCCGTGTTTTTCAACCAGATGAGGGCGCATAAAAAAGCCCATGACTCATCCGAAAATACGCAAAAAAAAAAAACAACTGCCTCGTTCACAGGTTTTCTTTTAGTTTTTTAAGATTTTCTTCCGATTTCATTAGTAGTTTTTGATTGAGTATGTCGAGAGCTTCAAAATGAGTCTAAACACAAATACAGGGTGACAATTAATTATGGGAACACACTTAAGGCGACATAAAAACCTTCAAACCAAAGATATCTTTACAATTTTCTTACTGAACAACAACTATATGGCTGGGGATAAAATTTCAACAAAAGTTCTTGAATTGACCTACTTTCCGGGGACGGGCGGCCTTCAGACCATTTGGAAAATTAGTGATCTTGGCCGCGTGGTTTTTTGAGTTCTCATGGCCCAAGCTCGGACCAATATTTTATTCAAGTCTTCAACATATTTCAAAGTTCTTCTATGAATATGTGGCTCTAATACAAACTAAAAAGAACGATGGAGCTATTCAGAACAGGGGAGTTATAGGGCCTCAAATCCTTGGTGGAAATTCCTAGAATTTTGCTTGGCATAGCGCATATGTTCACTTCGGCTCATGGACCGAGGCCTAATCTTGTTGGAATGTTTCGTAACTACCAGCAAGAAGTGAAAGATCTATCGAAATCAGTTTTATGTTGACATTGTCTTCCCGATTATAATCTTCATTGGTTGAGACTCATTTTTCAATAAAAATCAACTTAGACTTTCCAGCTGATGTGACGGCGGCCCATACCATTATAGAAACAGGGAAGTGACATTTTTGTTGGCCATAGTCAAAGGGAATCTAATCATAATCATAGAAAACCGTTGACAATCATTTTGAGAGTTTGGCGTTCCTTCCAGCACCCCAAATTTCGAAATTTTGTAATCCGCGGCCCATTGACTGCGGTGAAGTGCTTTTTCAAACCGGCTCGGTTAGGATTTCTCATTAAGGGAATGAGTATTTTTGATATTGTAAGAGCATAAGAGAAGACGGGTTTTTATCATGTTTCGAACAGTTTCACGATTTGTTCCCAGCTCTCTCGCGAGTTTTATCATAAATTTCTGATTTTAGGGACTGATCCTCTTTCTGATCTTCTAGCAAAGTTGATTTTTGCCAACCGACTTTTTCCTTTGACGACCAGAATTGCCAAATATTTCACCTTTATCTAACGCTTTATTTACCGAAATTAGGTGAATTTGAGCAATTTAGAGACATCGGCATGAGACATACCAGGTGCGGATAAATTAAGGATTATGGCACGCTGCGGACTCGCCTTCATAACTTTCTTCAAAAATGAAAGTATGACAAGATTTTTTGCAGAATAATAGAAAACATTCATATTAATAAAAATGAAACAAAAGATATCTGATCGAAGCCACAGTAACCCATTCGCAGCAGAGCAAACTTTGTTCCCATAATTTCTTGTCACCCTGTAGGCTCTGTCCACTCTGACGTCAAGCTCCACCCATTATTATTGCCAAAGAAGAAAAACCCTTTTTTTTGTGACAAATGATAATTTTCACAGATCGAAAGTATGATGGTGGCTCTGTATGATTATAATGGTATATCGAAAAAATATAGGTATTCTGAGGATTTCATGGTATTTAGAAAAGAAGACAGAGCGCGCCTGCGCTTGCCAGTCTAAAAATTTGAGGTCCTGGTGATTCCTATATTTCTGGATTTTAGGGTTTTTTCTAGATTTCTTGGATTCCTTCGATCCTGAATTCTTAGAATTTTTAGATTTTTCAGATTTTGCTTTCCTAAAAGCCGAGATACGGTCATTTAAAGTTTAGGGGAGACGCAGACAGTTAGAGTTAGAGACGCAGTGTGTCTCGTCGTCTGCGTCTCCCTAAACTTCAGCTTGTAGGAGAGCTAGAAAGTTGGTTTTTCCACAGTAATGTTTGAAATTCTTAGTTCTATCAAATTGTTTTAGTTTTGGTATTTATTAAGAATTTTTCAGATTTTCTGGTTATGCAGATTTTTTTTGATTTTCAGATTTGTTGATTTTCAATCATCATTTTGGTTCGAAAACCAACTTTCTAGCTTAGCCGAGATACAGTCATTTAAAGTTTTGGAGAGACGCAGACAACGAGACACTCTGCGTCTCTAACTCTAATTGTCTGCGTCTCTCCAAAACTTTAAATGGCTGTATCGCGGCTTTCAGAAAGGCTAGAAGGGTCGTTTTTCACATAAATGTTTGAAATTCTTAGCTTTATCAAATCAAATCTTACGTTTTTTAGAATTTTCAGAATTATCAATTGTTGAGTTATTTTGAAAAGTTTTAGGATTCTTCGACTTTCCGAAATTCAGTTTTTTTCCGTTTTCCGGGATTTTGGTTTATCTATTTTTTGTGTTAAATTCCCGTAACCCTCGGCAAGTGCGCCCCATCGCACAATGTTCCTCCTCCTGAATGCCCAAAAAACACACAACAACGAGGGACTGTTCTTGTTTCTGTCCCCTCGAAAGGTCATCTGTCGTTGTCCCCACTCTCTGTGTGTCTCTTGTTGTCTGCGTCTCTCCGGGTGAGTCTCTCTCGTCGACTTAGCCTCCGAGAGAGTGTGAGAGAGCGAGACGGGGAAAAGAAAAGCGACGCACACACACGCCGAATCGAACACTACTCACAGAGAGTGTGAATTGTTTTGTTTCAGTCCTTTTTTCCTTTTTCGCTGCGTTTTTAAAAAAAATTGAAGAATTGAAAATAACGAAATACCGTCAACCCTGTATTAAAAGGAGCGACCCTTCATAAGCGAAAATTAGAAAAATAACCGTCTAGAATTTTCGAAAACATTCGCTATTCTCTAGAAACTTCTATACGATTTTTTGTATTGTTTTTCATGTCTGGACCGAAGATCTTAACTAAAAATTAGTGTCTCAGCTCCTTGACCCCCATTCGCCCCGAAAAACCGACCAATTATCGATTTTCCTCGCAGAGACATCAACATCTCGCGAAACCACACGCACATCGACGTCACCTACAATAATTTGGCGAAAAATTTGATCTACCGTATCGAGGATCATTCGGAGGACCGCACGTACATCAACAGTCGACGGCTGTGTGTAAGTTCAACGGCCGAATTCGAGTGGTGTCCTAGAAATCGCGAGAAAGTTCGGCCACCTTGAAATTTATGGTTTTTTTTGCCGATTTTTCTGGATTTCCGTATATTTTCTGCCCGTGTTAAGCGATTTTTTTTGAGCTTCTAGATGCTTTTTGACCTATTTTCATAAAAAAATCAACTGATGGCCTAGAATTCCAAAACACGGCCACCAGGAAAAATTTCAAATTTTCGTACTTTTCTCGATGTGTCTCGTATTTTTGCCTATATTATGGATTTCTAAGGGTTTTTTTAACATATTTTCATCAAAAAATGTGCTGATGGCCTAGAAATTCACACATCGGCCACCTGGAAAAAATTCGGCCACCTCCGGAAAATTTCTAGATTTCTCGAATTTTATAGATTTTTCTTGCAGAAAGAAGAGCGACGCATCCCCGAAATTGGTCAAATCGTGAATTTCGGCTACCGAAACAGCCTGAATCATCCGCCGGACGCTGAAATTCCTCAACCAGAAGCGGATTTCGCGTTCATCGTCGATATGGCCGATGAGGATACGGTATCGGGCCGGAAAATATTAAATATCAAGGATTTGTGCGTCAGGGACCATTCGGAACCCCTTCCCGCCGCCACACAGGTCATGGAGGCCGATTCGACGGATAATGGTGAGAAATTCAGGGGGTTTAAGTGGAAAAATCAATTTCAAAGCAATTTTTGGTCCGGGAAGTGCTAAAAATTCAAAAAATTCCGCTTAAAAATTTTTGCAAAACATTTTTGTTTCAAATTTTCAAAAATGCCAAAAAAAAACCGTTCCAGGGCTTCCAGAACCTTCTGAATCCAACAACACGACTTCATCGACATCTACTGCAGGACCAGCGATTTCTGGAAACACTGCCACGTCATCAGCGTCGTTATCGGCTCCGCCCACTTCTAGTGTCAACGGATCGGCATCGAATGGATCGTTGACGAATTCAAAGCAGATGCCGGTGGGTTTTTCTGAAAATTTCACGAGAAAAAACGTTGAAAATGTGGCTGTTTTTGGAGGTTGTGGAGTTTGATGACCTAGAAAATCGAAAAACTCGGCCATGGGTATTTTAGGCGGTTTTCGAGAATTTTAAAGTGTTTTTATGAGGATTTTATGACCGATTAATGAATGCTAGTGGTATTAAGTGTTATTTCAGCAAAAAGTTGCTGGAAATTGTAAATTGCGGTGTTTGGTGGCCTAGAAAATGCAAAAACTCGGCCATGGGTGCTTTTTGCGTTTTTTAAGAGTATTTGAGCACATTTGTAAGGTTATGGCCGTTCAATAAACTCTAATGGTTTAAGTGTTATTTTAGCAAAAAATCCCTGTAAATCGCTGACTTTTCCACTTGCTGGTCTAAAAATTTCGAAAACTCGGCCGTGGGTGTTTTTGGCGTTTTTCAGTGTTTTTTGGGCACTTTTTGAAGATTTTAGGGCCTTTTTGCTGAATTCTGGTTATTTTCACTAGAAAAAAAATACTCCAAATATTAACACAAATATTGGTAGCCTAGAAAACCACCAACACTCGGCCGTAGGTGTTTTTACCGTATTTCAGTGGTTTTTAAACACTTTTTGAAAGTGTTTTTATTTATTTAAGACGCGTTCTCTGTAGAACTCAACTTCAGGCCTATTATCCACTGTACAGAAAAATTCAAACTTGTTTTTTCTGGCTGACTTTTTATATATTGCATGTTTATGGACTTCTAAGGTATATGAAATATAGTTTGTCCCCACTTGTCCCACACCTGCAAAAATATGGTCGTGGGGTGTCTAAGAAAATATTTTTTTCAAAAGTGAAATAATGATTAGGATTTATTGTAGAACGTTTTTAGGCACAATTTTGAACATTTTTTGTATTGGCACTATATTTATATTCTTCCATCTTCCTGGGAAAAATTTCAATTTTTTGCAAAAAAGGTATTTTTTGGACCAAAAAATGACCGTCCTGAAAAAAATTTCCATTATTTTATAAAATTAAACATGAAATTTAGATTCTACATCAAAAAATACATCATAAACTGTTTTGAGATAAAAAATAAACCTGAGCCCCCTATGAGTTTTAGGCCAAAATGTGCCCAAAAATGAGGTTTCACCATGTGGTCCCCCACATGGCAACTAAAATTAGGCCAAAATCGACCCTCTCCGATTTTGTTCAAATTTTCACCAGATGCATCATTTGTTATGGGTAGTATTCTGGCAAAGTTTCAGAATCCGTGCTCATCGTCTTCGTGCATTTTCAGAAGCACCAAAAAAGCGACAAAAATTGCTTTCAGGTCCATTTTCAATGAAAAAATACGAGCTCCAGAAATACACGAAGCCGATGTGCACGGATTCTGAAACTTTGCCAGAATACTACCCATGACAACTGGTGCTTCTGGTGAAAATTTGAACAAAATCGGAGAGGGTCGATTTTGGCCTAATTTTACATGGAATGACTCCCAAGTGTTACCCTCGAAAAAAATGGAGACCTACATGGTTAGAAAGAGCGTAAAAAGTTATCCAAGAATCCAGAAGGAATAGTTGGTAAAAAATTTTTATAAGGAGTTATGGACCAAAACGTACCAAAAAATGGCAAAAATTTCAAAAATTTGTAACTTTGTCAGTTTATGTCCGTTTGTTGAAATTCAAAAAACAGTAGATAGACAATCAACTGAACTTTTGGAAAACATTTTTTTAAATTCTTTTCCTATTGATTGAAATATTGATTTTTCGAAAAAACCGAAAAAATTTTCAATTTCTCAAAAATCCCAGGTTAACTTTTTTTCTCATTATGCTCATTGAATTCAGCACATTTGATTTACTATACAAACAGGTCAATACCCCGGGGGAAATCATGCTCACACAAGTTATGCCGAAAAATATCGATTTTTGGCACTTGGCTGCTTTGGAATCCTTGTCCTCGGCGGCCGGTAAAGAGAGGGGCATACTTGTTTTTGTGATTTTTACTTGCGTATTGTTTGTTTAAAGTGTTTGAAATAAAATCCTGCGACATACAAAGCCAATTTTTCAAATGCCGTACCATTTCTTACAATCATCATCTTGAAAAAAGCTAAATTTTGACATGTGACCGGGCACATCTATAGTTAAACTTGACAGAAACAGCCAAACTCTTTTTCTAACATAATCAGAAGAACGTAATCTTATCAACGGCTCGAACAGAATTTTGATTTAGGCCCTAGAAATAAAAATAATTACGATTTTCCGAGCCTGACCCCTATTTTTGGGGAAGTGTGATATGTGACAAAGCACATCTATAGTTAAACTTGATGGAAACATTCAAACTTTTGTTTTAACATTATTAAAATGACAAAATCTTATCAATGGCTTGAACAGAATTTTGAATTAGGCCCTAAAAATAAAAATATTCACTGATGATGGGACATCTCTTGTTTTGGACCATAACTCGAAAACGAGACGAAATTTCAAGAAACTGTTAATGCCATTCGATTTAAAATTGAAAATTAACTAAAGGCAAATGTTATTGGTTTGGTCCATATGGTTGATGTAGGCGAAATGAACGATTTTCGAAAAGTATCCTGTCAGTTTTGGATTATCGAATTCGACCATTATCTGTTACACCTACTTCCACCACTTGGACCAGACTAATATTATGTTTTCAGTAGTATTTTTCAATTTTAAATCGAATGGCGTTAACAGTTTCTTGAAATTTCGTCTCGTTCATGAGTTATGGTCCAAAGCAAGAGATGTCCCATCATCAGTGAATATTTTTATTTTTAGGGCCTAATTCAAAATTCTGTTCAAGCCATTGATAAGATTTTGTCATTTTAATAATGTTAAAACAAAAGTTTGAATGTTTCCATCAAGTTTAACTATAGATGTGCTCTGTCACATGTCACACTTCCCCAAAAATAGGGGTCAGGCTCGGAAAATCGTAATTATTTTTATTTCTAGGGCCTAAATCAAAATTCTGTTCAAGCCGTTGATAAGATTACGTTCTTCTGATTATGTTAGAAAAAGAGTTTGGCTGTTTCTGTCAAGTTTAACTATAGATGTGCCCGGTCACATGTCAAAATTTTGCTTTTTTCAAGATGATGATTTTAAGAAATGGTACGGCATTTGAAAAATTGGCTTTGTATGTCGCAGGATTTTATTTCAAACACTTTAAACAAACAATACGCAAGTAAAAATCACAAAAACAAGTATGCCCCTCTCTTTACCGGCCGCCGAGGACAAGGATTCCAAAGCAGCCAAGTGCCAAAAATCGATATTTTTCGGCATAACTTGTGTGAGCATGATTTCCCCCGGGGTATTGACCTGTTTGTATAGTAAATCAAATGTGCTGAATTCAATGGCCATAATGAGAAAAAAAGTTAACTTGGGATTTTTGAGAAATTGAAAATTTTTTCGGTTTTTTCAAAAAATCAATATTTCAATCAATAGGAAAAAAATCAAAAAAAAATGTTTTCCAAAAGTTCAGTTGATTGTCTATCTACTGTTTTTTGAATTTCAACAAACGGACATAAACTGACAAAGTTACAAATTTTTGAAATTTTTGCCATTTTTTGGTACGTTTTGGTCCATAACTCCTTATAAAAATTTTTTACCAACTATTCCTTCTGGATTCTTGGATAACTTTTTACGCTCTTTCTAACCATGTAGGTCTCCATTTTTTTCGAGGGTAACACTTGGGAGTCATTCCATGTTAGTTGCCATGTGGGGGACCACATGGTGAAACCTAATTTTTGGGCACATTTTGGCCTAAAACTCATAGGGGGCTCAGGTTTATTTTTTATCTCAAAACAGTTTGTTATGTATTTTTCGATGTAGAATCTAAATTTCACGTTTAATTTTATAAAATAATGGAAATTTTTTTCAGGACGGTCATTTTTTGGTCCAAAAAATAGCTTTTTTGAAAAAAATTGAAATTTTTCCCAGGAAGATGGAAGAATATAAACATAGTGCCAATACAAAAAATGTTCAAAATTGTGCTTAAAAACGTTCTACAATAAGTCCTAATCATTATTTCACTTTTGAAAAAAATATTTTCTTAGACACCCCACGACAATATTTTTGCAGGTGTGGGACAAGTGGGGACAAACTATATTTCATGTACTTTAGAAGTTCATAAACATGCAATATATGGAAAATCAGACAGAAAAAACAAGTTTGAATTTTTCTGTACAACACTATTTTCGGTTCTATCAGAGAATGTGTCTTAATAGATTCTAGTCGTATTCTGTGTTCTTTCAGTAAAAAATGACTAAAAACCATCAAAATTGTTGGTAGCCTAGAAAACCCCCAAAACTTGGCCATTTAGGTTTTTGTTTGTTTTGAAGCGTTTTAAAGCGAGGTTTTGCAATTTTTCAATTTGCAGAGCACATATTCATCGTCCTCATCGATAATCCTGCTGAATCCACCAACCAAAGCGCCGCACGATTTGCGTTTCGACGATTCCATAGAACTTAAGATTCAAACAGCTCGTCTAGCGAAACAGTTCTCGGACAAGCTCAATGAGCAGTACGCACGGCTTTTAGCCCAAATTCCCGCTCTCGAAGCCTACAAAGACGCCGCCACCGAGCTTCTACGCGTCAATTGTTGTATGCACACCCAATTCTCGACACCGGACCAGAGATTGGAATATTTTAGAAAGCAATGTGCTGATAATCAGGAAATGAAGGAGCTGGCCGAGTTTTGCACCCCGGTGGCCGAGATTCTGGCGGCCGAGGAGGAGCAGGAAAAGACCATCGAGATGAACGACATACTAAAGGAATTGAGCGAGAGAGGACTCCCAACGAAAAAAAATCCAACGCCTCAGAATCCGCTGAACTCTGAGCAGCACTACATCAACCATCTAAGGTCCCTGAACACGACTGATAAGATTGTGGAGCCGTCGACAGATGCGGCGCGTGATGGACAGTTTCAAGTGCACATCCCGGCGTTGTTCAGCTTGCAAAACGCGGTTCAGAAGGCCCGTTTCGCCGACTATGGCTCTGGACAGTTCAACTTTCAGCATTATTTGACTCCGTTGAGACGTGTGGTAGATGTGGTTCCGATTGTTGGAGGTGGCGTGGGTGGCCTGGGAGGCAGTGGTGGGCATGCAGGTGCCTATGGTGGCGCCCAGGGACACATTGGAGTGATTGCTCATGCTCCGGACCGCGAGCGTATTGACGTTGACGAGGAGAGACACTCTGGTAGCTCGGGATCCACCACCGACAACAACTTCTCGAGACGACGTACGGATTCGGAGGAGAGCGACATTGTTGATGGCTTTGGCACGGATGATGACGATGCTCCACAAGCGTCACAGGCCTGTACTGACGCTCCAGAAGCTCCAGAAGACGTGTCACCCGCTCCAGAATTCCCAGCACCACAGGAAGCCACTGAAGACGCCGAGAAAGAGGAGGGGATGGAAGGCGAGGAGATGGAATCCACGCCGACGCCATCGCCAGTTAACGTTGTGAAGGTAAAAATTAAACTCCCCATAAAATTAGACCTTAAAAAGTATTTTTAAACGTTCAAAACGAGTCATTTTTAGCATTTCGAGAACTGGTGGCCTAGAATCCGACACTCATGGCCTAACTTTTTCATTCTTAATTGTTCTCTCTCGAAACTTGCATCTTCAAGTTTCTTGCAAAAAACTATCTTAGACGCTTTTTCCCCGGCTTACCTGCGGCCCGTTTTGGCCCGTAACCCAAGGTGGCCTAGGATCCAACACCGGTGGCCTAGAAATTCAACTTTCTCAAACCTAGGCATGATTATACTCGTTTGAAAGCCCACAGCGAGACAAATTATATGGCACAAATTTCGTGGCTGGTCTAGAATCCGACACCCCTGGCGTAACTTTTTTAATCTCAGTTTTTCCAACTGGAAACTTGCAAAATCGAATTCCTTGCAAAAAACTTATGTAGACTCTTTTTCTCCGGTTTCCCTGGGGCCCGTTTTGACCTATAACCAATAGTGGCCTAGAATCCGACGCCCGTGGCCTAAAATTTCGACTTTTTCAAACCTAGGCATGATTATACTCATTTGAAAGCCCACAGAAAGATACATTTCATGGTCTAGAAATTTACAGATGGCCTAGAAAATTCAAAACTCAGCCATCTTGCAAGTTTTCGAGTTTTTTCCAGGAACCCGAAATCGATCTTCGCCAATCGACGACGCCACGAGTGGAAGCGCAATCTACCCTGTCTGCCGTCGTCTCCACTGGTCTCATGCCTCTGAGTTCTCCGATTCTCAAGAAGACGTCAGATGACGTGACGCCACCTTCTGAATCCACTCCCAAGGAAAATACAGAAACAGTAGCAGATACTGTAGAGGAAGTCGTGAAGGAGAACGTCAGAAATATCAAAGCGATCGCCGCAACGATGACACCGTCTTCTGAAGCGCCAACGTCATCTGGAGCCACGCCATCGACGTCAGACGCTTCTGCTTCGAAGAAAAAGAAGACGTCAACATCTTCACCCAAAGAGCGTCGAATGAAGCAGTTCGATGATGCGTCGTCGGCGGAATCGGATTCAGATGATGACGGCGGTAAGAAGAAGGCGAAGACGTTGAGGCGATCTACGCGGAAGGCCACGTCGCCAAGAAAGTCGAGAGAAGACGATGAAGACGTGGAGGAAACGTCGGAAAAAGAGACACCAAAGTCACGTCGAAAGCCCGCAGCTCGACGGACCGATGGCGAAGGAACGTCGTCGTCGCGTCGCAAACGAGCTGCCGACGACAATGGAAGTGAGAAGGAGCCACAGCCGAGAAAGCAGCAGCGACGTGGAAGGGTGAGCAATTTATGCGGATTTCCCATAAAAGTTGACCCCGGAAACCATTTTGAAACGTTAAAAACGAGCCATTTTGAGCTTGATGGCCTAGAATCAGACACCTGTGGCCTATCTCTTTAAATCTTCATTTTCCTCTCTTGAAACTTTCAAATTCAATTTCCTTGCAAAAAAACTACTGTAGAATGTGTTTCTCCGGCACCTTAGAACCCGTTTTTGCCCATAACCAACCGAGGTCTAGGATCCGACACCCATGGCCTAGAATTTCGACTTGTTTTAAACCTAGGCACGATTATACTCATTCGAAAACCGTAAACAAAACAAATCCAATGGTATAAGTTTCATGGCCTAGAAACCCACCTGGTGGCCTAGAATCCGACAACCATGGTCTAACTTTTATTCGTCATTTCTCGCATTCGAAACTTGCAAATTTGAGTTCCTTGTAAAAAACTACCTCGGACCACTCTCGCCCGATTTCTCTCCACCCCGTTTTACCCCAAAACCCAAGGTGGCCTAGGATCCGACACCCGTGGCCTAGGAATTCAAATTTCTCAAACCTAGGCATGATTATATTCGTTTGAAAGCCCAAAACAAAATAAATCCAATGTCTCAAGTTTCCCGGCCTAGAAATCTACTGGTGGTCTAGAAACCCAAAATCAATTTCTCCAAAAATTTACAGAAGAAGAACGGCGACGATTCGTATGATGCGGACAAGGAGAAGTGCGGCGTGGCAAAACTGTCGCACTGTTTGTGTGTGAAATTGGAAAAGAAGAATGATTTAGAATGGGTGAGTGGTCTAGAAAAATCTACCCGGCCTAGAAAAGTTAAGATGGCCTAGAAAACCAAATTCGAAGGGAACTAGGCTTGCGTATACTCATTTTGAAGCTGGTTAACAGCTGAAGCCAACTAAGCTTGTTTCGTGGCCTAGAAATTCTTCCATGGCCTAGAAAACCAAATATACTAAATTTGAGCCAATACGGCCTAGAAAACCGTGAATTTTTGTCTTCCAGGTGTCGTGCTCGGACTGCAATCAATGGTTCCACGTTTACTGTGTCCGTCTCAACAACCTGAGCTACGCAGAAGAGGACGTCTTCTCGTGCTGTGGACCCAACCCGTCTCCAGAAGCCGTCGCCAGTCTGGTCGGTGACGTTGCCGCACGGTTACGAGCTTTGAAACTTTCGAGAATAATCCAGTCACCGGAGCGATTTTGAATTTTTGCCGTTTTTTTTGAAAAAAAAACAATTTTTTCAATTTTTTTTTTTTAACTTGCCGCCTTTTTCCTTATTCTAACCCCCACCAGGAATATATAACACACATGATAAGAAACATCGAGGTAGCATCTCACAGTTTTTTTTTCAGAAGTTTTCAGATTTTCGAAAATCTGAAAATTCCTTTTTTTCCCATTTTTCTTCCCGAAAAACCCCACACATTGGTCCACTCTCGTCCGTATTTTGATCATAATTGCGTGTTATTGATTTTCTCGATTTTTCTTGCTATTTTTGTATGTTTTAACAGGCCCTCACATCCCAAAAATTTTTTTGCCTTTTTATTAATTTTTGAAAAATTCGAAAAATTATGATTTTTTTGAGTTTCCCGCCCAACCACCCGAGTTGTGAATTTTTTTGTTATTTTTACAGTAAGAACCCAAGTAAAACTCCCCAATAACCCCGCCCTTTTATATCTAACTTCACACATAAGCACACTAAGCCCCGCCCCTTTTTCCTCTCAAACCATCCCGATTTTCGCCAGCCTCAAAGCCCCGTCCCTTTTTTGATCCCAGTTTCTATTACAAACACTCAAATGTCCCCCTTTTTCATTTCTCACTCACTCAGCCAAAATGCCAAGTTACGCCCCTTTTTCCCCGAGTTAATGTCTTCTAGCTACGCTCCTTTTTAATTCTCCTGCCTAATTTTCTTCGTATTTTTTTGTTCAAAAATGCGTGTGGTGCCTTTTCTTCTTCTATTTTTTTTTAACTAAAAAACTCGGAATGAACAGTAATCGCGATGAGAAATTTTGTTTTTGCTGAAATTTCAGAAAATTAAAAAAAAAATCGATAAAAAAAGAAAGTTTTTGTTTCACAGAAACAA
The DNA here is from genome assembly GCA_027920645.1 of Caenorhabditis nigoni. Taxonomy (NCBI): domain Eukaryota; kingdom Metazoa; phylum Nematoda; class Chromadorea; order Rhabditida; family Rhabditidae; genus Caenorhabditis; species Caenorhabditis nigoni. Next base: position 9,595,635 of record CP115869.1, read on the forward strand.
TTGAAAAATTCATGAAAAAAAGAGAAAAAACATCTGAAATTGTAGGCAAAAAAAATTTGAAAATGAAACTTGAAAATCAACTGAATTATAAAATTATTTTTTATGACGAAAAACTGGTTAAAAGCGTTTTTGAGTGTTTTTAAAACTATTATTTTTTGAAAAACTTAAAATTTGAAAAAAAGTAATTTGTGATTTCTCAAAAAAAGTTCTTTTTTGAATTATTCCCATGAGCCGATTGTTTTTTGCATTTAATTTGTGTGTTTCAGTCTAATAAACAAAATAATCATTGAAAATTCCAAAAAAACGTTGAAAATCGATAAAAATTGGCTGAAAATCGGTTTTTCGAAGTTTTACCGGTGCGCAAGCGCGCTCCACCGAACTGAACTCATTTTTTGGATTTAGCAATTAGAAAGCAAGTAAAATGTGTGTTTGAGTCCCAATTTCAAAATCTATCTTGTTTACTATAGTTTCAAGACAATTTTGAATATGCTTCGTGTTCATTAATTGAATTTACTGACTTTTTAAAGGTACCAGAAACTCTTGATGACTGTTTTACTTACAAACTTTGCATGTAGAAACTTCGAAAAATTTTCAAATTTCTTGTTTAGGTCTTTTAGATTTTGTCACCATGAAGCCGGGAGAGTCTCGGAATTATAGTTAACATATAAGATTTCGAAAGTAGAACTTAATCCTGTAAAAAATGATCAAAATACCAAAAATTAAGGAAAAAGCATCGAATTCTCAAAATACCACAATAATCATACAGAGCCAAAATGATATTTGCTATCTCTCTTTCTCCCTCGGCAAAACGTTTCCCCCTCTCACCGTCTATCGTCTCTCACGCGACGAGGGTAGACTCCGCCCACTCCACACACAAAACATAGCGGGCGGCGGAAACCGGGAAGTGTCGGTACATGCGGCGAGTGACTACCCCGCCGGCCGCATTATTCGACGTTCTATTAAAACCATTCAGGGCCTTACTTAAGACCCGGTGTACAATTTTTGGAGCCCTGCCGCTTGCGGCAGGGTAAAAGTGACTTCAATATTGATAGTATTTTCTGATTTTAAAGAAACCAAAGCTGTTAAAGAAAAAGGCTGATGGTTGAAGAACATTTTCATGCGATTAAATTTTTTGGTCGGAGTCCCCCTTTAAACTATATTTCATGAACCTCCAAACAAAAAATTCGTAAACTCTTAAATATCTAAAATTTTCATAGTGGCATTCTTTTTGGTTTTTCTATGACCTTTTAGACCTTTTAGGCTAGTTTTCTCACTAGCATTTTTTGAATTTATTCCTCACTTCTCCCGTCTCCAAGCACAATAAATATCAGCGCTCAAGTAGGAAAAAGCCCAAATGTGTGATTCAGCAACAGTCAAAACCACACAAACTTATCACCTAAATAATTTTTTCCTGGATCAAATTTTTCTTATGATTTTGGATTAATTATTCAATTTTTTAATTTATAACGTTAAATTATCATGTTTTGTCTCTTACACTCACGATCTGAGCACAAATTTCAGTCAGGATTTGTTCAAATGCTGACTCATGAGGGGAACTAGAGCTAGTTGATGTTTCGAAATGAAATAAAATGCAAATTAATTGAAGACAGCATTTAAATGCACAATTATAATTAATTTGAGACAAAATCATAAGAAAAATTTAATCCAGGAAAAATTATTTAGGTGATAAGTTTGTGTGGTTTTGACTGTTGCTGAATCACACATTTGGGCTTTCAGCTATATACGACCTAAATTTTTCATAGTAATCGATCTCTACAAATAATTTGACATATCAAGCATTTTTCGGAAAAGTAAGCTTCACATGCTAGAAAATATTTGAAAAATGTTCCAATTTTTTAGGAGGGTGAGTTCATAAAATGTTCCAAAAAATCTTTGGACTTTATTGAAAACACATAATTTTGTGTTTTTCAGATTGTTCATATGTTTATTCGTTTTTTTCCAGAACATTACAAAAATCTACCTCTTCTCTAAAAAGAGTTATAGTCATCGGAACCCAAATTTCAATTTTTTAGAGGTTCTCATTGATAAATCACAAAATGAAGTGATAGTTCACCGGTGTTGCCTTAAAATAACGTATTTTTTATCAATCTTTACTATTAACAAACACCAAATTCTGTGTGTGTGTGTGTGTCCGTTTGTTCCGTGGCACCCGCCCTAGCGAAGTCGCCAGTAGACCAAAATCGCTCAAATTTTCACAGATAATCCGAAATAGCAGTGAGATAATGCCCGAACTTTCCGTTTTTCAAAATGTTGATTTTGAAGACTTCTGGAGACGTTCCTTGGTTTCACCACAGGGAAAAAAAGGGTGGTGGAACTCCCCCCTGGGAAGAGAGAGCGAGGCCGAGAGGGGGGGAGGAAAGAGTGGTATTGTGTGCGCCCTCTCCACCATCGCTCCTCTGTGGTCCCGTGGTGTAGAGGTTAGCGAACTACGCTTTTGTCCGCGCGATGAGGGTTCGTGTCCATGAGTGGCAACTTTTTTTGATTTTTTGTGCAGAATCCAAAAAGTAGTAAGAATTTGCGCAAATGATTTTCTCATCAGTTTGAGTGAAATGGTCAAGCAAAATTTCATGTTTCTTCAGTTGATTACGTTCAAGTCGAAAACAGATTTTAGCTGTATTTGTCCGAAAAATTGAAGTGTTAAAAAAAGTCAGGCCACATGACGGAAAATATAAAGTTGAGAGCCAGAAGTTTAGCGAATGGTGCAAAGTGCTGAACTTATGATGTAATATCGAGATATCCCAATTACTGGCATTCAAATATTGAATTTTCAGAATATATACCGAATCCGGACTTTTTAGTATTTTGAAACACAATTTCATAGAAATTGGTTGAAACACAATTTTTTGCTCATCAACTCGCTCAATTTTGGATGAATCGGTTGATTTTTCAAGTCGAACTGAAATTCATTTTTTCCATTAAGAATTTCGGATTTTTTCATTAAGAATTTCGGAAAAAGGGACCGGAAAAATAGAAACTCTCTCTAATTGAAGGACTCCTATAATATAAGGGCTCTCCAGGTTTAATAGAAGGGCACTCCAAAAAATGTGTTATCACCAATTTCTATGAAATTGTGTTTCAAATAACACAATTTAATGGGGGGCCCTTCTATTGTTACAAGCTCCTCTGGGGTTGCTCTTTTTCTAGAAGGGCCCTTCTGTTTAACGGGCCCTTCTAATACAGGCTTTACATTATTCTAAAATTCAGGTATCAGGAAACCTGAAGTAAAAAAATTTCAAAGGTCTAAAATATACAATTTTGAAACACTCGGAAATGTAATAATGAAAAACTAAGAAATTAAGGAAAAATTCAATAGAAGCGCTCTCCAGTAAGAAGGCCGGCCCTTTCAATACTATTTTACGGTATCCGAATTTGAGGGGGCATCCAAAAAACTTCTCATTATCTGAGGGGGGGGGGGGTGATCCAAACTTTGTAATTTCTTTTTTCTCACACAACCAAAAGCTCATATGGTCCATGAAAATGCCATACATCAACATTTTCAATTTTCTTACGGAAAATTGGGAAGCAGTTCAGCCTCAATCTGAAATACAAAACAGAAAGCGGAACATTCTAGAAAAAAATTCAGTGGAGAAAGTTTAAAATTTTCTGATTTTTAGGAATTTCAGTAGCTTTTGACTGAACATTTTCACAATATTCAGAACGTGAGATTCTTCGAATTTTCCATTTTCCGAATTTCTGAATTTTTGAACTTCAACAGATTAAAAACGCAAAAAAAATTGAAACTGAAAAATTTCTCAATTTTCAAATTCAGAAAATTAAGGAATTCAAATTGTTGTTAATTCCGTATCTTTCTTATATATAAAACGCTAGACGCGTCTGTTGGTCCTCGTGTCCGTCTGTGGACTTTTGGGTTTTTAAATAAGCGGTTGGCCGCAGCCAAAACTGAACCCGCGAACTTTCGCATGAAAACGGCGCACGCACACAGTTGCGCCATGCGGCCACAGAGAGAGGGGGGAGGGAAGGAGTAGATGTTCCACTCGAGTTGCTAGGTCGATGTGGTCGCCGCTGCTACAACATAGTGATTGACGCGAGCCCGCTTTTTGTCGGCTGCTGCATTTTATGATATACCATGCTTTCACAGATTCCATTGTCGCTTTGTACTAGAGTTTCCAGAAAAGGTAGTTAATTATTTGGAGGAGGGCGCGAAGGCGAGGAAAACGATATCGTTCCGGTGGAAAATGAACGAGTTTCCAAAGTTTTATCAATTTGATTAGTTTTCAAAAAAGTGAAAGGTATCTTTCTATCTGCTTTTGTCCGAATGCCCAGAATTTGTTAAAAAACAAGAGAGGCCATTAAAAATATGAGAAACCATAAAAATCCTATATATGAGAGAAGCTGGGCCGTTGGGGGTATTTCCACTGACCCGGCTTGGTCCGGCTCGCCCGGCCAGGATGTTCGAGGCAAATCTTTGAAAGACATGTTCTGACAAATTAGATGTTTGTTATTATTTTCTAAAGTTTCTCTGCTTTAATAAGGAATCTGGGCTAAATTTCATGGCGCTGCGAAACTAAAATGGTCGTTTCAACAAAAAATTATCCAACATCAACAGGAAAATGTGTCGTTTTTTCTGCCAATTAAAAATTTTTCCAAGATAAGAGTGCCATTAAAAAATAATTTTTCCCAATGAAACTTGAAAAAATTTCTGAAATTTCAATTTTTTTTTCGAATTTCGAAAACCCGGGCCCAGCCAAGCCCGAGGTCCCGACACTGATTTTGCAAGTATGAAAAAACCAAAGTATAAAGCTGAAAATTATGATACTCTGAATAGAAAGCCCGAAGAGCTGAAACTATGGTATAGGTTTGACGGTCGGAAAAAATGAGAAAACGGTTTTTATTATAATTGCAACGCGGTGGGATTGGGCTTTTTCAGAATTTGGGTTTTTCCGAAATTTGGGCTTTCTTAGAAAACCGGCTGGGCTTTTCCAGAATTTTCAAGACGCGGCACGGGTTTCCAAAACCTGCCGAATCTTTCGAAAAAAAATTTCAAATGTGGAAAATCTAGGCCCGCCGTTGTTTGGCATACTTGATAAATTTCGGCCCGAACCGGGTTGACCCTTGCCAAAAAATTTCCCGGTCCGGGTTCCAAATAATTCAAACTTTTTTCTGTTGATTCAGGATACATTTTTGTCAAAATGATCTTTTTGAAGTACCAAATTTTTCCCAGGTCCGTTCTTAGCGACAAAAAAAAAAGAAATTTGAATAAAATTTTCAGATAACTCAAGTTTTCTCTCAAAATCACTCTTACAAAATGTTATCTCAAAAACCCGGGCTGGGCGAGCCGGGCCGGGCCAGTGAAAATTACTAACTCGACCAGACCCGACCCTTGACATGTATGATGTTTGGAACTTTGAAGATTTTGAATTTTGAAGTTTCCGAATATTCATTTTTCAATTTTCTAAAATGGTCAAGTTTACGAGTTTTCTAAGGTTTTTAGAAAATTCGGAATTTCAGAAATTGAGAATTTAAGAAAGTTCTAACTCACAATCTTTCGCAATTACAAAACTTATAAATTTGACGAAGAAAATATCTGAATATGAAAATTTTATAGTTTTTTCCGAAGGCTTTTGAGTTTCTGATAATCTGAATTTAGATTTTCTTTAACCAATCCACAATAAAAAGTGAACATGAATACCATACAAGTGATGAATATCCAGTTGTTCCAAGCTTGAGAATCATTGCGGTACTGGAAAACAAATTTATCCAAGTTTTGGGAAACCGAAAATTCCCGACTCTATAATCTTCTGAATAACTGAATTTACATTTTTGAAAAGTTTGAAAATGAACTTTGTTTGATTTTTTGAAAAAAAAAAACGAAAAGTGAGGAGCGGAGCGACGAACAGTACAAAAATAGATCTGATAGCGCCGAAGGCGCACTATCCAGCTGTTTGAAGCGCCGGAGGCGCGGCAAACAGGCTGGTCAATAAATAGCTCCGCCCCATTATCACACCGTCCCTTCCCACCGCCGGGAGACAGTCAGTCTCCCTTCTTGCTTTGCCACATTTCTTTTACTTTGCTTTGTTGCTTTTATCTTTTGTGTTTCTTTTCTCTCTTTTTTTATTCTCACGAATAAAGGTTTAATTACCCAAGTTTGAAGTTGCATTCCGAGGATGTGACCTCACCTGCGATGGTGATTCACTAGGAAATGGTTGCCTAGTCCGCGAGGAACCAAGGCGGGTAACTGGTCTCTAGACACGAACTTCGGTTCATTGTTTATTGACTGCCTTCAACGGCACAGGAAACCTGTATCTAGTAATAGGGATGGTGGTCCGGTAAATAGTCAGAACTCACCCCCGTGGTGATGTTGAATGGAGCCTCAAGAATCAGAGGACTCCCTGACATCGTCCCCCGCCATGGGCTGACGTTCCCGGATCACTTGACTCGCCAATATCATTCGACCGCTCTAAGAGCAACTTTTTGATGGCCCTTCCCTTAACTAAAGCCCCCAGTACATGCTGGTCCTGGCAAACGCCAGGCTCTTGCCAGTAGTGCGCCTCAGGCTCGCCCCCACGAATAAGACGACCTGCTTGAAACAGTTGTTGGATCTTGGATTCTACCCAGGAGAATTGAGCCAGTTGAAGTACCACCCTAACCAACGAATACAGTTGTACGATGGCGGAATGGTTGGCGTTCCTGATATTTTTCGTTCTGAATCAATTCCGTTCTTTTGGAAAAAAACGATGAAAAGTTAAAGGAAATTTGAAAAAGCGTAGTTTCGATCTGGCCCGAGAGTTCTGGTGAAAGTTGTTTTGCTGTCTCGCCAGAGACTGAAATTTGTGAAACTCATTCTGCTCAAAATTAAATGTTGTTATTAGGTTGATAAAAAAGTTTCTTTCTTTTTGATAGTGTTGTTTTTGAGGCTCGATATCTGGTCATCCAAGTAGTTTACCGGGCCAAATTTCTTTTGTTGGATAGCTGTGATCAGTGTCTATTCGATCGTAAATTCGTTAATTTTTATCTCTCTTCGTGTTGGAGAAATGACGATTCTTTCGGTCCTTATCCGACTTCACATTCGCACCATGATTATATTTTAAATTTGTTTTGGTCTTCAAACACCTGGTGTTCACAAGTAATTGGTGAATGTATATAAGGGACATGTTCGGCCATTGCCTACAATTTGCCTTTGGTTCAAAAAATTTCGCACAGGAGAGATCCGGTTGAAAGATGCCAACGGCCTAGTGAGTTGGATCTCGATCAATTGCTAAAAGTCGTGAAGGCAGATCTATTGGAAACCACTCGTAAAATGTCAAAGGCATTGTCCGTTAGTCAACTAAGTATTGTGAACGGATCGAAGTCTCTTGGCAACTTCAAGAACTGGGTCTATTCATACCCCCATGTTGTGAAGGACTGCAATATGGATTGCCGTCAAGACATGAGCATGTTTCTCCTATCATTTCTTCGCACTTTCAGTTGGGCGGGGGATCTAATTACAGTAGATGATAAGTGGGTAAGTTACTCTATCAGTGTGCGGAAGGGGCAGTCGATTGACAAAGAAGAGCTAGCTCTGGACGTGCCGGAACCCAAATTTCCCGTAAAAATGGGTATGCTATGAGTTTGATGGTCGGCCGAAGTAATAGAGGCCGGGAGCTTTCAAATGAAGATACCACTATAACTGCCGCCTTGTAGAGTTCCTAATAAAAACAATTCGGTTTGGCAGTCGAATCAAAACGAGGAGAAAAAACGAAAATTTGCTTCCAGCACGACAGTCCGAGATGGCCCATGACTAGAGGGGTCAGCCAAAACATCATGTCGCCTGACTGAACTATTTTTTTGCACCGTTCGTATTTTACGGATTTTGCCCTTTTGGATAAATGGTCGTTTGGGGCTCTCAAACGTCACCCTGACAGAAAAAATTTCAATTGAAAAGATGACCCAAAAAAGGAGTTAGCTCACTTTTTCAATCGTAGCTCTCGTCGTGTTAGGCCGATGGAATTGAGAAATCACCAGAGCGTTGCCAGACAACTGTTGCTAATAGGGGACATTATTTTCATAGATCTAGCCCCCTCCGCAGTAAGAAAAATTCGATCAAAAGTTTTGCCAAAAAAGAAAGAAACTTTCTTATCAACCTAATAAATGAGATTATTCAGTGAGAAGAAAGTTAGTAAACTGCATGTTTTCTCCTATTCCAGAGAACCAGCAATTTGCTAGGGCCGATTGCTCCGGTGCTTAGTATTTCAGATCGGTTCATTGTTTTTTTGTCGTTGAATTCTAGGCTCCGCGTCACTTCGAAACCGCGACACTTCGAAACCGGTCATTTCGAAAAAAATTAGGAGTTACTAGAGTCTTATACTCATTCAGGAACAGTGGTGGTGCTATCATCATGACGCGGTGTGCAGAGAGACTATTGGTTATTGTAGTCCTAAAACACTTTACTGGCACTTGATTCAGGGATACCTATAGGTTTTTTGGAGTGCTGAATCGAATGATTTTAGAGGTTTTTCTCTAAAACGTTCAGTTTTTCTGAAAACTTCAAGAAATGGGGTGTTGCTATCATTATTACAAAGCAACACGAAAAAATAATTCCATCGTCTAGTTTCATCGTGAAAAGTGACGCCGCAATTTCTTTGACCTACATGGAAAACATTTGGAAGCAGAATTCGAGTCTGAAGCAGAACGATTATGTGACGGATCATTACATAACATAATCCACTTTTTTGGTCCGCCTGAGTGTCCTCCGTTTTGTCACCTTTTTCGGGGGTTTTGAATTTAAATTTTGACTAATAGAACATGTGGAGCAAACGCGATCTGGACGAGACAGGTACAGGACAGATCATCACATAACACCTTCCCCACCCATGTTTCCAGATGATGCCTCAGTGAACCTCGGCCGTCATGCAAATTCAAATTGAAATTAATAGGACACACATTTATTACCAAATGACGGCTGTGCTTGATTATACGAAAAATTATACCAGACAAACAAACAAAGTATCAACATTTTTTGACGGTAAAAACCGAATTGTTTGATACCATGTTCACCGGGCCGAGTTACCATTTCACAGGTACGTCGCTAAATCACGCGAAATCTTTTTTTCAACAATTTTCCAATTTTTGTAAGAGATAATCGATTTTTATACATAAATTTCTCAAACACTGAATAATTAAATAATTCTTGTAATTTGTTCTAGATACACCGAACAATGTACTTCAAACTTCAATTTCGAAAGTCCAGAAAACCTATCAGTTTCTTCTTATTCATTATACTTTATTTTCCTAAATCCTTTTTTGAATTTATTCATTAACCATGGAAAACACCCGGCGGCAGGTTTCTAACCTGAAGCGGGAAGATTACACAACGATGCATTACATAACATGATCTTCTTTGTTGGTCCGACTGAGTGTCCTCTAATTGGTCTCCTTTTTTAGGGTTCAGAATTCGAATTTGGAGCGACAGCACATATGGAGCAAAGGTCTCTAGAAGACGGAGCAGGTACGGGACGGATAATTACATAACACCTTCCTCCTCTATGCTTCCAGATGGCGCCTCGGTGAGCCTTGACGGTCATGCAAATTCAAATTGGAAATGATAGAACATATATTACTGAGGCTCTTCTCGATCATGACTCCGCCTACACTCCGCTCCAGATAGATTTTGCTCCGCCCTCTTTGGAAAACTATAAAAAGAAAATTCAGCAAGAGATTCTCCATATTTTTGCTTTGGAGACAATGTGACTGTACTCTTCATGGTCGATTATCTCAAAAGCAGGCAGAGTGGTATCCGCCTAGTATTCTTATTTTTCTGATTGTAAGTTTGTTTCCCGTTGTTGTCAATTAAAATGAGCTTAAAATGTAAATACAATAAGTGGAATTTATTTGTCTATTTTTTAAGGGTTTTTCGCCCCTTAATGAGTTCAACTTCCAAGACACGTCTTCAGATAAAATATTAGCATACACATACCAATTTTGATGAAAGTCAAATGATAAAAAAAATTAAACCAATTTCAGATTTTATTTATTGTCTGTTGTCCAATGGATGCATTTGATTGGATTATGAAAGTACTTACCTTGGCAGCTTGATGAAAGTATGGTGAGTTATCTATTTTAATAATCTTATGTGTAAAATCTAGTTTAGGGATTCATTTTCGGACCATTATTAGTTTCCGTTCATTTTTTCAAATTTTTTTTCTGGCTTTCGCATACTCCTAGAAATTTCTTGGCTTGAACTAATAACTTCAACACACTAAGTTTTACAGCAACACAGGCAAATGGATAATTGAGACCCTAAGCTTGCTTAATTTAAATCAGTTCTGCAGGATTAGAGTATTCTAAAAATTCGGAGACTAGCGTCCTCGGCCTACGGCCGACTACGCCGCGCATTCAGGTGGAATCAGATGGCTCTGTTGAATCAGTTGATTCTGTATTCAGTCTGTTCTCCCTTCGCTCGCCCCGCTCGCTCAGGTCGAACAGACCGGACAGGGCCTTCGGCCTTGTAACATCCAAAAATTGTATTGGAGTGGAATCCGTTGCAGGGCCAAAGGCCCTGGCCTAGTGCTTTCTCATAATAAGAATTTAAAGAGTTGAATTCCATTAAATATCAGTTATTGTTTTTCTTTTTCGACGATATTTTGTCAATTTTCGCCAACTTCTGATGGTTTTATCTCAGGTACCAGCGTACCTGGGAAAAATCTAAAAACAAAAAATAAAATGAGAAGTCTTTATTTATGGGGAGACAAAAAATTAAATAAATCCATACAGTGGCTCTCGCGTACCAAGTGGTAAAACATGGACCCTCGAATTTCGAAAATTTCCCTTAAAACCCTAAGGCTTTTTCATTTTTCAAGTAAATCTAATTTTGTTACCTTTATACAGTGCGTTCAATAAGGATAGGACCCCCCTCGATTTTGAGCGTTGCGGAAAAAGTTAAAATGATATGAAAAATCTGTGAATGCCATTCGATTTAGAATACAAAATAACCCCGGGGTACAAATTTTCATGTCTCTTGCACTTTCTGTACTCGAGTTACACCCAAATGTCACTTTTGCAACCGTTCAATAAGGATAGGACCACCCTGGAAAATGAAAAATTTCATGTATTTTAAGGTACAAATTCGAACTTATTTCGTTGGAAATTGTTAAAATAGTCTCAAAACAGCCTATTTTGACAGTTTACACAAAAATTGCATCCTCTCACCAAGTTTCAGAAAAAATTATTTTCGCACATTTTCGGCATTTTTTGGGTTTTTGGAATAAATTGCTGATACCTTTGCTCCTGGGGTAAAATTTTGAGCTGAAACTTATAAGAAATAATGCTGCAGTGGTCTGAATTGTCTACGGACGGTTGTTCTGCTGTTTTGAGCCGTTGTTTGTAATTTAAGAGAGATTGAAATTTCCAAAATTGACCTTGCAATTCGGTGAATCTGATTTTTGTCGAAAAGCCAGATTTCCCTGTATTAATTTATTTTTCTTCACAGGATAACAATTTTAATAGCGATTTAGATCACTTAGAACACCTTTCGAACATATGAGACAGTTTTGAAAATTTTCCAATTGAGCATATTTTTTCAAGACAAAACTCGAGCTCAATTTTGAGCTACTATCGCTCAAAAGTGCCGTGAGCACTCACAACATGATTATGATTATTCGGAACATTCTTCTAAACACTTTCAGCTCAAAAGTTTACCCAGGAGCAAAGGTATCAGCGATCTATTCCAAAAACCCAAAAAATGCCGAAAATGTGCGAAAATAATTTTTTCTGAAACTTGATGAGAGGATGCAATTTTTGTGTAAACTGTCAAAATAGGCTGTTTTCAGACTATTTTAACAATTTCCAACGAAATAAGTTCGAATTTGTACCTTAAAATACTTGAGATTTTTCATTTTCCAGGGTGGTCCTATCCTTATTGAACGGTTGCAAAAGTGACATTTGGGTGTAACTCGAGTACAGAAAGTGCAAGAGACATGAAAATTTGTACCCCGGGGTTATTTTGTATTCTAAATCGAATGGCATTCACAGATTTTTCATATCATTTTTACTTTTTCCGGAACGCTTAAAATCGAGGGGGGTCCTATCCTTATTGAACGCACTGTATAATAGCTATCCAAATGACGCACAAAAGTACTAAGCCGGATGTTTGATTTAGGCCCTAGTTCGGCAGAAAAAAACCGTAAAAAGTGAAAAAACGGCAAAAAAACTCAATCCACTTGTACGTTTCCTATCATATCTTTGTTCAAACAATATAATTTTTGCCGATTTTTGATGTACAAATAGTCAGAAAGATTTCCTATCGATTGAAAAAAGAAACATCTAAAACGGACTGAAATTAACCTAGTTAGGGTTTTTCTAAAACAATTTCTACATAAATGTCGAGAATGGGGGTGCGCGATACCTACGACTTTCACAGGAAGAAGGGGGCGAAAGCTTGTCTCACATTAAACTCAAAAATCGTATTGAAAATAAAATTTGATTAAAATAGGCCTAGTTAGGCCCAAACGGTATTCAGGCCTGAAGTCCAAAAATTCCAATCTAGCCTTGTTTATACTCATTTTGAAGCTCCTACCAAGCCAAATTTAAAAATTTGGGTTCAAATTAACTGGGATCAATTTTTTCAAACTTACTCGGATTCACTTAAAACCAATTTCATTGAATTTGCCTCACCGAGAGCTTCAAAATGAGTATGCTCAAGCCACATATCCTTCAAATTCTGTTCCCAGCTACAGTATCCCTTCTATGCGCCTTTAAAAATTATTTTTCGAAAATCGTCATGTCCCTTTAATTCACTAATTGTCATTGAAAAGGTATAAGACCATATCATCAAATTTAGTAGTTAATATCATCAAATTTAGTAGTTAGGATGATGAGAATCAGATGATTCACCTAATTCTCATTTTCTCCGAAAATTTTCCTCTAGAAAAAACAAGCGGTGGTCTCTGGAGATCTCCGGTTCTATGGTCTCTGGTCTTTGGATCTTTGGTCTCTGGTTGGCTCTTCTAGAAATTTCTTCCAGTAGCTTTCATTCTCCTAAAAATCGAAAGTTTACGACTTTTTCTTCTCCTTTTCTTCCTATTTATGCGATTTTGAGGCCTATTTCCAGCCAAAAATTCCTGATTGTTTCGATTTTTTTTTGAAATTCCAGATGTAAGAACCTCAATTCTACACCATCCCGCTGAATTCACCACCATCTAGCCGACGCTCGGGACCATCGTCGCCGGCTCCGGAGGCTCCGACTTCTGATGACGTGAGCAATTTCGAAATTTTGAGAAAAAAAATTGAAATTTTTTTCCAGCATGTTCAGATCTTCCCGAATCGCAATGGATCAAAAAAGCGCAAGGCTCGTGTAAGTTATCGAAAAACTTGAATGAATTGATTTTCTCGATAATTACAGGTTCAGATACATCCTGATTGTGTTGGCTTCTATCAGATGGACAATGGAAACGTTGGATCGGTAGTTTGTATTTTTGAGATTTTTTGAATTTTTGGAATTTCAGGGTTTAATGGGTTTTCGGATTTTTAGGAATTTTGGTATTCTGTATTTTGAAAGCTATTAAGATTGTAGGATTCCTGAAATTTTAGGATTTGAAGGTTTTCTATGTGTTTTCAAGTTTTTATATTATAATTCATAATTTTTGAATTCTCGAATGTTTTCAATTTTCCAAATTTCAAGAACTTCAGTTTTTCAAGAGTAAAATTTTTTTGTGTGTGTGAGATTCTTACTATTTCTGAGATTTTCAAAATTTTAGCATTCATTTGAATTTTCAGCATTTCAGAACTTGAAGGGTTTTTTTTGGATGTTTTGAAAATTCGGATTTTTAGAAATTTTTTTTGGAATTTTAGATATTTCCGAATTTTCGTGATTTTTAGGATTTCCAGATTTTTAGAATTTTAAGATTCCAAGATTCTTAGGATTTCAGACTTTTCAGAATTTTCCCAGTTTTTTGAAAATTTTAAGATTTGTAGTTTTTCAGATTTACAGATTTTTTCGAAATTCAAGACTCTTAAAGATCTAGAATTTCCGATTTTAGGGGTTTTCGGATTTTTTTAAAAATTGGTATTTCTAGGATTTCACAAATGTTCAGATTTTTAAGGATTAGGATCTTCAGAAAAAGAAAAAGAAAATTTAAAATTTTTAGTTTAACTTTTCAAACAAAAATCTGTAGTTTTCTTTATTTTCAGACCTCGGACGGATCTTCCCAAGACGCCAAGCAGGTAATTTTAATTTAAATATTAGGTTGGCAAATAAGTTTCTTCCGATTTTGGTAAAATTTTTGATTCAATTTTTCTCAGAGCAGAGGGGCTTAGATCAATGAAAGTAATGTCCATGAGCATCAATAGTTGTCTGCCAAAGCTCCGGTAATTTCTTGACTCCATCGGCCCAGAACGACGAGGGCTGCGATTGAAAAGATGGGTCAACTCCTTTTTGGTGGCATCTTTTCAATTTATGTTTTTTCTATCAAGATGACGGTGGAGAGCCCCAAACGACCATTTTTCCAAAAGGACAAGGTCCAGAGAACACGAAAAATGCAAAACAATAGTTCAGTCAAACGACCTGATTTTTTGGCTGATCGCTCTAGTCAGAGGCAATCTCGCATTGTCTCCTTGAAAGTAGTCCTCAGCCTTTGTCCCCTTTTTCGGCTGGACTACCGGATTTAATATTTCCTATTGTACAGCTTACAAAGTCGCAATTGCAGTAGGGTCTTCATCTGAAAGTTCCCAGTCTCCTCTCTTTCGACAGACCACCAGAGACAAAGCATACCCTTTTTCACGAAAAATTTAGGTTTCGGGATGTCTAGAGCTAGCTATTCTTTGTCAATCAACTGATCCTTCCGCGCACTGTTAGAGTAGCTTATCCACTTATCATCCACAGTAATTAGATCATACACTCAACTGAACGTGCGGAGAAATGATAGGATAAACATGCTCATACCCACATGGAAATTCATATCGTAGCCCGTCAAAAAAAAGGGTACGAACCATCCAATTTTTTGACATTGCCAGGGGACTTCAATTTGTTCACAGTATTTGGTTGACTAACGGGCAATGCCTATAACATTTCACAAGTGGTTTGAAACGGATTGTTCTCAATAGGATCAGTCTATAGGTCCAAGTGCAAATTTCGGACCAATCTCCGTCTTCCCATTCTAAATTTTTGGCTTCAAAATTATCGGTCCAATACTTGATGGTATAAACAGTAGGAGATTCTTCTTCATCTATTTCTTTCAATTTCGTGTGAATATCGCAGTTTTTCAAACCAGAAAGGAATAAAAATGGTATGTCATTTTGAAAGTTTAGACGGTAAGGAACGAAAGCAAGCTGCATGCTCGCGAACGACAATCAGGAGGAATGAGCCAAGGTGTATTTAACAAAACCGTGAGGTACTCTATCCAACAAAAAAACATTCGTCAAGAAAAAGTATTCCACTGGCCAGATATGAACTTCCAAAGTTGAGCATTCAAAATCGGAAGAAACTTATTTGCCAACCTAATAATTATAAGTTTCAAATTTTAATTTTCAGGAGGACGCCCAAATACCGGCTCCACGATCCGATGTATACATTGTTTGCAGTCAGCCGTCTGAGAAGCTTCAAGTGGTAAAACTTTTGTATTTTGTAGTCTAAAATCAATTTTATAAGATTTCCCTTGAGCTGAGCTTCAAAATAAATATAAACAAGCTTAGGTTTAGAATTGTTTGACTTTCGGCCTATTTGGGCCCTCACTCGGCCTGTTTTGGTCTTATTTCGATTTTGATTTAAGTTTTGAATTTGGCTTGCTAAGAGCTTCAAAATAAGGATAAACAAGCCTATGTTTCAATTTTTGATTTTTCGGCCTAAATACAGTTCGGGCCCTGACTTGGCCCATTTTGTCCAAATCCAATTCTGTAAAGTGATTCGATTTTATCTTTTTAAGAGTTTCAAAATGAGTATGAACTAGGCTAGGTTTCCAGATTTTCATGTTTTTGGCTAAAAATGATCCCAAAACAGCCTAATCCTTTAGCCCATAACTTGACCCATTTTGGTCCAAATTTGATTTTGATAATATTTTTGAATTTAGTTTGTTGAAAGCTTCAGAATGAGTAAAAACAAGACTAGGTTCCTAAATTTTATGTTTTTCACCAAAAATGGCCTTAAAACAGCCTACATCTTGTTTGAGCTATAACGTGGCCTATTTTAGCCTGATTATGATTGTGTAAACTGTATTGAATTTGGCTTGTTATCAGCTTTAAGATGAGTATAAACAAGACTAGGTTTGAAACTTTCGATGTTCGGCCTATTTGGGTCCTAACTTGGCCTATTTAAGCCCAATTTTAATTTTGTAACAATTTTTCAGTTTGCCTTGTTAAGTACTTCAAAATGAGTATAAACAAGGTTAAGTTTCCAGAATTTCATGTTTTCGGCTAAAAATGGCCCAAAAACAGCCTAAATTTTGTTTAGACCATGACTTGGCCCATTTAAAAAGTTTTGAATTTAATTTTTTAAAGGCTTCAAAATGAGTATAAACATGACTAACTTTCTGAAAATCTAAAAAATCAAATAATTTTCAGATTTCAAGTCCATTTAAGTCCAGAGGAGCGGCACCGCTTCTGACACCGGGAAAAATGTATTCTCGCTTCGTAAGTTTAATTTATTTTTTTTTTGAATGAAAAAATATAAATCTTAAATTTCAGAAGGCCTCGAAATGGACCGCAGCCCTAGCAGCTCGCCAGACTGAGGTAATTCTTTTTGAAATTTTTTTCAGTTTTTTTCTGCTGAAAATCTAAACATTTCAGACAAAAGTTTTCAATGGGAGTGTCATGATTGAGTTCAGCTCCCTAAGAGCTTTAAAATAAGTTTAAACTAGGCGGGGTTTCAAATACTTCGATTTTTTGAAATTTTTTGGATCTTGCGCCTTTAAAGTCAAATTTTCTGTCTTCCAGTGCAAAATAGGTAGTTTTCAGATGCCATCGTCATCTGGAGCTGCCTTCGTCAATAATGAATCCGTCGAAGAGGTCAGAATTTTTTTGATTCTTAAAATTTTCAGATTTTTCAGACAAAAATACAGATTTCTTCATAAATCGCTTTATTTTTCAGGCTAGAGTTTTGGTTTTAACACCATTTGGAAGCTCGGAAAATTTCTGATTGAATGGATGAAATTGAATATTTTCGCAGAGTTTTCAAATTTTTCGGCTCTTCAAAAGTGGCTTACCCCAAAAAATAGCTAATTTTTGGCTACAGGCAAAAAATCAATAATAACTTGCTTCATTTTTGCGGTAGAATTTTGTTACTGACACCATTTGAAAGTTTATAAAATTTGTAACTTTAAACATTTTTATAAAATTTGTAACTTTAAACAATTTTTATAAAATTTGTTTATAAAATTTGTAACTTTAAACAATTTCATTTGAGAATTCTAGATTTTTCGGAGCCTAATAGGATTTCATGAAAAAATGACTTATTTTTAGCTAGGAAAAAAAATCATTGAAAGCTAGCTTCATGTTCAAGCTGGAGGTTTGAAATTCATATATTTAGAATCAGCGGAAAATTCTTATCATACATTATAACAATTTTCAGAAAGCTGAAGAACCACCAAAATCACCGGTTGCCGATGCTTCAGAGGCTGTTGCTGAGGCCCCGAAGATGATCGTGAGAGCTCCGATGGCTCCGTTGGTTCGCGCACCGCCACCAGGACCGGTATAATTTTAAATATATTTTTCTGTGTAATTTTTGACGTGGTGGTGTTTGGAGACAATCAAAAATTTAGCTGAAAAATAATGGTAATGTGATTTCCAGGTTGTCCCAGCCATTGATCTTGTCGCTCCATTTGCCGTTGAAGCGCCAGAGGCTCCGGCAGTTGCAGCAGCCGAGGAAATGGTGTCAGTCGAGGAGGAATTTTTTTAAAGTTTAAATATTCAAAAACATGGATTTGAAGAAAAACCCCCTAAAAATTGAGTAGATAACGTCTTTAAGCAAAAATTGAGAAACTGTAAATCGAAGCTCAATTATCTCTGTTCATAGTAAAGATACAAAAAAGTCGTCAATTTAGTAATTGTAGGAAACGTAATTTTACACATTTTAAAGTTAAGTATTTTTATCTAGTTTAAATAGTTACAGAGATAATCAGACTTAAAAAAGACATTTGCACATGCGCGCTGCAAGGAAGGGCAGGGGTGGGCGAGCACGGGATTTTGCCCTTGAAGTTTTGCACAATTTTTGCGCGCGCGATGCAAAGTTAGAGTGAAGGCGCAGGCTATTATTTCAAAAGATATCGAACAGAAAACAAGCAAAAAACAAAAAAACAGTTTAAGAATGAATTTAAATGTTTTAAAGTAATGATTTTCAATAAAATCGTTTTTTTTCTCTTTTTAAAATGTGTTTTGCATCATTTATCTCCTAATTTTCGTTGAATTTCTCTGAAATATATCATTATTTGCGTTCAATTTCGAATTCCTACTGTTTTGCCGCTATTTGTTTGTTTGATTTTCGATATTTTTGGAAATAATTGCCTGCGCCTTTACTCGAAGTTTCGTCTGTTGCGAAACTTTTACCGCGAAAGCCCGTCGCTCGCCCAGCCCTGTGACGGAACCTAACGGACTGAACCTGATGGACAAACCCGACGGACGAACCCGACGGACAAACCTGACAAAAAAACCTGACGGACTGAACCTGACGAAAAAAAACACAAACAGTCCATGAAAAAGAAAATATTTATTATTGTGCATTACAGGAATCATTATGAGGTTGTGCAAATTTATTTTGGCGAGAATTAATCAATCTGGTCTCCAATTCAGCTTCCACGGTATTCGCCATTCTAACATATTCCTTCTCCGTTCGATCCGATAGTTGCTCCGATTGACCTGAAATTAGAATACCTCATGTGATCCGCTTCACTTGAACCTCTCCGGTATCCAATGTTTAAGGGAGTTTTCATTAATTAATAGTCGTTCAGAGGTATTTAACATTTAATTCCAAATGAATTGGTATTGACCAAATTTCCAAAGAATTATCAAGGAGTTTTATGGTAAGGTTGTACGGTAATTGACAACCATTTGGTCATTTCCCACCATTTATAATTAATGTACTTGATTGGTCATTGAACATAGACAAAATCGTATTTCGTATTCAAATTTCTGCCACTATGACCATTTTCAAGAGTCTGAATGAGAAGGCTTCCCTATTTTTTAATCAAAAAGCGAAGGTGTCTATTAAAAAAATTGTCTTCCCACCTGTACTCTTGGAACCAGAGTGCATATTTGATTTAATCTTGGATACTGGACCCTACACGAACAAAACTATGAAGAGCCTCACAGTTAAGTGCATTTAGCTTCCTTTCCCCAATGAAAAAGAAATAATCACCCTTGCTTGGATTCTCGACAATCTTCGACGAATGATCCCGCTTTCTGATAACCTTCAATGCTTTTTCCTTCCTCTGTCTCGAATGAATCTTCGTTTCTCGATGTATCTTTCGGATGTTCGACGTCTCCTAATTTCTTTTGTGGTTCAATGTGTTCTTCCAGTTGGTCCATGAGCGAAGCTGAGCCAAATTCTTGATCTTCTTCTTGACGATGGGTAGGTCTTCGGCAATTTTCCATTAACAATTCCGCTGAACGACAACAGATGAACTTCCTGAAAACAAAAACAGAATTCTTACTATTGCTAGCTTGGAAGATCAATTGGCTCTGCTCGAGCTTCTGTACTATCTCGGCCACACTCCGCATTATTTCATAAGCTTGAAAAAAGCAATTTTTCTAATTCGTCATCTACTTTATACCCCCCCCCGCCCCGCCGACTTGTTTATTGTTCCAAACGCGCCTTCGGGGCTAAACCTCCTGGCCTCCGGTCGCCCTCCACCATCGCCCTTTCTGCCCTCCACCATCGCCCTTTCTGCCCACCACCCTTTAAAAAAGTCTGGTCCTTCAAAGGTGTTCATGTAACTATTTTTCCCGTCTGAAAACTTCTTGACATCCTTAAATTTCGCCATTTCAATGAATTTTTTAAAGATTTCGATGGTAGACCTTCAAATGTTTCTGTATTACAAAGAATAAGAAGCGGCCTATTGAAACATTTTTACTGAAAAATACCCCGAATCGCAGTCTTTAGAAACTCAATAGAATTATTTTTAGTTTCGCAATTTTCAACCATAAAAAAACATACTCTATTTCCTGACCCGCTTGCTATGAAGTTGGCTCATCGAAGGATATGGTTGGTGGTCTGTAATGTCAAAATATGAAAACTTGTAAGAAATGTTTTGCGGAGAGAATAAGGCCTTCAGAATTCGAAACATTTCCCAACAAAAATCACTTTTTCCGGCAATCTTTGGAGCTATTGTAAGGATGTTTGAAGTTTTGGAAGCTTGAGACGCTGACAGCGAGACAACCTAACCGTCTGCGTCTCTCGCATTTTTTTTAAATTGAAATGTCAATGTTAGTCTTATATTTGCAACAAACAACGTTAAGCGAGAGAGAGAGAGACGTTAAGCTTGAGAGACGCAGAGTGCCTGCGTCTCTAGCTTCCGAAGCTTCAAATACTCATATATCAGCTCATGGGGTTGCTAGAAAAATGATTCTCGCTGGAAAATTATCCGAATTCTCAAGGCTTCATCTTAATGGGAGTTAATTTTGATCAAATAAAAACTCACAAAAGACCCTCTCGATCAGCGAGTTTCTTCGAGATGTCTTCTTCACTTATACCGAAAAACCTTCTATCAGCATGAGAAGTTGCATATTTTTTAGACTAAATATAAAGTTTCAGAAAAATAGAGAATACACTCCAAAAGGTCCAGATTCAGTACCAGACCATTTTGGAGCGAGGAATATTGATGAAAATCAAAAAATTTGAGACCGGTGAAATCAGATACCAGTCAGTGGGTGATAACAATATAAGAATGAAGAGGGAATATTGATAGAGTAACCGAAGGAACTAGAGGGCCATACAGTCAGCGAGAGAGAGACGAGGAGCGAGAGGCAGAGAGTTCAAACACCATCCTCTGTTTTTCAACCAGATGAGGGCGCATAAAAAAGCCCATGACTCATCCGAAGACACGCAGAGAAAAAAAAACAACTGCCTCGTTCACAGATTTTCTTTTGATTCTTTCACATTTTTTTTAGATTTCAACGGTAGAATTTGATTGAGCATGTCGAGAGCTTCAAAATGAGTCTAAACACATATAGGCCCTGTCCACTTTGACGTCAAGCTCCTTCCATTATTATTGCCAAAGAAGAAACATCAATTTTTTGTGGCAAATTATAATTTTCACAGATCGAAAGTATGGAATTTGATTTTTACATCAAACTCTACTTTATAAACCTCCAAATAGAAATTCAGAAACTCATAAATATATATAATTTTTCATAGCGTCCCTGTTTTTGGATTTTCTATAATAACCTTCTAAGCTAATTTTCAGCGTAGAAACCAAGTCTCAAATGTATCTTGTGTGAAGAAACCAATTACAAAAAAGAAAATGTTTATTTCAGAGGATAACTACACAGACATATAAGAAATTCCTAAAAATGATGGCTGTGTATGATTATAATGGTATTTTAAGGATATCATGGTATTTGGAGAAGAAGACGGAGCGCGCTTGCGCTTGCCAGTCTAAAAATTTGAGGTCCTGGTGATTCCTATATTCCTGGATTTCAGGTTTTTTCAGATTTGTTGGATTGTCTAGATTTCTGGATTCCTGAATTCCTGAATTCTTAGAATTTTTAGATTTTTCATTTTTTGAAAATTTTCGAATTTTCACAATAAGACACATTTTTTCTGGTTTTATAGGGATCATTTCGTTCACAAGTTTCTAGCTTTCCTACAAGCCACGATACGGTCATTTAAAGTTTAGGGGAGAAGCAGACAGTTAGAGTTAGAGACGCAGCGTGTCTCGTCTTCTGCGTCTCTCCTAAACTTCAAAGGCCCGTATCTCGGCTTGTAGGAAAGCTAGATAGTTGGTTTTTCCACAGTAATGTTTGAAATTCTTAGTTCTATCAAATCGTTTCAGTTCTAGTATTTTTATGGATTTTTAAGATTTTCTGGTTATGCAGACTTTTTTTTGATTTTCAGATCTGTTGATTTTCAATCATCATTTTAGTTTAAAAACCAACTCTCTAGCTCTCTCAGGAGCCGAGATACAGTTATTTGAAGTTTTTGGAGAGACGCAGACAACGAGACACTCTGCGTCTCTAACTCTAATTGTCTGCGTCTCTCCAAAACTTTAAATTGCTGTATCTCGGCTTCCAGAAAGGCTAGAAGGGTCGTTTTTCCACATAAATGTTTGAAATTCTCAGCTTTATCAAATCATTGTCTAATTTTAGATTTTTCAAGAGTTTCAGGATTTCTATGTTTTTTAGAATTTTCAGAATTATCAATTTTTCAGTTTTTTGAGAATTTTAGGATTCTTAGACTCTCCGAAATTCCGATTTTCTCCGTTTTTCGGGATTTCGGACTATCTATTTATTTTTGTGCTTAATTCCCGTAACCCTCAGCAAGTGCGCTCCATCGCACAATGTTCCTCCTCCTGAATGCCCAAAAAACACACAACAACGAGGGACTGTTCTTGTTTCTGTCCCCTCGAAAGGTCATCTGTCGTTGTCCCCACTCTCTGTGTGTCTCTTGTTGTCTGCGTCTCTCCGGGTGTGTCTCTCTCGTCATCTTAGCCTTGGAGAGAGTGTGAGAGAGTGAGAGGGGGAAAAGAAAAGCGACGCACACACACGCCGAATCGAACACCACTCACAGAGAGTGTGAATTGTTTTGTTAAAGTCCTTTTTTCCTTTTTCGCTGCGTTTTTTGAAAAATGAAAAATCGAAACTAACGAAATACCGTAAAACCTGTATTAGAAGGAACGGCCTTTCATAAGCGAAAATTAGAAAAATAACCGTCTAGAATTTTCGAAAACATTCGCTATTCTCTAGAAACTTCTATACGATTTTTTGTATTGTTTTTCATGTCTGGACCGAATATCTTGCCTGAAAATTAGTGTCTTAGCTCCCTGACCCTCATTCGTCCCAAAAATCCGATCAATTATCGATTTTCCTCGCAGAGACATCAACATCTCGCGAAACCACACGCACATCGGCGTCACCCATAGTAATTTGGCGAAAAATTTGATCTACCGTATCGAGGATCATTCGGAGGACCGCACGTACATCAACAGTCGACGGCTGTGTGTAAGCTTAGCGGCCGAATTCGAGTGGTGACCTAGAAATCGCGAGAAAGTTCGGCCACCTTGAAATTTATGGTTTTTTTTGCCGATTTTTCTGGATTTCCGTATATTTTCTGCCGGTGTTTAATGATTTTTTTGAGCTTCTAGATGCTTTTTGACCTATTTTCATAAAAAAAATCAACTGGTGGCCTAGAATTCCAAAACACGGCCACCAGGAAAAATTTCAAATTTTCGTCCTTTTCTCGATGTGTCTCGTATTTTTGCCTATATTATGAATTTCTGAGGGTTTTTTCAACACATTTTCCTCCGAAAATTTGCTGATGGCCTAGAAATTCACACATCGGCCACCTGGAAAAAATTCGGCCACCTCCGGAAAATTTTTGGATTTTCTCCATTTTTTCTTGGATTTTTCTGAGGTTTTTGCCTATTTAGACTTATTTTTCAAATTTCCAAATGCTTCTTACTCTGTTTTCATTCAAAATTAGAAATTTTTCAAAAAAAAAAAAACAATTTTTCGAAAAATTTCAAATTTCGAAAAAAAGTTCTTTTAAATTTTTTTTTCACATTTTTCGTCCGAAGTAGCAAGAAATCAACAAAATTTGACACAAAACAAAACTTGCAAAAATTCAAGCTAGGACGTGTTTGGCGGCCTAAAATTCCAAAACTCGGTCACCTGGAAAAATTTCAAATTTTCGTCATTTTTTCTCGATTTTCTGGAATTTGGTTTTCTAGGCCATCTTAACTTTTCTAGGCCGTGTAGATTTCTGGTATTTTTGCTTGTTTCGTGAACTTCTAGGCGCTTTTTGAGCTAATTCAATCAAGAAAATCATCTGATGGCTTAGAAATTCGCACATCGGCCACCTGAGAAAAAAACTCGGCCACCTCCGGAAAATTTCAAGATTTCGCGAATTTTATCGATTTTTCTTGCAGAAAGAAGAGCGACACATCCCCGAAATTGGTCAAATCGTGAAATTCGGCCACCGAAACAGACTTAAACATCCGCCGGACGCTGAAATTACTCAACCAGAAGCGAATTTCGCGTTCATCGTCGGTATGGCCGATGAGGATACGGTATCGGGCCGGAAAGTATTGAATATCAAGGATTTGAGCGTCAGGGACCATTCGGAACCCCTTCCCGCCGCCACACAGGTCATGGAGGCCGATTCGACGGATAATGGTGAGAAATTCAGGGGGTTTAAGTGGAAAAATCAATTTCAAAGCAATTTTTGGTCCGGGAAGTGCTAAAAATTCGAAAAATTCCGCTTAAAAATTGTTCCAAAACATTTTTTTTTTCAAATTTTCAAAAATGCCAAAAAAACCGTTCCAGGACTTCCAGAACCTTCTGATTCCAACAACATGACTTCATCGACATCTACTGCAGGACCAGCGACTTCTGGAGACACTGCCACGTCATCAACGTCGTCATCGGCTCCGCCCACTTCTAGTGTCAACGGATCGGCATCGAATGGATCGTTGACGAATTCAAAGCAGATGCCGGTGGGTTTTTCTGAAAATTTCAAGAGAAAAAACGCTGAAAATTGGTTGTTTTTAGAGGTTGTGGAGTTTGATGACCTAGAAAATCGAAAAACTCGGCTATGGGTGTTTTCAGCGTTTTTGAGAACATTTATAAGGTTATGGCCGTTTAATAAATTCTAATGGTTTTCAGTGTTATTTCAGCAAAAAATCCCTGTAAATCGCCAAATTTTTTAACATGCTGGCCTAGAAATTTTGAAAACTCGGCCGTGGGTGTTTTTGGCGTATTTCAGTGGTTTTTGGGCACTTTTTGAAGGTTTTAGGAGTTTTTCAATAGATTCTGGTCGTTTTCAGTGTTCTTTCAGTGAAACAAGACTGAAAAATCATAAAGATTGATGGTGGCCTAGAAAATCCTAAAACTCGGCCGTGGGTGTTTTTGGCGTTTTTCAGTGTTTTTTGGGCACTTTTTGAAGATTTTAGGGCCTTTTTGCTGAATTCTGGTTATTTTCACTAGAAAAAAAATACTCCAAATATTAACACAAATATTGGTGGCCTAGAAAACCACCAACACTCGGCCGTAGGTGTTTTTACCGTATTTCAGTGGTTTTTAAACACTTTTTGAAAGTGTTTTTATTTATTTAAGACGCGTTCTCTGTAGAACTCAACTTCAGGCCTATTATCCACTGTACAGAAAAATTCAAACTTGTTTTTTCTGGCTGACTTTTTATATATTGCATGTTTATGGACTTCTAAGGTATATGAAATATAGTTTGTCCCCACTTGTCCCACACCTGCAAAAATATGGTCGTGGGGTGTCTAAGAAAATATTTTTTTCAAAAGTGAAATAATGATTAGGATTTATTGTAGAACGTTTTTAGGCACAATTTTGAACATTTTTTGTATTGGCACTATATTTATATTCTTCCATCTTCCTGGGAAAAATTTCAATTTTTTGCAAAAAAGGTATTTTTTGGACCAAAAAATGACCGTCCTGAAAAAAATTTCCATTATTTTATAAAATTAAACATGAAATTTAGATTCTACATCAAAAAATACATCATAAACTGTTTGGAGATAAAAAATAAACCTGAGCCCCCTATGAGTTTTAGGCCAAAATGTGCCCAAAAATGAGGTTTCACCATGTGGTCCCCCACATGGCAACTAAAATTAGGCCAAAATCGACCCTTTCCGATTTTGTTCAAATTTTCACCAGATGCATCATTTGTTATGGGTAGTATTCTGGCAAAGTTTCAGAATCCGTGCTCATCGTCTTCGTGCATTTTCAGAAGCACCAAAAAAGCGACAAAAATTGCTTTCAGGTCCATTTTCAATGAAAAAATACGAGCTCCAGAAATACACGAAGCCGATGTGCACGGATTCTGAAACTTTGCCAGAATACTACCCATGACAACTGGTGCTTCTGGTGAAAATTTGAACAAAATCGGAGAGGGTCGATTTTGGCCTAATTTTAGTTGCCATGTGGGGGACCACATGGTGAAACCTAATTTTTGGGCACATTTTGGCCTAAAACTCATAGGGGGCTCAGGTTTATTTTTTATCTCAAAACAGTTTGTTATGTATTTTTCGATGTAGAATCTAAATTTCACGTTTAATTTTATAAAATAATGGAAATTTTTTTCAGGACGGTCATTTTTTGGTCCAAAAAATAGCTTTTTTGAAAAAAATTGAAATTTTTCCCAGGAAGATGGAAGAATATAAATATAGTGCCAATACAAAAAATGTTCAAAATTGTGCTTAAAAACGTTCTACAATAAGTCCTAATCATTATTTCACTTTTGAAAAAAATATTTTCTTAGACACCCCACGACAATATTTTTGCAGGTGTGGGACAAGTGGGGACAAACTATATTTCATGTACTTTAGAAGTTCATAAACATGCAATATATGGAAAATCAGCCAGAAAAAACAAGTTTGAATTTTTCTGTACAGCACTATTTTCGGTTCTATCAGAGAATGTGTCTTAATAGATTCTAGTCGTATTCAGTGTTCTTTCAGTAAAAAATGACTAAAAACCATCAAAATTGTTGGTGGCCTAGAAAACCCCCAAAACTTGGCCATCTAGGTTTTTGTTTGTTTTGAAGCGTTTTAAAGCGAGGTTTTGCAATTTTTCAATTTGCAGAGCACATATTCATCGTCCTCATCGATAATCCTGCTGAATCCACCAACCAAAGCGCCGCACGATTTGCGTTTCGACGATTCCATAGAACTTAAGATTCAAACAGCTCGTCTAGCGAAACAGTTCTCGGACAAGCTCAATGAGCAGTACGCACGGCTTTTAGCCCAAATTCCCGCTCTCGAAGCCCACAAAGACGCCGTCACCGAGCTGCTACGCGTCAATTGTTGTATGCACACCCAATTCTCGACACCGGACCAGAGATTGGAATATTTTAGAAAGCAATGTGCTGATAATCAGGAAATGAAGGAGCTGGCCGAGTTTTGCACCCCGGTGGCCGAGTTTCTGGCGGCCGAGGAGGAGCAGGAAAAGACCATCGAGATGAACGACATACTGAAGGAATTGAGCGAGAGAGGACTCCCAACGAAAAAAAATCCAACGCCTCAGAATCCGCTGAACTCTGAGCAGCACTACATCAACCATCTAAGGTCCCTGAACACGACTGATAAGATTGTGGAGCCGTCGACAGATGCGGTGCGTGATGGACAGTTTCAAGTGCACATCCCGGCGTTGTTCAGCTTGCAAAACGCGGTTCAGAAGGCCCGTTTCGCCAACTATGGCTCTGGACAGTTCAACTTTCAGCATTATTTGACTCCGTTGAGACGTGTGGTAGATGTGGTTCCGATTGTTGGAGGTGGCGTGGGTGGCCTGGGAGGCAGTGGTGGGCATGCAGGTGCCTATGGTGGCGCCCAGGGACACATTGGAGTGATTGCTCATGCTCCGGACCGCGAGCGTATTGACGTTGACGAGGAGAGACACTCTGGTAGCTCGGGATCCACCACCGACAACAACTTCTCGAGACGACGTACGGATTCGGAGGAGAGCGACATTGTTGATGGCTTTGGCACGGATGATGACGATGCTCCACAAGCGTCACAGGCCTGTACTGACGCTCCAGAAGCTCCAGAAGACGTGTCACCCGCTCCAGAATCCCCAGCACCACAGGAAGCCACTGAAGACGCCGAGAAAGAGGAGGGGATGGAAGGCGAGGAGATGGAATCCACGCCGACGCCATCGCCAGTTAACGTTGTGAAGGTAAAAATTAAACTCCCCATAAAATTAGACTATTTTTAAACGTTCAAAACGAGTCATTTTTAGCATTTCGAGAACTGGTGGCCTAGAATCCGACACTCATGGCCTAACTTTTTCATTCTTAATTGTTCTCTCTCGAAACTTGCATCTTCAAGTTTCTTGCAAAAAACTATCTTAGACGCTTTTTCCCCGGCTTACCTGCGGCCCGTTTTGGCCCGTAACCCAAGGTGGCCTAGGATCCAACACCGGTGGCCTAGAAATTCAACTTTCTCAAACCTAGGCATGATTATACTCGTTTGAAAGCCCACAGCGAGACAAATTATATGGCACAAATTTCGTGGCTGGTCTAGAATCCGACACCCCTGGCGTAACTTTTTTAATCTCAGTTTTTCCAACTGGAAACTTGCAAAATCGAATTCCTTGCAAAAAACTTATGTAGACTCTTTTTCTCCGGTTTCCCTGGGGCCCGTTTTGACCTATAATCAATAGTGGCCTAGAATCCGACGCCCGTGGCCTAAAATTTCGACTTTTTCAAACCTAGGCATGATTATACTCATTTGAAAGCCCACAGAAAGATACATTTCATGGTCTAGAAATTTACAGATGGCCTAGAAAATTCAAAACTCAGCCATCTTGCAAGTTTTCGAGTTTTTTCCAGGAACCCGAAATCGATCTTCGCCAATCGACGACGCCACGAGTGGAAGCGCAATCTACCCTGTCTGCCGTCGTCTCCACTGGTCTCATGCCTCTGAGTTCTCCGATTCTCATGAAGACGTCAGATGACGTGACGCCACCTTCTGAATCCACTCCCAAGGAAAATACAGAAAAAGTAGCAGATACTGTAGAGGAAGTCGTGAAGGAGAACGTCAGAAATATCAAAGCGATCGCCGCAACGATGACACCGTCTTCTGAAGCGCCAACGTCATCTGGAGCCACGCCATCGACGTCAGACGCTTCTGCTTCGAAGAAAAAGAAGACGTCAACATCTTCACCCAAAGAGCGTCGAATGAAGCAGTTCGATGATGCGTCGTCGGCGGAATCGGATTCAGATGATGATGGCGGTAAGAAGAAGGCGAAGACGTTGAGGCGATCTACGCGGAAGGCCACGTCGCCAAGGAAGTCGAGAGAAGACGATGAAGACGTGGAGGAAACGTCGGAAAAAGAGACACCAAAGTCACGTCGAAAGCCCGCAGCTCGACGGACCGATGGCGAAGGAACGTCGTCGTCGCGTCGCAAACGAGCTGCCGACGACAATGGAAGTGAGAAGGAGCCACAGCCGAGAAAGCAGCAGCGACGTGGAAGGGTGAGCAATTTATGCGGATTTCCCATAAAAGTTGACCCCGGAAACCATTTTGAAACGTTAAAAACGAGCCATTTTGGGCTTGATGGCCTAGAATCAGACACCCGTGGCCTATCTCTTTAAATCTTCATTTTCCTCTCTTGAAACTTTCAAATTCAATTTCCTTGCAAAAAAACTACTGTAGAATGTGTTTCTCCGGCACCTTAGAACCCGTTTTTGCCCATAACCAACCGAGGTCTAGGATCCGACACCCATGGCCTAGAATTTCGACTTGTTTTAAACCTAGGCACGATTATACTCATTCGAAAGCCGTAAACAAAACAAATCCAATGGTATAAGTTTCATGGCCTAGAAACCCACCTGGTGGCCTAGAATCCGACAACCATGGTCTAACTTTTATTCGTCATTTCTCGCATTCGAAACTTGCAAATTTGAGTTCCTTGTAATCAACTATTCTGGACCACTCTCGCCCGATTTCTCTCCACCCCGTTTTACCCCAAAACCCAAGGTGGCCTAGGATCCGACACCCGTAGCCTAGGAATTCAAATTTCTCAAACCTAGGCATGATTATATTCGTTTGAAAGCCCAAAACAAAATAAATCCAATGTCTCAAGTTTCCGGGCCTAGAAATCTACTGGTGGTCTAGAAACCCAAAATCAATTTCTCCAAAAATTTACAGAAGAAGAACGGCGACGATTCGTATGATGCGGACAAGGAGAAGTGCGGCGTGGCAAAACTGTCGCACTGTTTGTGTGTAAAATTGGAAAAGAAGAATGATTTAGAATGGGTGAGTGACCTAGAAAAATCTACCCGGCCTAGAAAAGATAAGATGGCCTAGAAAACCAAATTCGAAGGGAACTAGGCTTGCGTATACTCATTTTAAAGCTGGTTAACAGCTGAAGCCAACTAAGCTTGTTTCGTGGCCTAGAAATTCTTCCATGGCCTAGAAAACCAAATATACTAAATTTGAGCCAATACGGCCTAGAAAACCGTGAATTTTTGTCTTCCAGGTGTCGTGCTCGGACTGCAATCAATGGTTCCACGTTTACTGTGTCCGTCTCAACAACCTGAGCTACGCAGAAGAGGACGTCTTCTCGTGCTGTGGACCCAACCCGTCTCCAGAAGCCGTCGCCAGTCTGGCCGGTGACGTTGCCGCTCGGTTACGAGCTTTAAAACTTTCGAGAATAATCCAGTCACCGGAGCGATTTTGAATTTTTGCCGTTTTTTTTGAAAAAAACAATTTGTTCAATTTTTTTTTTAACTTTCCGCCTTTTTCCTTATTCTAACCCCCCCCCCCCCCCCCAGGAATATTTAACACACATGATAAGAAACATCGAGGTAGCATCTCACAGTTTTTTTTTCAGAAGTTTTCAGATTTTCGAAAATCTGAAAATTCCTTTTTTTCCCATTTTTCTTCCCGAAAAACCCCACACATTGGTCCACTCTCGTCCGTATTTTGATCATAATTGCGTGTTATTGATTTTCTCGATTTTTCTTGCTATTTTTGTATGTTTTAACAGGCCCTCACATCCAAAAAATTTTTTTGCCTTTTTATTAATTTTTGAAAAATTCGAAAAATTATGATTTTTTTGAGTTTCCCGCCCAACCACCCGAGTTGTGAATTTTTTTTTATTTTTACAGTAAGAACCCAAGTAAAACTCCCCAATAACCCCGCCCTTTTATATCTAACTTCACACATAAGCACACTAAGCCCCGCCCCTTTTTCCTCTCAAACCATCCCGATTTTCGCCAGCCTCAAAGCCCCGTCCCTTTTTTGATCCCAGTTTCTATTACAAACACTCAAATGTCCCCCTTTTTCATTTCTCACTCACTCAGCCAAAATGCCAAGCCACGCCCTCTTTTCCCCGAGCTAATGTCTTCTAGCCACGCTCCTTTTTAATTCTCCCGCCTAATTTTTTTCTGTTTTTTTTTTGTTAAAAAATGTGTGTGCTGCCTTTTCTTCTTCTATTTTTTATCTAAAAAAGCCGGAATAAACAGTAATCCCCATGAAAAATTTTGTTTTTGCTGAAATTTCAGAAAATTAAAAAAAAGTCGATAAAAAAAGAAAGTTTTTGTTTCACAGAAACAATTGAAAAATTCATGAAAAAAAGAGAAAAAACATCTGAAATTGTAGGCAAAAAAATTTGAAAATGAAACTTGAAAATCAACTGGATTTTAAAATTATTTTTTATGACGAAAAACTGGTTAAAAGCGTTTTTGAGTGTTTTTAAAGCTATTATTTTTTGAAAAACTTAAAATTTGAAAAAAAGTAATTTGTGATTTCTCAAAAAAAGTTCTTTTTTGAATTATTCCCATGAGCCGATTGTTTTTTGCATTTAATTTGTCTGTTTCAGTCTAATAAACAAAATAATCATTGAAAATTCCAAAAAAACGTTGAAAATCGATAAAAATTGGCTGAAAATCGGTTTTTCGAAGTTTTACCGGTGCGCAAGCGCGCTCCACCGAACTGAACTCATTTTTTGGATTCAGCAATTAGAAAGCAAGTAAAATGTGTGTTTGAGTCCCAATTTCAAAATCTATCTTGTTGACTATAGTTTCAAGACAATTTTGAATATGCTTCGTGTTCATTAATTGAATTTACTGACTTTTTAAAGGTACCAAAAACTCTTGATGACTGTTTTACTTACAAACTTTGCATGTAGAAACTTCAAAAAATTTTCAAATTTCTTGTTTAGGTCTTTTAGATTTTGTCACCATGAAGCCGGAAAAGTCTTGGAACTGTAGTTAACAGATTAGATTTCGAAAGTAGAACTTAATCCTGTAAAAAATGATCAAAATACCAAAAATTAAGAAAAAACCATCGAATTCTCAAAATACCACAATAATCCGCCCCCTTCTTCCTGTGAAAGTCGTAGGTATCGCGCACCCCCATTTTCGACATTTATGTAGAAATTTTTTTTGCACTCTCCTAACTAGGTTCATTTTGGTCCGTTTTGGCTGAATTTTTTTTTGATCGATAGCAAATCTTTCTGACTACGCGGACACCAAGAATCGTCAAAAATTATTGTGCTTGAACAAAGATATGATGGAAAATGTACGAGTGGATTGAGTTTTTTTGCCGTTTTTTCAGGTTTTCCGGCTTTTTCTGGCGAACTAGGGCCTAAATCAAAAATCCGGCTTAGTACTTTTGTGCGTAATTTGGATGGCTATTCATACAGAGCCAAAATAATATTTGCTACCTCCCTTTCTCCCTCGGCAAAACGCTTCCCCCTCTCACCGTCTATCGTCTCTCACGCGACGAGGGCAGACTCCGCCCACTCCACACACAAAACATAGCGTGCGGCGGAAACCGGGAAGTGTCGGTACATGCGGCGAGTGACTACCCGCCGGCCGCATTATTCGACGTTCTATTAAAACCATTCAGGGCCTTACTTAAGACCCGGTGTACAATTTTTGGAGCCCTGCCGCTTGCGGCAGGGTAAAAGTGACTTCAATATTGATAGTATTTTCTGATTTTAAAGAAACCAAAGCTGTTAAAGAAAAAGGCTGATGGTCGAAGAACATTTTCATGCGATTAAATTTTTTGGTCGGAGTCCCCCTTCAAACTATATTTCATGAACCTCCAAACAAAAAATTCGTAAACTCTTAAATATCTAAAATTCTCATAGTGGCATTCTTTTTGGTTTTTCTATGACCTTTTAGACCTTTTAGGCTAGTTTTCTCACTAGCATTTTTTGAATTTATTCCTCACTTCTCCCGTCTCCAAGCACAATAAATATCAGTGCTCAAGTAGGAAAAAGCCCAAATGTGTGATTCAGCAACAGTCAAAACCACACAAACTTATCACCTAAATAATTTTTTCCTGGATCAAATTTTTCTTATGATTTTGGATTAATTATTCAATTTTTTAATTTATAACGTTAAATTATCATGTTTTGTCTCTTACACTCAGGATCTGAGCACAAATTTCAGTCAGGATTTGTTCAAATGCTGACTCATGAGGGGAACTAGAGCTAGTTGATGTTTCGAAATGAAAAAAATGCAAATTAATTGAAGACAGCATTTAAATGCACAATTATAATTAATTTGAGACAAAATCATAAGAAAAATTTAATCCAGGAAAAATTATTTAGGTGATAAGTTTGTGTGGTTTTGACTGTTGCTGAATCACACATTTGGGCTTTCAGCTATATACGATCTAAATTTTTCATAGTAATCGATCTCTACAAATAATTTGACATATAAAGCATTTTTCGGAAAAGTAAGCTTCACATGCTAGAAAATATTAAGAAAATGTTCCAATTTTTCGGGAGGTTGTTCATAAAATGTCTAAAAAATCTTTGGACTTTATTGAAAACACATAATTTTGTGTTTTTCAGATTGTTCATATGTTTATTCGTTTTTTTGCAGAACATTACAAAAATCTACCTCTTCTCTAAAAAAAGTTATAGTCATCGGAACCCAAATTTCAATTTTTTAGAGGTTCTCATCGATAAATCACAAAATGAAGTGATACGTTCACCGGTGTTGCCTTAAAATAACGTATTTTTTATCAATTATGTTCAAATTCACAAAGAAAACAAAACTTCAAAAAAGCTGAAAACCAAGACAAAAATTCGAAATTTTTCAGTAGTCTAAAAAATCGACATTTTCTCGCAATTCGTTACTCCGGTCCTAGAAATTTTCAAATTTTTGACATGTTTAACATGGCAAGATATTGTGCCTATATCTTGTGCTAAAGTAGGGGAAAATCCAAGTCTTTAGATGCATCATATATTTATTGAGAAAAGAGAGATCCTGGTGGACCGACCTCTCGGTGTCTGCATAAGCAGAAAGAGTGAATAGAATACGTCTCGTGTCATGTGTCTCCCCTTCTCCTCCTCTTCATCTATTAAACACCCACCCGAGTGGGCGCAGGATGTAAACTAGATGGCGAGAGATGAAACATATGGAGACGCAGAGCGTATTCCATGACATCCCACCCCCCTTAAGAAAGCAGCGACGTCCTCGGAGCATATAGATGTTAACAGCTCGAGTCCATAGCAACCTCCTAAGAGTTGGAATAGAAGAGAACACATGACACTCTTCTTAGAAATGTTCCTCCCTGGAAGTCCGTTGATGTTAAGACTATCGAGATAGAAACATCGCACAGAAGAAAATAAAAACGACATGGTAAAAACCTAACAAACAAATATTCAAAAATCAAGTGGTTCTATAAACGCTCAAAGCAGATGATTCACAATAATATTGCCCAACTTACTCTATTTACCGTTTTAACTTAGGGCTAGAACGGTGCTGGAAGCGCGGAACATACAATAGAACTGGGGGATCATTCTCAACAATTCAATTAGATTTTGGGATCAGGATTTCAATTTTTTTTTAACAATTCAAAGTTCTCATATGATCAATTTGTCAAATTCTGAACAATATAAAATTATTTTCAATCAGATTTTCAATTCAATAGTACTCATGATAGATTCAAATTCAGTTGATGGGGGATACAATAGATTTTTGGGCCATGCGCTTGCAGTTTCTCTCAATGGAGCACCTCTCATTCGCCATTTCCGCGCATGTGCTTATCCGGTCAATAAATGGGGTGTGGCTACTATTTTCCTATTAGTTCAACAAAAATTTACTTATTGAATGAATTTAGATCCTCGATTTCAGCGGCAAATTCAGCAACTTGAAACGACGCAGATGTCGATCCATTGCACATCACATTCCGCGATTGGCCAAAAAGAATAATACAGCAACTGCCAAGCAGTGAATAAAACTAGCTAGATAGTTGAATAAGTGTAGGGGAAGTAGACGATAAGGGGAGGGTAAGGGTAGGTGCACGGTGTAGCGGAATTTTCGAGCACGTCAGGTAGTAGAACCCTGCATCCTCGGAGCTCGCGAACAACTTTCCCGGCAGATTATAGATCTTACAAAACCTGGGCACCCGGAAAAATTATTCTGGCTCGGTGGTACCTCCATTTAACATGGCAAGATATTGTGCCTATATCTTGTGCTAAAGTAGGGGAAAATCCAAGTCTTTAGATGCATCATATATTTATTGAGAAAAGAGAGATCCTGGTGGACCGACCTCTCGGTGTCTGCATAAGCAGAAAGAGTGAATAGAATACGTCTCGTGTCATGTGTCTCCCCTTCTCCTCCTCTTCATCTATTAGGTTGAGCGAAAAGTCTTTGTAATTTTTTGAATTTTTTTCGGAACAAAATTTAATCAAAGAACACAGTAATCAATGTGTGATATATTCACCAATAGTGTACATGACTACTTGCCAACGCCATGGAAGTAGAGCGATTCCATTACCTTAGAACTCGGGAGAATGGGAAGCAAAAAAGTCGTCCAACCACTTTTTGATATCCTTTCTATCATGGAACTTTTGCCTAACAAGGAGATTTTTCAAAAAACGGATTAGTTGCTATACAGTAAGAGCAAGGTCTGGTGAATACGATGAATGTTGAGAGACCTTGATTCCGAGCATCTGGAGCTTCTGACGGGTCTTCAAAGTTGTGGGTGGTCTTACGTTGTCATGAATCATCAACAAGCTAAAATTCTTCGGGCAATTTAATCGATAAGCCTCGATTGCTTGTTCCATTTGAATGCTGTTGAGGTCCGCATTGATAATGACACCGCCTAGAAGAAGTCTTCTGGAGATGACGCCTTCACTGTCCCACCAAATGGAAAATATAACTTTTTCTCGTGAAGTTCTCCTTTGATGCCCGTTCTAGCGGTTTCCTCGGCTGAGACCCATTGTCCTTTTCTACTCGTCCCCAGTGATAATATTCTCAACCCAATTGATGCTACGTTTCATAGTAAGCCGAGAATGTGCCAAGTCGAAACGCAATGGTTTTACTAAATCCGTCAAAAGGGGAGGGGCGAATTGACCAAACTTTGGTACCCTTCCAGATTCGTGAAGATGACCAATTATAGTTCTTTGAGGAAGGTTGAGACTTGCCACAAGTTCTCGTGACGTTACTCTTGGTTCTTCTTCTAGCGCTCTAGGGATATCCTCGTTGAGATCTACACGTGGTAGGCCAGAAATTCGATATAGTAGTTCTCTTCGGAGAATCTTTTGAATCAAAACTTTATTGTAGTGTAGGACATATAGTTCTGGCCTAACACTGTACACAATTTACGACAAGCTACGCTGCATTTGGGACCTTGGAGAAACCCGGAAAAAAAGCACCCCTGATATCATGGTGGTCTCTGGGCAAATTCTCGGTCTTTATGAACGCCGTCGGTTACTTTAACAAATCTTTTAAGCATGCACAACTAGTACTACAATATAGAAAAAACAGAATAATAAAAAGTTAAATCAACGCTGAGATATGACGGTTCAAAAAAAAATTACAAAGACTTTTCGCTCAACCTAATATTAAACACCCACCCGAGTGGGCGCAGGATGTAAACTAGATGGCGAGAGATGAAACATATGGAGACGCAGAGCGTATTCCATGACACATGTTTCTATAGTAAAATTTTATGAGAATTCCGAATCTACAAAGAAATCCATTCAAGCGCAGTCGCATATAAACGAAAAACCCGAAAAACAGTGAAAAAAAGCAAAAATCACGAAAAATGGAAGTTTTCTATTGGAAGATGGAAACTTTATTTTTTGGTCTCAATATGAAAAATGCTTGAAATTACAAAATACGTTCACTCCAATAAAGATTTTGTTTATATCTCGAAAAATAAAAAAATTTTTTTTTGATCGGCGAGTTTTGCAGATCCGATCAAAGTGGGCGGAGCCAATCAAAATTATCCTCAAAATCCTTAGAAGTTCAAGTGTACTAACTGCATGTAATACCAACTCAATCCAAACTGTTTGATTTTTTTTGTACAGTGGGTTGCTCGAAAATCTCAGAGAATGTATTTCTTTCTTTTGAGTTTCTTTCTTTTTTGGCAAAACTTTTGATCGAATTTTTCTCACTGCGGAGGGGGCTAGATCTATGAAAGTAATGTCCTCTAGTAGCAACAGTTGTCTGGCAACGCTCTGGTGATTTCTCAATTCCATCGGCCTAACACGACGAGAGCTACGATTGAAAAAGTGAGCTAACTCCTTTTTTGGGTCATCTTTTCAATTGAAATTTTTTCTGTCAGGATGACGTTTGAGAGCCCCAAACGACTATTTATCCATAAGGGTAAAATCCGTAAAATACGAACGGTGCAAAAAAATAGTTCAGTCAGGCGACATGATGTTTTGGCTGACCCCTCTAGTCATGGGCCATCTCGGACTGTCGTGCTGGAAGCAAATTTTCGTTTTTTCTCCTCGTTTTGATTTGACTGCCAAACCGAATTGTTTTTATTCCTCAAGAATCAGAGGACTCCCTGACATCGTCCCCCGCCATGGGCTGACGTTCCCGGATCACTTGACTCGCCAATATCATTCGACCGTTCTAAGAGCAACTTTTCGATGGCCCTTCCCTTAACTAAAGCCCCCAGTACATGCTGGTCCTGGCAAACGCCAGGCTCTTGCCAGTAGTGCGCCTCAGGCTCGCCCCCACGAATAAGACGACCTGCTTGAAACAGTTGTTGGATCTTGGATTCTACCCAGGAGAATTGAGCCAGTTTAAGTACCACCCTAACCAACGAATACAGTTGTACGATGGCGGAATGGTTGGCGTTCCTGATATTTTTCGTTCTGAATCAATTCCGTTCTTTTGGAAAAAAAACGATGAAAAGTTAAAGGAAATTTGAAAAAGCGTAGTTTCGATCTGACCCGAGAGTTCTGGTGAAAGTTGTTTTGCTGTCTCGCCAGAGACTGAAATTTGTGAAACTCATTCTGCTCAAAATTAAATGTTGTTAAATGAGATTATTCAGTGAGAAGAAAGTTAGTAAACTGCATGTTTTCTCCTATTCCAGAGAACCAGCAATTTGCTAGGGCCGATTGCTCCGGTGCTTAGTATTTCAGATCGGTTCATTGTTTTTTTGTCGTTGAATTCTAGGCTCCGCGTCACTTCGAAACCGCGACACTTCGAAACCAGTCATTTCGAAACCGCGGCACTTCAAAACCAGTCATTTCGAAACTGGTCGTTTCGAAACCAGTCATTTCGAAACCGATAAAAACACGGTCACGTGAAAATAAAATCAAAAAATGGAAATTTTCAGTATTAAAATTGAAGAAAAAAATTGCAGCGTGAAAATTTCGCATTTTTGAAAATACTGGTTTCGAAGTGTCGCGGTTTCAAAACGACTGGTTTCGAAACGACCGGTTTCGAAATGACCGGTTTCGAAATGACTGTTTTCGAAGTGTCACTTAGTTTTGAAATGACCGGTTTCGAAGTGTCGCGGTTTCAAATTCACGGGGAGCCGAATTCTAATAGCAAGAGTGGGAACATCAAAAAAGGAGAGAACGATTACAATTCTCGAATACCGGAAGACAATCAGGGAAATTCTGAATGTTCGAAATGATGATCATTTTTCCTAACTTTTCTGATCGATAAACGTTTGTCAGCACATCTATTTTTCAGTTTACAAAAACACAACATTGATTTTAGTTGCCTTTTTTATTAATAAATCAAGGCTCTAGTTAGAAACTAGGAATGGAGTGCAAAAAAGATGAGGCGAACAATTGAATGCAGTAAAATCATAGGAAAACAAATGGACGAATTACGTAGAGTATGTAAGGTTAGCTTGGGACCGTGATGAGATGTAATCTCTTTGAATTAAAATTTTTTTTTAAATTAGGAGTTACTAGAGTCTTATACTCATTCAGGAACAGTGGTGGTGCTATCATGACGCGGTGTGCAGAGAGACTATTGGTTATTGTAGTCCTAAAACACTTTATTGGCACTTGATTCAGGGGACATATAGGTTTTTTGGAGTGCTGAATCGAATGATTTTAGAGGTTTTTCTCTAAAACGTTCAGTTTTTCTGAAAACTTCAAGAAATGGGGTGTTGCTATCATTATTACAAAGCAACACGAAAAAATAATTCTATCGTCTAGTTTCATCGTGAAAAGTGACGCCGCAATTTCTTTGACCTACATGGAAAACATTTGGAAGCAGAATTCGAGTCTGAAGCAGAACGATAATGTGACGGATCATTACATAACATAATCCACTTTTTTGGTCCGCCTGAGTGTCCTCCGTTTTGTCACCTTTTTCGGGGGTTTTGAATTCAAATTTTGACTAATAGAACATGTGGAGCAAACGCGATCTGGACGAGACAGGTAGAGGACAGATCATCACATAACACCTTCCCCACCCATGTTTCCAGAGGATGCCTCAGTGAACCTCGGCCGTCATGCAAATTCAAATTGAAATTAATAGGACACACATTTATTACCAAATGACGGCTGTGCTTGATTATACGAAAAGTTATACCAGACAAACAAACAAACCAAATAAAAGTAGAAAAATGCAGTATCAACATTTTTTGACGGTAAAAACCGAATTGTTTGATACCATGTTCACCGGGCCGAGTTACCATTTCACAGGTACGTCGCTAAATCACGCGAAATCTTTTTTTCAACAATTTTCCAATTTTTGTAAGAGATAATCGATTTTTATACATAAATTTCTCAAACACTAAATAATTAAATAATTCTTGTAATTTGTTCTAGATACACCGAACAAGGTACTTCAAACTTCAATTTCGAAAGTCCAGAAAACCTATCAGTTTCTTCTTATTCATTATACTTTATTTTCCTAAATCCTTTTTTGAATTTATTCATTAACCCTGGAAAACACCTGGCGGCAGGTTTCTAATCTGAAGCGGGAAGATTACACAACGATGCATTACATAACATGATCTTCTTTTTTGGTCCGACTGAGTGTCTTCTAATTGGTCTCCTTTTTAGGGTTCTGAATTCGAATTTGGAGCGACAGAACATATGGAGCAAAGGTCTCTAGAAGACGGAGCAGGTACGGGACGGATAATTACATAACACCTTCCTCCTCTATGCTTCCAGATGGCGCCTCGGTGAGCCTTGACGGTCATGCAAATTCAAATTGGAAATGATAGAACATATATTACTGAGGCTCTTCTCGATCATGACTCCGCCTACACTCCGCTCCAGATAGATTTTGCTCCGCCCTCTTTGGAAAACTATAAAAAGAAAATTCAGCAAGAGATTCTCCATATTTTTGCTTTGGAGACAATGTGACTGTACTCTTCATGGTTGTTTATTTCAAAAGCAGGCAGAGTGGTATCCGCCTAGTATTCTTATTTTTCTGATTGTAAGTTTGTTTCCCGTTGTTGTCAATTAAAATGAGCTTAAAATGTAAATACAATAAGTGAAATTTATTTGTTTATTTTTTAAGGGTTTTTCGCCCCTTAATGAGTTCAACTTTCAAGACACGTCTTTAGATAAAATATTAGCATACACATACCAATTTTGATGAAAGTCAAATGATAAACAAAATTAAACCGATTTCAGATTTTATTAATTGTCTGTTGTCCAATGGATGCATTTGATTGGATTAAGAAAGTACTTATCTTGGCAGCTTGATGAAAGTATGGTGAGTTATCTATTTTAATAATCTTATGTGTAAAATCTAGTTTAGGGATTCATTTCCGGACCACTATTAGTTTCCGTTCATTTCTTCAAATTTTTTTTTCTGGCTTTCGCATACTCCTAGAAATTTCTTGGCTTGAACTAATAACTTCAACACACTAAGTTTTACAGCAACACAAGCAAATGGATAATTGAAACCCTAAGCTTGCTTAATTTAAATCAGTTTTGCAGGACTAGAGTATTCTAAAGATTCGGAGACTAGCGTCCTCGGCCTACGGCCGACTCCGCTAGGCGCGGCTACGCCGCGCATTCAGGTGGAATCAGATGGCTCTGTGGAATCAGTTGATTCTGTATTCAGTCTGTTCTCCCTTCGCTCGCTCCGCTCGCTCAGGTCGAACAGACCGGACAGGGCCTTCGGCCTTGTAACATCCAAAAATTGTATTGGAGTGGAATCCGTTGCAGGGCCTTTGGCCCTGGCCTAGTGCTTTCTCATAATAAGAATTTAAAGAGTTGAATTCCATTAGATATCAGTTATTGTTTTTCTTTTTCGACGATATTTTGTCAATTTTCGCCAATTTCTGATGGTTTTATCTCAGTTACCAGCGTACCTGGGGAAAATCTAAAAACAAAAAATAAAATGAGAAATCTTTATTTATAGGGAGACGAAAAATTAAATAAATCCATACAGTGGCTCTCGCGTACCAAGTGGTAAAACATGGACCCTCGAATTTCGAAAATTTCCCTTAAAACCCTAAGGCTTTTTCATTTTTCAAGTAAATCTAATTTTGTTACCTTTAAATAATAGCTATCCAAATGACGCACAAAAGTACTAAGCCGGATGTTTGATTTAGGCCCTAGTTCGGCAGAAAAAAGGCCGTAAAAAGTGAAAAAACGGCAAAAAAACTCAATCCACTTGTACGTTTCCTATCATATCTTTGTTCAAACAATATAATTTTTGCCGATTTTTGATGTACAAATAGTCAGAAAGATTTCCTATCGATTGAAAAAAGAAACATCTAAAACGGATTGAAATTAATCTAGTTAGGGTTTTTCTAAAACAATTTCTACATAAATGTCGAAAATGGGGGTGCGCGATACCTACGA
The DNA here is from genome assembly GCA_027920645.1 of Caenorhabditis nigoni. NCBI lineage: Eukaryota > Metazoa > Nematoda > Chromadorea > Rhabditida > Rhabditidae > Caenorhabditis > Caenorhabditis nigoni. The sequence continues at coordinate 9,637,257 of CP115869.1, forward strand.
CTTTCAAAGGAAGAAGGGGGCGAAAGCTTGTCTCACATTAAACTCAAAAATCGTATTGAAAATAAAATTTGATTAAAATAGGCCTAGTTAGGCCCAAACGGTATTCAGGCCTAAAGTCCAAAAATTCCAACCTAGCCTTGTTTATACTCATTTTGAAGCTCCTACCAAGCCAAATTCAAAAATTTGGGTTCAAAATACCTGGGATCAATTTTTTCAAACTTACTCGGATTCACTTAAAACCAATTTCATTGAATTTGCCTCACCGAGAGCGTCAAAATGAGTATGCCCAAGCCATATATCCTTCAAATTCTGTTCCCAGCTACAGTATCCCTTTTATGCGCCTTTAAAAATTATTTTTCGAAAATCGTCATGTCCCTTTAATTCACTAATTGTCATTGAAAAGGTATAAGACCATATCATCAAATTTAGTAGTTAATATCATCAAATTTAGTAGTTAGGATGATGAGAATCAGATGATTCACCTAATTCTCTTTTTCTCCGAAAATTTTCCTCTAGAAAAAAAAACGCGGGGAATCTCTGGAGATCTCCGGTTCTCTGGTCTCTGTCCTCTGGATCTTTGGTCTCTGGTTGGCTCTTCTAGAAATTTCTTCCAGTAGCTTTCATTCTCCTAAAAATCGAAAGTTTGCTACTTTTTCTTCTCCTTTCCTTTTTATTTATGCGATTTTGAGGCCTATTTCCAGCCAAAAATTCCTGATTTTTTCGATTTTTTTTTGAAATTCCAGATGTAAGAACCTCAATTCTACACCATCCTGCTGAATTCACCACCATCTAGCCGACGCTCGGGACCATCGTCGCCGGCTCCGGAGGCTCCGACTTCTGATGACGTGAGCAAGAATTTCGAAATTTTGAGAAAAAAAATTGAAATTTTTTTCCAGCATGTTCAGATCTTCCCGAATCGCAATGGATCAAAAAAGCGCAAGGCTCGTGTAAGTTATCGAAAAACTTGAATGAATTAATTTTCTCGATAATTACAGGTTCAGATACATCCTGATGGTGTTGGCTTCTATCAGATGGACAATGGAAACGTTGGATCGGTAATTTGGATTTTTTGGGATTTTTTGGATTTTTGGAATTTCAGGGTTTAAAGGGTTTTCGGATTGTTAGGAATTTTGGATTTCTGCATTTTTAAAGCTATTAAAATTTCTGAAATTTTAGGATTTGTAGATTTTCTAGTTTTGTGCGTTTTCAAGTTTTTTATGATTCATAATTTTTTTGATTTCTCGAATGTTTTCAACCAGTCGATTTCCGCCGCCTGTCGGCGGCTACAATCTCCTGGCTTCACTCAAAGCGTTAGAATCTCAAAAATGGGGAGAAAAAGAAGATTGTATTGTACATAGTTAATTGTGTGGCTAAGTATTAAAAACTTTTGATTCAGTTGTTAACTATTGATCCCGCTTACCCTTAAGGAAAACCCATTATAAAGAACATCGTGACAATTCAAATACGAAAATTCAGAGACATTAAAAATATTTCGAAATGGGAAATTGAACATTTCTGAAACTCTCGAATTCCGAAATTCAGAAGTTCAGAAATTCAGAAAATAAAAAATATCGCATCACGAAATTCGAAACTTTGAAATTTTAAAATCAGATCTTCTGAAATTCGAGGATCGGAATTTCGAAACTTTAAAAATTGCCAACTCTAAAATTTGGAAACTCGAAAGTTTGAAAAATTTTTAGGTCGAAAGCTGAAACTCAGAAACGAAATTCAGAGACTTAGAAATAAAAAATTGGGAAACTGAGAATTCGAAAGTTCATGAATTCCAATTCCTGAATTCAGAAGTCCCGATTTCTACCACTCTCAAATTCTGAAATGATCCAATTCTGAAGTTAAACAATTTGAACATTAAGCAGTTGGGACATTTTAAAGTTCCCGAATCTCGGAAAGTTTTTAATATTTTTTTAAATTTTAAGTCTACAAAATTCAAGGAATGCAGAAAACGTTTTCAGCCTAAGCCTGTAATATAAATCACAAAACGCAATATTGTGAAAATTTTCAGTCAAAAGCTACTGAAACTTCCAAATATCAGCAAAATTCGTACTTTCTCCGCTGAAATGTTTTCTAGAATGTTCCGTTTTCTGTTTGATACTTCAGGTTTAGACTAAAATGCCTATACATTTGTCATAAGAACAAAAAATGCGCGAATTCAAAAATTAGGATGCCTCCCTAAAGCTCAGGTAATAGGAAACTGTTTTTGGATGCCCCCTCAAACTCAAATATCGTAAAAATTGTTTTAGAAGGGCCGGCTTTTTTTATTGTTCTAATAAAACCTCCGAAGGGCCCTTCTATTACAGAAGTCCTTTAATTAGAGGGAGCCTTTCTATTTTTCCAGTCATTTTTACCGAAATGTTTAGTAGAAAAATTCGGTGGATTTTCGTTCAACACTAAAAATCAACCGATTTATCCTATGTTGAGCAAGTTTATGAGAAAGAAAATGTGTTCCAAGTTGAAACTTTCAACCGATTTCTATGAAGTTGTGTTTCAAATAAAACATCTTAATGGGGGTCCTTCTATTCTTTCAAGCCCCTCCGGTTTTGCCCTTCTCCTGGAGGGACCCTCCTATTAAAGTGCTCTTTTGATACAGGTTTCACGATATTCCACAATTCAGATATTAGGAAACCTGAAGTTCGAAAATTTCAAAGCTTTGAAGATTCAAAAACAGACCTTCAGAATACTAAAAATATGAATTCGTAATTTCGAAAATTAATATTTTGAATGCCAGAAATTGAGATATCTTTCGACCTTATATAATAAGTTCAGCAATTTGAACCCTGCGCTAGTCTCCTGGCCTCCAACTTTATGTTTTCTGCTATAGGACCTGGATGTTTTTTTTTAAGTTTCATGTCATTCGAACAAATGCAACTAAAATCGGCTGTCGACTTGAAAGTTATCAAGTTGGGAAACCGCGAAATTTTACTAATTTATTTTACTCAAGCTAATGAGAAAATCATTTTCACACATTCTTACACATATCTGAATTCAGTACAAAAAACAAAAAAAGTTGCCACCCGTCGGACGCAAACCCTCATCGCGCGGACAAAAGCGTAGTTCGCTAACCACTACACCATGCGGCCACAAAGCAGCAATTGTGGAGACGGCGCATACGATTCTACTCTTTCCTCCCCCTCTCGCCTTCGCCCTCTCTTCCCAGGGGGGAGTAGAAGGCTTCAAAATCGAAATTTTGAAAAACGGAAAGTGGGGGCATCATCTCACTGCTATTTCGGATTATCTGTGAAAATTTGAGACATTTTGGTCTACTCGTGTCTTCGCTAGGGTCGGCGAAACGGAACAAACGGACACACACACAGAATTTGGTGATTGTTAATATTAGGTTGGTCGAAAAGTAATGCGCGCTAAGTTTGGTGATTTGTAACTTGCCTGAAAACTATGGCTTCGACCTAATTTTTTTTTATTCTAAAGAGCATGTCTTCAGCTTTGTTTTGGATAAATGCTTTCCTGTTTGAATCCATGTTTGCATTAGAAAAAGATTTGATAAAATATCCAATCAACATTTTTGCTTTTGAGCCTACTTTTAGCGTGAATCAAAAGACAGGAAAACAGCCGCGGAAGCTGACCGCTTTTTTTCATCGATATTTCGAGAACATGCTGTATCCGAAAATCTATATTGACGTTAGTTCCAACGTTCCAGTAGCGTCGACCAATGCTTGGAAGGCAAAACACGCAATTTTGTCTAAAAAGTGTTGTCGACGATTCTTTAGGATAAGCAATCAAACTGGAACCGTGCCAAACAACTCGCTGCTCATAAGGACAGTTTAATTTTATCCTAATCACTATTCTGGATAAACGAACAAATGCCGAAAAAGAGTGTCAAACGAACTTTCCGATGACAACAAGATGAAGCACGTCGAAGTGGCCAGTTTTCTCTTGCGCCTTTCAAAAAATCGTGGTTTCTCAAATCCAATTCTAATGTTGGATGAGAGATAAACTCAATGGGACTGTATTGGTAAAAAATGACAGTGGCTGAATCATGGCAAGGCACCGAAACAGACCCTATAACCGAGCGTGCACAGAGAAAAGGCTATGCTATGTGTCTGGCGGAATACGCGATGTCTGGTGTATTTTGAATTTCTGAAGCATGGTCAAATAGTGACTACTGGTCACAACAAAGATTAGCTGTAACGCGTGGACCTGTTGCTCAAACGGCAAGGAGTTGGCAAATTGGCAAAGTTTCTGGTTCACAACAACGCTCGAGACCACACCGCAAAACTGGCTCAAAACTTTTTTCCGAGTTGGGCGCGGAAGTGCTTTTTTAACCGCCTTACAGCTGAAATGCGGCACTATCCGACTACTTGTTGCTCCAAGCAATAAAGCACCATCTCACCGAGAAAAAGTTCAAGAATGGGGAAAAAGTGAAAATTAGAGTAACGAACTTCTTCGAGTCACAGTCAGTGTAGTTCTTGGGAAGAGGCATCGAATCTTTGCACATACGTTGGCAGTATGAAGTCATTAATGATGAACAATGTCCCTTCGATTAATAATTCCTTGCTTTGTTTTTACAATAACTTTGAAGTACATCAAAAACGCGCATTACTTTCCGACCAACCTAATAGTAAAGATTCTCTTATTTTCAAAAACTTCAGTTTTTCAAGAGATTTTTCTTAGATTTCAAGAATTTTGGAATTATTGGTTATAGACTTTGAGATTTTTACTATTTCTGAGATTTTCAGAATTCTAGCATATATTTGAATTGTCAGCGTTTTAGAACTTGAAGGGTTTTTTGGAGTTTTTGAAAATTCGGACTTCAAGAATTTTTTTTGGAATTCTAGATATTTGTGAATTTTCGTTGTTTTTAGGATTCCCAGATTTTTAGAATTTTAAGATTCTAAGATTCTTAGGATTTCAGACTTTTCAGAATTTCCCGAATTTTTTGAGAATTTTGAGATCTGTAGTTTTTCAGATTTACAGATTTTTCGAAATTCAAGACTCTCAAAGATCTAGTATTTCAAATTTTAGGGGTTTTCGAATTTTTTTTTAATTCGGGTTTCTAGAATTTTGAAAATGTTCAGATTTTTAAGCTTGAGGATCTTCAGAAAAAAATTTTCAAATGTTTAGTTTAACCTTTCAAACGAAAATCTCTAATTTTCTATGTTTTCAGACCTCGGACGGATCTTCCCAAGACGCCAAGCAGGTAATTTTGATTTAAATATTAGGGTGTTCCATGATAAATGTCGTTTTTTGGTACCTCTCTTCAAACGAAGAACCAAAAGCCCAGGACGCGAGAAAACATTGGAAACTCTTTTTGCATAGTCGTTTTTAATGAACTGGGTCTCTTTGATGAGGCTTTCAAGACGCTTGGAAAAATGGTAAGCAAAGAAGAAGACGTCGGCAAATATGGTGATTGACCGATAATTTCGTAAGCGAACGCATACCGTTTTTTGGGCCGCCATGATTGCAAAATGTGGCATGGAGTTGTCGTCAAGTAGGATTGTGCCAATCTATTGACTAGTGCTGGCTATTTGGATAACAAATTTTCTCTATTTCTTGACAATTGTAAACCACACTGTCATTTTTTCATCTTTTCATGACGGCATAATGAATAAAACCGAAAGCCAGACACCAAACAGCCACCATAACCCCTTTTTGGTAAATTTCTGAGTTTGTAAGATGTTGCACCTTCTGGTTTTTACCAGATATGGCGCTGATTGCATTTTGATGTAGTATCAAATTCAATTTTCCTTATACGCCACAAGTCGATCCAAAAAATGATCTTTTTTATTGTATGAGATGATCTCGCAAAATAGAGTAACGTTGCAATTTCTGGCGATCGTTCAGTTCATGAGAGAGCCGTTTATCTAGTTTTCTAGTCTTTTCTTTTTTTAGTTTACGTCTCAATATTGTTCCGGTAGAGACTCCAAGCGTTGCCAAAAGTTCCCTGGCGGTCGATCCCGTATACCTCTTTCACCATACTTCAGTATTCCTTCCACCACCTTTTTCTATTCGAGAGGCGCAAGTCCACATGTGAATTTTGTGAACCATCGCTGTACTGTTTTTCTGTTAGCATTTCTTTCTGCGGAAGCACGGTTGATATTTTCGATTGTCTCGGTAGCATTCCGGCCGAGCATGGATTCGTATAAAAAACAAGCAAAAAAGTGCACTTTTTCCATAATTTCTCCTCAAATAACTGAGAGCATTATGACAAATGTTAAGTGAGGATTTTTGACGACTTGATTAGGTGTGTGAGAAACAAAAAAAATTGAACGAGCATGACATTGAAAACAGCCCTCAAAAAAAAACGACATTTTTTATGGAACACCCTAATATATAGAAGTTTCAATATTTAATTTTCAGGAGGACGCCCAAATACCGGCTCTACGATCCGATGTATACATTGTTTGCAGTCAGCCGTCTCAGAAGCTTCTGGTGGTAAAACGTTTGTAGTTTGTAGTCTAAAATTAATTTTATAAGATTTTTCTTGAGCTGAGCTTCAAAATGAATATAAACAAGCTTAGGTTTTTTTTGGCTAAAAATGCCCCTAAAACAGCCTAACCCTTGTTTAGCCCATAATTTGACCCATTTTGGTCCAAATTTGATTTTGATAATATTGTTGAATTCTGTTTGTTGAAAGCTTCAGAATGAGTACAAACAAGGCTAGGTTCCTAAATTTTATGGTTTTGACCAAAAATGGCCCTAAAACAGCCTACATCTTGTTTGAGCTATAACTGGACCTATTTTAGCCTGGTTCTGATTTTGGTAATTGTTTTGAATTTGGCTTGTTATCAGCGTTGACTAGACTAGGTTTGAAACTTTCGATGTTCGGCCTATTTGGGTTCTAACTTGGTCTATTTCAGTCTAATTTAAATTTTGTAACAATTTTTCTGTTTGAATTGTTAAGTACTTTAAAATGAGTATAAACAAGGCTTGGTTTCCAGAATTTCATGTTTTTGGCTAAAAATGGCCCAAAAACAGCCTAAATTTTGTTTAGACCATGATTTGGCCCATTTAAAAAGTTTCGAATTTAACTTTTTAAGAGCTTCAAAATGAGTATAAATCACCGGTTGCCGATGCTCCAGAGGCTATTGCTGAAGCCCCGAAGATGATCGTGAGAGCCCCCCCCCCCCCCGATCGCTCCGTTGGTTCGCGCAACGCCACCTAGACCGGTATCATTTATTATATATTTTTCTGTGTGCATTTTGACGTGATGGTGTTTGGAGAGAATCAAAAAATTTACTGGAAAATAATGCTAAAGTGATTTTCAGGTTGTCCCAGCCATTGAGCTTGTCGCTCCATTTGCCGTTGAAGCGCCAGAGGCTCCGGCAGTTGCAGCAGCCGAGGAAGTGGTGCCAGCCGAGGAGTTTCAAATTCTTTCTAAAGTTTAAATATTCAAAAACATGGATTTGAAGAAAAACCCCCTGAAAATCGAGTAGATAACGTCTTTAAACGAAAATTGAGAAACTTTAAATTGAAGCTCAATTATCTCTGTTCATAGTAAAGATACAAAAAAGTTGTCAATTTAGTGATTGTAGGAAATTTAATTTTACACATTTCAATAGTTAAGTATTTTTATCTAAAAAAGCGCAGGCTATTATTTCAAAAGATATCGAACAGAAAACAAGCGAAAAGCAACAAAATAGCATAAGTATGAATTTAAATATTTAAAAGTAATGATTTTCAATAAAAGCGTCCTTTTTTCCGTTTTTTAATGTGTTTTGCATCATTTATCCCCTAATTTTCGTTGAATTTCGCTAAAATATATCATTATTTGCGTTCCATTTCAAATTCCTACTGTTTTGCCGCTTTTTGTTTGTTTGATTTTCCAATTTTTTTGAAATAATTGCCTGCGCCTTTACTCGAAGTTTCGCGCGTCGCTCGCCCAGCCCTGTGACGGACTGAACCTAACTGACTGAACCTGATGGACAAACCCGACGAACGAACTCGACGGACAAACCTAACAAAAAACCTGACGGACTGAACCTGACCCCCGAACCTGACGGAAGAAAACACAAACAGTCTATGAAAAAAGAAAAGATTTATTATCGTGCATTACAGGAATCATTAAGAGGTTGTGTAAATTTATTTTGGCGAGAATTAATCATTCTGGTCTCCAATTCAGCTTCCACGGTTTTCGCCATCCTAACACATTCCTTCTTCGTTCGATCCGACAGTTGCTCCGATTGACCTGAAATTATAATATCTTATGTAATCCGTTTCACATGAACCTCTCCGGTATCCAATGTTTAAGGGAGAAATGTTTAAGGGAATTAATATTCGAGTTTAGAGGAGTTTAACTTTCAATTTCAGATGAATTGGTATCGACCAAGTCCGACCCTTAAACTGGGAAAAATAATAATTTTTTTGTGAAAGGAAAATAATACCTCCTGTTTTTTACCAGGCTTATCAGCAGTTTCCCAAGCAGACAGAAATTTCACTCCGACTTGCATCGGTTTCGAGTTTTCTTTCATTTTTAGTGAACTCCTACTGTTTGTCATAAGGATTAAGCCCTCATTCCCTCAATAATTCATTTCATCATATTTCAGGATTCCTCTCTCTTCTCCACCTGCAAAACCAATCCGCAACTTCGCTTTCTGCTGTTTTTTGTCTTTTACATAATCAAACTGAAAATTTTGCGCTCTTTTCCATTAACAAGTTTTCATTTCCCTAATGGAGAAGCAAATCTGTGCATTTGCTCGGGCTTCACGTGCCATTTCCGTCCTCTTGGTCGTTTCATTGCCAATCCGGCCTTTCCCTCTTCTCCACCGTAGTAACTAACCAGTCGGTTTGAGCCCCCTGCCGGGGGCTCAACCTCCTGGCTTCCGTTTACTGTATCTTACACTTGAATTACTAATTTCTGAATTTCCCACTTTTCGAGATCCCGAAACTTCGAATTATTTAAATTTTCAAGTTTTACATGGAATGTCTCCCAAGTGTTGCCCTCGGAAAAAATTGAGACCTATATGATTGGATAGAGCGTGAAAAGTTATCTTAGAATCCAAACGGAATAATTGGTAAAATCTTTTCAACATGGAAAAAATCAAAGCAAAATTCGAAGGATCAATAAATTGTCTATATATCGGTTTTTAATTCTCAACAATCGGGCTCAAACTGACAAAGTTATGATTTTTTGAAAAAAAAGGCATTTTTGGTTTTTTTTGGGTCATAACTCCTCGAAAATAATTTTACCAACTATTCCGTTTGGATTTTAAGATATCTTTTTACGCTCTTTCCAACCATATAGGTCTCGATTTTTCCGAAAGCAACACTTGGGAGTCATTCCATGTTAGATTTTTACAATTGAAATCTACATCTATTTAATGCCCGCCTCTGATCCCCACCCTGGCTATGCAGCTTCTTTTTTGGTGATTGCAGACGTACTTTTTCCTAATTTTTTTCAAAAGTTTTCTAAAGTCTCGATTTTCGAACCAAAATCAGCAAAATTTTAAATATCTGAAATTTTCTAGCTTTTCAAATCTTCGGGTTTCCCGCATTTCGGAAATTTTATACATCATTTTATCTAAGCCTTTGCTTTTAGATTACACTGAAAGTACAGGGTAAGGGTTGCAATTGCCTGTCTTTTTATAGAGAAAGCTAAAATTTGGAAAAGTTCAAGACATTTTTGAAACTTTTTTTGGAATTTTCCAGAAATTTCCGAAACTTTCTGAAATCTTTTGGAATTTTCTTGAAAATTCTTAAACTTCCAAGAATTTTCTAAAGTTATCAGGAGCCTTTTAACCGTTCTAAAATGTTTTGAAGTTTTTTGGAATGTCTTGCAAACTGTTAGAAATTTCTCGAAACTTCTGAATCTTTCTGGAACTTTTTTGATTGTTTTTGAATTTAGTTGAATTTTCTTTTATTCTCCGGATTGTTCTAGGATGTTCTGAAACTTCTGGAATTTTCTAGAATTTTCTAGATACCCCTCTTTACGAAATTTTTAGTGTTCGAAAATAAAGAATTGGTGAATTTACTTGAAGTTGAGAAGTGGGGATAATCCACGTTCAGATTTTTGATTTTGAAACTCCGTGAGTTCAAAAATTCTTACATTCATACTTTCTAAATCCCTGCCCGGCCCGGGTTGGCCCCGGTTCCGAAAAATTGAAAAATTTTCTGTTGGCTCTCGATACATTTTTGTCAAAATCACCATTTTAAAGTACGAAATTTAGCCCAGGACGCTTCTTGAAGCTGAAAACTAAGCAATAGAAAAGATTTTTCCAAAAATCCAAATCTCTCAAAAAATGACTCTGACACTTTTCTGCCTTCAAACCGCAGGGCCAGGCCGGCAATGAAAATTCCTCTACCGGCCCAACCCGCGACATGTATGCTTATATTCCATTCCTTACTCCTACGTATTACCTGTTAGCTTAGCTAGAAGGCCCAGGACACCATAGACATGAAACGCTCGGTAGTCCGTTGCTACATACCACAAACCACTATAGAAGTAAAAAAAAAAACTTTAAAAAACTAAAGCTCTTAAATTTAAAAAAAAGCTGAAGTTCTTATTAATGCACCAAACTTCTTCAAATAATGATACAGAGTCAAACATCTAAAAATCTTAAGAAAAGACTATACGAAGAAACTCGGAACTTGAAAAGAAAAAAGAATTTTGAGTAATATGTACGAAAATAGGGCATTTTCGCTCTAGCCGTTGCTTGCAAATTTAGTTCAAAAGTAACTTTTTGATTGTGCAAATAGGAAAACAATTAAGTTAATATTCAGTGCATTCTCACGCTTTCATTTTCCCTATGGAAATGAATTCAGTTGAATTTTGGAAAAAAAAATGACTTTCAGAGAAAAGTTTTATGAATACAGCTTCAGAAAGTTTCAGAAGTATTTGAAAACTATGTCTGTAAAACTAAATACACCATGACACTCATTTTCAATCGGCCACAGAATCAAAATTTGAGTGATTCTCGAAAAAAACGAAAATTTCAAAAAAAATTTAATTTTGAGACTTAGAGTTCAAATGTTTGTAGGCAGCACTTAGAAAGAAATAAAACACCACTTTGCGAAGTTTCATGAAGTTTTAGTGAGTTTGAACATAATTTTGAAAATTTCGATTCTCAACCCTATAGGTTCCCTATTAGCTAGAAAACCCAGGACACCATAGGCATGAAGCGCTCGGTAGTCCATGACTACATATCACACACCACTATAGAAGTCCTATGTCCCTTTGAGTTATTCAAGTAAATGTCCGAGACAGACACACACACACACACAGAAAAGTTTCCTTAGTAAGAAGTTGATAGTTACAGAGATAATCAGACTTAAAAAAGACATATGCACATGCGCGCTGCAAGGGAGGGCAGGGGTGGGCGAGCGCGGGCTTTTGCCCTTGTAATTTTGCACAATTTTTGCGCGCGCGATGCAAAGTTAGATTAAGAGCGCAGGATTTTCAATAAAATCGTTCTTTTTCCGCTTTCTTAAAAATGTGTTTTGCATCATTTATTTCCTAATTTTTGTTGGATTTTGCTGAAATATATTATTATTTGCGTTCAATTCCGAATTCCTGTTTTGCCGCTTTTTGTTTGTTTGATTTTCGATATTTTTTTAAATAATTGCTAGCGCCTTTATTCGAAGTTTCGCGCGTCTGTTGCAAAACTTTTACCGCGAAAGCCCGTCGCTCGCCCAGTCCTGTGACGGACTAGACCTAACTGACTGAACCTGATGGACAAACCCGACGAACGAACCCGACGGACAAACCTGACAAAAAACCTGACGGACTGAACCTGACGGGCAAACCTGACCCCCGAACCTGACTGAAAAAAACACAAACAGTCCATGAAAAAGAAAACATTTATTATCGTGCATTACAGAAATCATTAGAGGTTGTGCAATCGCCATCTTAACACATTCCTTCTTCGTTTGATCCGACAGTTGCTCCGATTGACCTGAAATTAAAATATCTTATTTCACATGAACTTCTCCGGTATCCCATGTTTAAGGGAGTTTTCGTGAATTAATAGTCGAAATCAGAGGCATTTAACTTTTAATATGAAATGAATTGGTATTGGCCAAATTTCCAATAATTTATATAAAACGCTACACGCGTCTGTCGGTCCTCATGTCAGGCTGTGGACTTTTGAAAAACTTGAGAAATAAACATAGATTTACGTGACCCTTTACAAATAATTGAGGAGTGGAGCCACGGACCAGTTGAAAACAAAATTGAACCGCGCCGAAGGCGCACCAGCTCGCTGGTTTCCAATAAATTATCAAGGAGTTTTATGGTAAGGCTATACGGTAATTGACAATTATGTGGTCATTTCCCTCCATTTATAATTAATGAACTTTACCGGTCATTAAAGATAGACAAAACATATTTTATATTCAAATTTCTGCCATTATGACCATTTTAAGAGTCTGAATGGGAACGCTTCCCTTGATATCCTATTTTTCAATCAAAAAGCGAAGGTGTCCATTAAAAAAAAATTGTCTTCCCACCTGTACCCTTGGAACTATAGTGCATATTTGATTTACTGGACCCTACACAAACAAAACTATTAAGACCTTCACAGTTAAGTGCATTTGGCTTTCTTTCCCCAATGGAAAAAAAAACTCACCCTTGCTTGGATTTTAGACAATCTCTTACTGGAATGAATCTTCGTTTTTCGAAGTATCTTCCGGATGTTCGACGACTCCCAATTTCTCTTGTGGTTCAATGTGTTCTTCCAGCTCGTCCATGAGCGAAGCTGAGTCAAATTCTTGATCTTCTTCCTGATGATGGGTAGGTTTTCGGCAATTTTTCATTAACAATTCCGCTGAACGACAACGGAGGAATGTCCTGAAAAAAAGCAAAATTCTCACTCTTTCTAGCTTGGAACATCAATTGGCTCTGCTCGAGCTTCTGTACCACCTCGGCCACACATAAGCTTGAAAAAAGCAAATTTTCTAATTCGTCCTCTTTTTTATACCCCTGCCGGCTTGTTTATTGTTTTGAACACCCCTTTGGGGCTAAACCTCCTGGTCTCCGGTCGCACTCCACCATCGCCCTTCTGCACACCACCCTTTTCTGAGGTGAAACGAAGGAACGCCTCCAGAAAATCAAAATTTCTAAAAACCAAAAGTTCATCATCTAAAACATCATCTAAAGGCATTATCTAAAACACAATTCTGATCTATCTGTCAATTTGCGTCTGAAATTTTAACGTGGTTCCAAACACCACCGTGCGAAAAAAATGGACAAGGGGGTACCCCATGGCGACATTTTTCTGGAATTTTTTTTTTGAAAAATGAGCAAACTTCGTCAGAATGTAGAGCAACATTTAAAACATCAATTCGCATACAAAAAACGCTCTAAAATCTTTATTAACCCTCCCAAAAATTGACTCCAAAAGTGAGAAATTAGTACTGACATCACTTTCGGAGCTCATAACTTTTTTCACAGGGCCGAGAAGGAAAAGCTGTTTACAGTTCTGTGATGAGCGTGTCCAAAAGTACCAATGAGAAAAGTTTGAGAAAAATCTCAACGCTTTTCTAAAAACACTTCCATTGTTAGAAAAACTCTAGTCCTTAGAGAAAAATTCTGGTTCTTAAAAGGTATTCATGTAACTTTTTTTCACCTGAAAATTTCATGAAATCCTTAAATTTCGCCATTTCAATGTATTTTTAAAAGATTTCAATGGTAGACGTTCAAACTTTTTTATATTACAAAGCATAAGCAGCGGCCTATTGAATGATTTTTACTGGAAAACACCCCGAATCGCAGTCTTTAGAAACTCAATGGAATTATTTTTAGTTTCGCAATTTTCAACCATTAAAAAACATACTCTTTTTCCTGACCCGCTTGCTATGAAGTTGGCTCATCGAAGGATATGGTTGGTGGTCTGTAATGTCAAAATATGAATACTAGTAAGAAGTATTCTGCCGAGAGAATGAAGCCTTTAAAATGTGGAACACTTCCCAAAAAAAAACACTTTCCTAGCCATCCTAGGAGCTATTATATGGATGTTTGAAGTTTTAGAAGCTTGAGACACAGACAGCGAGACAACCTAACAGTCTGCGTCTCTCGCATTTCACTTATTTCAATGAAAATGTGAATATGAGTCATATTTGCAACAAACAATGTTAAGCGAAAGAGCCGTTAAGCTTGAGAAGCGCAGAGTGTCTGCGTCTCTAGCTTCCTAAACTTCAAATACCCATATCTCAGCTCATGGGATAGCTAGAAAAATAATTCTTGCTGGAAAATAATCCAAATTCTCAAGGCTTCATCTTAATGGGAGTTCCTTTTGATAAAAAAATACTCACTGAGCATAAATGACCTTCTGATGCGATTTGTTCAACATCTTTCGGCAGTACTCCAGGACACTGAAAACAAAGATTTTTTCATCTTAAAAATGAAAATTGAGCTTACGAAAGACCCTCTCGATCAGCGAGTTTCTTCAAGATGTCTTCTTCACTTATATCGAAAAACCTTCTATCAGGATGAGAAGTTGCATATTTTTTAAACTAAATATAAAGTTTCAGAAAAATAGAGAATACACCCCAAAAGGTCCAGATTCAGTACGAGACCATTTTGGAGCGGGGAATATTGATGAAAATCAAAGAATTTAAGACCGGTGAAAATCAGATACCAGTCAATGGGTGATAAAAATATAAGAATGAGAAGGGAGTATTGGGAGAGTGACCAAAGGAACTGGAGGGCCAGACAGCAAGCCAGAGAGAGTGTGGAACGAGGAGCGAGAGGCAGAGAGTTCAAACACCATCCTGTGTTTTTCAACCAGATGAGGGCGCATAAAAAAGCCCATGACTCATCCGAAGATACGCAGAGAAAAAAAAACAACTTCCTCAATCACAGGTTTTCTTTTGGTTCTTTTAAATTTTCTTCAGATTTCATCAGTGGATTTTGATTGAGCATGTCGAGAGCTTCAAAATGAGTATAAACCAGGCTTGCTCGGAAAAAAATTTTCGGAAAATCGGAAAAAATATTTTTTTCCCGAAATTTTTTTCGGAAAAAATCGGAAAAATCGGAAAAACATCAAAACAGCCCAAAATTTGTTCGAAAGCGATTTTTTTCTGTTTTTTTTTTACCACAGTTGTCATTTTTTGGACTTTTCCAAACGAGAAAATATCAATGTGAGCTAAAATACAGCAATAGAAACCAAACTTTCAAAAATTGTTCGGCTCAATTCTCAAAATTTTCGGTATTTTTTCTCCGATTTTCCGAAAAAACTGGCCGGAAAATTTCCCGTCGGGAAAAATTATCCGGAAAAAAGTTCAGAAAAATTCCCGTCGGGAAAATTTATCCGAAAAAAAATTCGGAAAATTTCCCGTCGGGAAAATTTTCCGAAAAAAGTCGGAAAAATCGGATATCCGATTTTCCGACTCCGAGCAAGCCTGGTCTAAACACAAATATGGTCTGTCCACTCTGACGTCAAGCTCCACCCATTATTATTGCCAAAGAAAAAAAATCAATTTTTCTGAGACAAATTATAATTTCCACAGATCGAAAGTATGAAATTTGATTTTTACATCGAACTCTATTTCATAAACCTCCAAATAGAAATTCAGAAACTCATAAATATATATAATTTTTCATAGCGTCCTTGTTTTTGGATTTTCTATAATAACCTTCTAAGCTAGTTTTTAGCGTAGAAACCAAGTCCCAAATGTATCTTGTGTGAAAAAACCAATTTAAAAAAAGAAAATGTTCATTTCAGAGCTGCTAAGGAAAAGGGAAGAGGAAACATGGGGATAACTACACAGATATATAAGAAAATACATAAAAATGATGGCTCTGTATGATTATGATGGTATTTTGAAAAAACAGAGGTATTTTGAGGATGTCGTGGTATTTAGAGAGGAAGACGGAGCGCGTTTGCGCTTGCCAGTCTGAAAATTTGAGGTCCTGGTGATTTCTATATTCCTGGATTTCTGGGTTTTTTAGATTTCTTGGATTCTCTAGATTCCTGCATTCTTGAATCCTTAGAATTTTTAGATTTTTCATATTTTGAAAATTTTCGAATTTTCACAATAAGCCACATTTTTCTGGTTTTATAGGGATCATTTCGGTTCACAAGTTTCTAGCTTTCCTACAAGCCGAGATACGGTCATTTAAAGATTAGGGGAGACGAAGACAGTTAGAGTTAGAGACGCAGCTTGTCTCGTCGTCTGCGTCTCTCTTAAACTTCAAATGACCGTATCTCGGCTTGTAGGAGAGCTAGAAAGTTAGTTTTTTCACAGTAATGTTTGAAATTCTCAGTTCTATCAATTCGTTTTAGTTTTGGTATTTTTTAGGGTATTACTGATTTTCTGGTTATGCAGATTTTTTTGATTTTCAGATCTGTTGATTTTCAAACATCATTTTGGTTCAAAACCAACTTCCTAGCTCTCCCAGTAGCCAAGATACAATCATTTGCAGTTTTGAAGAAACGCAGACAACGAGACACTCTGCGTCTCTAACTCTAATTGTTTGCGTCTCTCCAAAACTTTAAATGGCTGTATCTCGCCTTCCAGAAGGGCTAGAAGGGTCGTTTTTCCACATAAAAGTTTGAAATTCTCAGCTTTATCAAATCATTGTCTAATTTTAGATTTTTCAAGAGTTTCAGGATTCCTATGTTTTTTAGAATTTTCAGAATTATCAATTTTTCAGTTTTTTGAGAATTTTAGGATTCTTAGACTTTCCGAAATTCCGATTTTTCCGTTTTCCGGGATTTCGGACTATCTATTTATTTTTGTGCTTAATTCCCGTAACCCTCAGCAAGTGCGCTCCATCGCACAATGTTCCTCCTCCTGAATGCCCAAAAAACACACAACAACGAGGGACTGTTCTTGTTTCTGTCCCCTCGAAAGGTCATCTGTCGTTGTCCCCACTCTCTGTGTGTCTCTTGTTGTCTGCGTCTCTCCGGGTGTGTCTCTCTCGTCGACTTAGCCTCGGAGAGAGTGTGAGAGAGTGAGAGGGGGAAAAGAAAAGCGACGCACACACACGCCGAATCGAACACCACTCACAGAGAGTGTGAATTGTTTTGTTAAAGTCCTTTTTTCCTTTTTCGCTGCGTTTTTTGAAAAATGAAAAATCGAAAACGAAATACCGTAAAACCTGTATTAGAAGGAACGGCCCTTCATAAGCGAAAATTAGAAAAATAACCGTCTAGAATTTTCGAAAACATTCGCTATTCTCTAGAAACTTCTATACGATTTTTTGTATTGTTTTTCATGTCTGGACCGAAGATCTTGACTAAAAATTAGTGTCTCAGCTCCTTGACCCCCATTCGCCCCGAAAAACCGACCAATTATCGATTTTCCTCGCAGAGACATCAACATCTCGCGAAACCACACGCACATCGACGTCACCTACAATAATTTGGCGAAAAATTTGATCTACCGTATCGAGGATCATTCGGGGAACGGCACGTACATCAACAATCGACAGCTGTGTGTAAGTTTAGCGGCCGAATTTGAGTGGCGACCTAGAAATCCCGAGAAAGTTCGGCCACCTTGAAATTTGTGGTTTTTTGGCCAATTTTTATTGATTTTTTTTGAGCTTCCAGACGCTTTTTAACCTATTTTCATATAAAAATTTAACTAGTGGCCTAGAATTCCAAACCTCGGCCACCAGGAAAAATTTTAAATTTTCGTCATTTTTTCTTGATTTTTCTGGCATTTTTGCTTGTTTTACAAATTTCTAGGCGCCTTTTGAGCTAATTCAATCGAAAAATGCAGCTGACGGCCTAGAATTTCGCACTTCGGTTACCTCCGGAAAATTTCGAAATTTCGCAATTTTTATCGATTTTTCTTGCAGAAAGAAGAGCGACGCATCCCCGAAATTGGTCAAATCGTGAAATCCGGCCACCGAAACAGCCTGAATCATCCGCCGGACGCTGAAATTCCTCAACCAGAAGCGGATTTCGCGTTCATCGTCGATATGGCCGATGACGATACGGTATTGGGCCGGAAAGTATTAAATATCAAGGATTTGAGCGTCAGGGACCATTCGGAACCCCTTCCCGCCGCCACACAGGTCATGGAGGCCGATTCGACGGATAATGGTGAGAAATTCAGGGGTTTTAAGTGAAAAAATCAATTTCTAAGCAATTTTTGTTCCGGGAAGTGCAAAAAATTCGAAAAATTCCGCTTAAAATTGTTCCAAAACATTTTTTTTTCAAATTTTCAAAAATGCCAAAAAAAACCGTTCCAGGACTTCCAGAACCTTCTGAATCCAACAACACGACTTCATCGACATCTACTGCAAAACCAGCGACTTCTGGAGACACTGCCACGTCATCAACGTCGTCATCTGCTCCGCCCACTTCTAGTGTCAACGGATCGGAATCGAATGGATCGTTGACGAATCCAAAACAGATGCCGGTGGGTTTTTCTGAAAATTTCACGAGAAAAAACGTTGAAAAATTGGCTGTTTTTGGAGGTTGTGGAGTTTGGTGACCAAGACAATCGAAAAACTCGGCCATGGGTGTTTTAGGCGGTTTTCGAGAATTTTAAAGTGTTTTTATGAGGATTTCATGACCGATTTATGAATGCTAGTGGTATTAAGTGTCATTTCAGCAAAAAGTTGCTGGAAATTGTAAATTGCGGTGTTTGGTGGCCTAGAAAATGCAAAAACTCGGCCATGGGTGCTTTTTGCGTTTTTCGAGAGTTTTTGAGCACATTTGTAAGGTTATGGCCGTTCAATAAATTCTAATGGTTTAAGTGTTATTTTAGCAAAAAATCCCTGTAAATCGCTGACTTTTCAACTTGCTGGCCTAAAAATTTCGAAAACTCGGCCGTGGGTGTTTTTGGCATATTTCAGTGTTTTTTGGGCACTTTTTAAAGCTTTTAGGGCCTTTTTGCTGAATTCTGGTCATTTTCACTAAAAAAAAATACTCCAAATATTAACACAAATATTGGTGGCCTAGAAAACCACCAACACTCGGCCGTAGGTGTTTTTACCGTATTTCAGTGGTTTTTAAACACTTTTTGAAAGTGTTTTTATTTATTTAATAGATTCTAGTCGTATTCAGTGTTCTTTCAGTAAAAAATGACTAAAAACCATCAAAATTGTTGGTGGCCTAGAAAACCCCAAAACGCGGCCATCTAGGTTTTTGTTTGTTTTGAAGCGTTTTAAAGCGAGGTTTTGCAATTTTTCAATTTGCAGAGCACATATTCATCGTCCTCATCGATAATCCTGCTGAATCCACCAACCAAAGCGCCGCACGATTCGCGTTTCGACGATTCCATAAATCTTAAGATTCAAAAAGCTCGTCTAGCAAGACAGTTCTCGGACAAGCTCAATGAGCAGTACGCACGGCTTTTAGCCCGAATTCCCGCTCTCGAAGCCTACAAAGACGCCGTCACCGAGCTTCTACGCGTCAATTGTTGTATGCACACCCAATTCTCGACACCGGACCAGAGATTGGAATATTTTAGAAAGCAATGTGCTGATAATCAGGAAATGAAGGAGCTGGCCGAGTTTTGCGCCATGTTGGCCGAGTTTCTGGCGGCCGAGGAGGAGCAGGAAAAGACCATCGAGATGAACGACATATTAAAGAAATTGTGCGAGAGAGGACTCCCAACGAAAAAAAATCCAACGCCTCAGAATCCGCTGATATCTGAGCAGCACTACATCAACCATCTAAGGTCCCTGAACACGACTGATAAGATTGTGGAGCCGTCGACAGATGCGGCGCGTGATGGACAGTTTCAAGTGCACACCCCGGCGTTGTTCAGCTTGCAAAACGCGGTTCAGAAGGCCCGTTTCGCCAACTATGGCTCTGGACAGTTCAACTTTCAGCATTATTTGACTCCGTTGAGACGAGTGGTAGATGTGGTTCCGATTGTTGGAGGTGGCGTGGGTGGCCTGGGCGGCAGTGGTGGACATGCAGGTGCCTATGGTGGCGCCCAGGGACATATTGGAGTGATTGCTCATGCTCCGGACCGCGAGCGTATCGACGTTGACGAGGAGAGACACTCTGGTAGCTCGGGATCCACCACCGACAACAACTTCTCGAGACGACGTACGGATTCGGAGGAGAGCGAGATTGTTGATTTCGTTGGCACGGATGAAGACGATGCTCCACAGCCACCACAGGCCCGTACCGACGTTCCAGAAGCTCCAGAAGACGTGTCACCCGCTCCAGAATACCCAGCACCACAGGAAGCCACTGAAGACGCCGAGGAAGAGGAGGAGATGGAAGGCGAGGAGATGGAATCCACGCCGACGCCATCGCCAGTTAACGTTGTGAAGGTAAAAATTAAACTCCCCATAAAATTTGACCCTAAAAAGCATTTTTAAACGTTCAAAACGAGTCATTTTTAGCATTTCGAGAACTGGTGGCCTAGAATCCGACACGCATGACCTAGCTTTTTCATTCTTAATTGTTCTCTTTCAAAACTTGCAAATTCAAGATTTTTGCAAAAAACTATCTTAGACGCTTTTTCCCCGGCTTACCTGCGAAAACTACCTTGGACCACTCTCGCCCGATTTCTCTCCACCCCGTTTTACCCCAAAACCCAAGGTGGCCTAGGATCCAACACCGGTGGCCTAGAAATTCAACTTTCTCAAACCTAGGCATGATTATACTCGTTTGAAAGCCCACAGCGAGACAAATTCAATGGTATAAATTTCGTGGCTGGTCTAGAATCCGACACCCCTGGCCTAAAATTTCGACTTTTTCAAACCTAGGCATGATTATACTCATTTGAAAGCCCACAGAAAGATACCTTTCATAGCCTAGAAATTCACAGGTGGCCTAGAAAATTCAAAACTCAGCCATCTTGCAAGTTTTCGAGTTTTTTCCAGGAACCCGAAATCGATCTTCGCCAATCGACGACGCCACGAGTGGAAACGCAATCTACCCTGTCTGCCGTCGTCTCCACTGGTCTCATGCCTCTGAGTTCTCCGATTCTCAAGAAGACGTCAGTTGACGTGACGCCACCTTCTGAATCCACTCCCAAGGAAAATACAGAAAAAGTAGCAGATACTGTAGAGGAAGTCGTGAAGAAGAACATCAAAAAAATCAAGGCGATCGCCGCAACAATGACACCGTCTTCTGGAGCGCCAACCTCATCTGGAGCCACGTCGGACGCTTCTGCTTCAAAGAAAAAGAAGACGTCAACATCTTCACCCAAAGAGCGTCGAATGAAGCAGTTGGATGATGCATCGTCGGCAGAATCGGATTCAGAAGATGATGGCGGTAAGAAGAAGGCGAAGACGTCGAGACGATCTACGCGGAAGGCGACGTCGCCAATGAATTCGAGGGAAGACGATGAAGACATGGATGAAACGCCAAAAGAAGAGACACCAAAGTCACGTCGAAAGCCCGCAGCTCGACGGACCGATGGCGAAGGAACGTCGTCGTCGCGTCGCAAACGAGCTGCCGACGACAATGGAAGTGAGAAGGAGCCACAGCCGAGAAAGCAGCAGCGACGTGGAAGGGTGAGCAATTTATGCGGATTTCCCATAAAAGTTGACCCCGGAGACCATTTTTTTTTAACGTTTAAAACTGCCCATTTTGAGCTTTTTAAGATATGGTGGCCTAGAATCAGACACCTGTGGCCTTACTCTTCAAATTTTCATTTTTCTCTTTTGAAACTTGCAAATTCAAATTCTTTGCAAAAAACTACCGTAGAATATGTTTCTCCGGCTCCCCAGGACCCGTTTTTGCCCATAACCAACCGAGGTCTAGGATGCGACACCCATGGCCTAGAATTTCGACTTGTTTTAAACCTAGGCACGATTATACTCATTCGAAAGCCGTAAACAAAACAAATCCAATGGTATAAGTTTCATGGCCTAGAAACCCACCTGGTGGCCTAGAATCCGTCAACCATGGTCTAACTTTTATTCGTCATTTCTCGCGTTCGAAACTTGCAAATTTGAGTTCCTTGTAAAAAACTACCTTGGACCACTCTCGCCCGATTTCTCTCCACCCCGTTTTACCCCGAAACCCAAGGTGGCCTAGGATCCGACACCCGTGGCCTAGGAATTCAACTTTCTCAAACCTAGGCATGATTATATTCGTTTGAAAGCCCAAAACAAAATAAATCCAATGTCTCAACTTTCCCGGCCTAGAAATCTACTGGTGGTCTAGAAACCCAAAATCAATTTCTCCAAAAATTTACAGAAGAAGAACGGCGACGATTCGTATGATGCGGACAAGGAGAAGTGCGGCGTGGCAAAACTGTCGCACTGTTTGTGTGTGAAATTGGAAAAGAAGAATGATTTAGAATGGGTGAGTGGCCTAGAAAAATCTACCCGGCCTAGAAATATTAAGATGGCCTAGAAAACCAAATTCGAAGGGAACTAGGCTTGCGTATACTCATTTTAAAACTGGTTAACAGCTGAAGCCAACCAAGCTAGTTTCATGACCTAGAAATTCGTCCATGGCCTAGAAAACCAAATATATTAGGTTGGCTAATAAGTCTTTGTGCACTTTTGTTTTCCTCTTTTCTCTTAACTGAGCTAGAACAGTAACATGTGTGTAACCGGATATGGTATATAAGATTATAAGGTTGTTCACAATAACCATCATTTAACCTGCTCTCATTCCGCTTGCGAACGGGATGCCCCTTTTCATACCCACTGTTTTTGGATGAAATTCCTGTTTGATGACGTCTACTGACTGTTTAACGAAGTCAAGCTGTTGGGCTTTTCTGTGATGGTGAGCATATATGACCCTCTTCTTATCTAAGGTGATAATATAATTCAGCCGCTTGAAGTTCCCGTGTAGAGTAAGAAGTTGCATGCTCATACCCACTCGCAGCTGAACATCAAAACCGGTCAAAACGGTGCGGTATCCGCCGTCCAAGTTTTTCTGTCTTTCCCAACTTTAACAATCCATTTTCAATAGTGGTATGGGTTGTCCCTAAAGTGATTGACATTTTACAGGTAGATTGGAAAGGGTCCCGTTCCACTAGATCTCCCTGCTTACCTGAATCTAGAAGAAGTGACAATTTTCATTTTTCATTGAAAAGTCCTGGTTCTTGAACTTGCCAACCCAATTTACAACGGTGTTTTTATGGGGACATTATCTTTGTAAACTTCCACCAGGCGGTGATGAATATCGGTTACTTTCCGGTTAGAAATACATGTAAACAATTTACAGAAATTTCACCCAAAAACAGTGGGTCTCAAAAGGGGCATCCCGTTAGCAATCGGAATGAGATCAGGGCAAATGATGGTTATTGTGAACAACTTTATCATCTTATATCTCATATCCCGTTACACACGTGTTACTGTTCTGGATCAGTTAAGAGAAACGAGGAAAACAAAAGTGGACAAATACTTATTAGCCAACCTAATACTAAATTTGAGCCAATACGGCCTAGAAAACCGTGAATTTTTGTCTTCCAGGTGTCGTGCTCGGACTGCAATCAATGGTTCCACGTTTACTGTGTCCGTCTCAACAACCTGAGCTACGCAGAAGAGGACGTCTTCTCGTGCTGTGGACCCAACCCGTCTCCAGAAGCCGTCGCCAGTCTGGTCGGTGACGTTGCCGCTCGGTTACGAGCTTTAAAACTTTCGAGAATAATCCAGTCACCGGAGCGATTTTGAATTTTTGCCGTTTTTTTTTGAAAAAAAAACTTTTTTTCAAACTTTTTTTTAAAACTTTCCGCCTTTTGTCTTATTCTAACCCCACCAGGAATTTATAACACACATAATAAGAAACATCGAGGTAGCATCTCACAGTTTTTTTTTCAGAAGTTTTCAGATTTTCGAAAATCTGAAAATTCCTTTTTTTCCCCATTTTTCTTCCCGAAAAACCCCACACATTGGTCCACTCTCGTCCGTATTTTGATCCTAATTGCGTGTTATTGATTTTCTCGATTTTTTTTGCTATTTTTGTATGTTTTAACAGGCCCTCACATCCCAAAAATTTTTTCTGCCTTTTTATTAATTTTTGAAAAATTCGAAAAATTATGATTTTTTTGAGTTTCCCGCACAACCACCCGAGTTGTGAATTTTTTTGTTATTTTTACAGTAAGAACCCAAGTAAAACTCCCCAATAACCCCGCCCTTTTATATCTAACTTCACACATAAGCACACTAAGCCCCGCCCCTTTTTCCTCTCAAACCATCCCGATTTTCGCCAGCCTCAAAGCCCCGTCCCTTTTTTGATCCCAGTTTCTATTACAAACGCTCAAATGTCTCCCTTTTTCATTTCTCACTCACTCAGCCAAAATGCCAAGCCACGCCCCCTTTTCCCCGAGCTAATGTCTTCTAGACACGCTCCTTTTTAATTCTCCCGCCTAATTTTTTTCTGTTTTTTTTTGTTAAAAAATGTGTGTGCTGCCTTTTCTTTTTCTATTTTTTATCTAAAAAAGCCGGAATAAACAGTAATCCCCATGAAAAATTTTGTTTTTGCAGAAATTTCAAAAAATTTAGAAAAAATCGATTAAAAAAGAAAGTTTTTGTTTCACAGAAATAATTGAAAAATTCATGAAGAAAAGAAAAAAAATCTAAATCTGTAGACAAAAAATTTGAAATTGAAACTTGAAAATCGAACTACAAAAAGAAAATCGAACTTCCGTTCAGTGGAGCGCGCTTGCGCGGCGCCGGTATTTGAAAAACTGCATTTTCTGGATTTTAAAAGATGTTTTTATGACGAAAATCTGGTTAAAAGCGTCTTTGAGTTGTTTTGAAAAACTTGAGGGGTTTTGAAAAACTCAAAATTTGAAAAAAAGTAATTTTGTGATTTTTCGAAAAAAAAAGTTCTTTTTTTTGAATTATTCCCATAAGCCGATTGTTTTTTGCATTTAATTTGTGTGTCTCAGTCTAATAAACAAAATAATCATTGAAAATTCCAAAAAAACGTTGAAAATCGATAAAAATTGACTGAAAATCGGTTTTTCGAAGTTTTACCGGTGCGCAAGCGCGCTCCACCGAACTGAACTCATTTTTTGGATTTTTACTGTTTTAGAAATTAGAAAGCAAGTAAAATGTGTGTTTGAGTCCCAATTTCAAAATCCATCTTGTTTACTTTAGTTTCAAGACAATTTTGAATATGCTTCGTGTTCATTAATTGAATTTACCGACTTTTTAAAGGTACCAAAAACTCTTGATGACTGTTTTACTTACAAACTTTGCATGTAGAAACTTCAAAAAATTTTCAAATTTCTTGTTTAGGTCTTTTAGATTTTGTCACCATGAAGCCGGGAGAGTCTTGGAATTATAGTTAACATATAAGATTTCGAAAGTAGAACTTAATCCTGTAAAAAATGATCAAAATACCAAAAATTAAGGAAAAAGCATCGAATTCTCAAAATACCACAATAATCATACAGAGCCAAAATGATATTTGCTATCTCTCTTTCTCCCTCGGCAAAACGCATCCCCCTCTCACCGTCTATCGTCTCTCACGCGACGAGGGCAGACTCCGCCCACTCCACACACAAAACATAGCGTGCGGCGGAAACCGGGAAGTGTCGGTACATGCGGCGAGTGACTACCCCGCCGGCCGCATTATTCGACGTTCTATTAAAACCATTCAGGGCCTTACTTAAGACCCGGTGTACAATTTTTGGAGCCCTGCCGCTTGCGGCAGGGTAAAAGTGACGTCAATATTGATAGTATTTTCTGATTTTAAAGAAACAAAAGCTGTTAAAGAAAAAGGCTGATGGTCGAAGAACATTTTCATGCGATGAAATTTTTTGGTCGGAGTCCCCCTTTAAACTATATTTCATGAACCTCCAAACAAAAAATTCGCAAACTCTTAAATATCTAAAATTTTCATAGTGGCATTCTTTTTGGTTTTTCTATGACCTTTTAGACCTTTAAGGCTAGTTTTCTCACTAGCATTTTTTGAATTTATTCCTCACTTCTCCCGTCTCCAAGCACAATAAATATCAGTGCTCAAGTAGGAAAAAGCCCAAATGTGTGATTCAGCAACAGTCAAAACCACACAAACTTATCACCTAAATAATTTTTTTCTGGATCAAATTTTTCTTATGATTTTGGATTAATTATTCAATTTTTTAATTTATAACGTTAAATTATCATGTTTTGTCTCTTACACTCAGGATCTGAGCACAAATTTCAGTCAGGATTCGTTCAAATGCTGACTCATGAGGGGAACTAGAGCTAGTTGATGTTTCGAAATGAAATAAAATGCAAATTAATTGAAGTCAGCATTTAAATGCACAATTATGATTATTTGAGACAAAATCATAAGAAAAATTTAATCCAGGAAAAATTATTTAGGTGATAAGTTTGTGTGGTTTTGACTGTTGCTGAATCACACATTTGGGCTTTCAGCTATATACGACCTAAATTTTTCATAGTAATCGATCTCTACAAATAATTTGACATATCAAGCATTTTTCGGAAAAGTAAGCTTCACATGCTAGGAAATATTAAAAAAATGTTCCAATTTTTAAGGAGGGTGAGTTCATAAAATGTTCCAAAAAATCTTTGGACTTTGTTGAAAACACAGAGTTTTTTGTTTTTTGAATTGTTCATATGTTTATCCGTTTTTTTCCAGTACATTACAAAAATCTACCTCTTCTCTAAAAAAAGTTACAGTCATCGGAACCCAAATTTCAATTTTTTAGAGGTTCTCATTGATAAATCACAAAATGAAGTGATACGTTCACCGGTGTTGCCTTAAAATAACGTATTTTTTATCAATTATGTTCAAATTCACAAAGAAAACAAAACTTCAAAAAAGCTGAAAACCAAGACAAAAATTCGACATTTTTCAGTAGTCTAAAAAATCGACATTTTCTCGCAATTCGTTACTCCGGTCCTAGAAATGTTCAAATTTTTGACATGTTTCTATAGTAAAATTTTATGAGAATTCCGAATCTACAAAGAAATCCATTCAAGCGCAGTCGCATATAAACGAAAAACTCGAAAAACAGTGAAAAAAAAAGCAAAAATCACGAAAAATGGAAGTTTTCTATTGGAAGATGGAAACTTTATTTTTTGGTCTCAATATGAAAAATGCTTGAAATTACAAAATACGTTCACTCCAATAAAGATTTTGTTTATATCTCGAAAAATAAAAAAAATTATTTTTTGATCGGCGAGTTTTGCAGATCCGATCAAAGTGGGCGGAGCCAATCAAAATTATCCTCAAAATCCTTAGAAGTTCAAGTGTACTAACTGCATGTAATACCAACTCATTCCAAACTGTTTGATATTTTTTTGTACAGTGGGTTGCTCGAAAATCTCAGAGAATGTGTGTTAAATATGTATTAGGTTGATAAGAAAGTTTCTTTCTTTTTTGGCAAAACTTTTGATCGAATTTTTCTCACTGCGGAGGGGGCTAGATCTATGAAAATAATGTCCCCTAGTAGCAACAGTTGTCTGGCAACGCTCTGGTGATTTCTCAATTCCATCGGCCTAACACGACGAGAGCTACGATTGAAAAAGTGAGCTAACTCCTTTTTTGGGTCATCTTTTCAATTGAAATTTTTTCTGTCAGGGTGACGTTTGAGAGCCCCAAAATTATCCAAAAGGGCAAAATCCGTAAAATACGAACGGTGCAAAAAAATAGTTCAGTCAGGCGACATGATGTTTTGGCTGACCCCTCTAGTCATGGGCCATCTCGGACTCTCGTGCTGGAAGCAAATTTTCGTTTTTTCTCCTCGTTTTGATTCGACTGCCAAACCGAATTGTTTTTATTAGGAACTCTACAAGGCGACAGTTATAGTGGTATCTTCATTTGAAAGCTCCCGGCCTCTATTACTTCGACCGATCATCAAACTCATAACCTACCCATTTTTACGGGAAATTTGGGTTCCGGCACGTCCAGAGCTAGCTCTTCTTTGTCAATCGACTGCCCCTTCCGCACACTAATAGAGTAACTTACCCACTTATCATCTACGGTAATTAGATCCCCCGCTCAACTGAAGGTGCGAAGAAATGATAGGAGCAACATGCTCATGTCTTGACGGCAATCCATATTGCAGTCCTTCACAACATGGGGGTATGAATAGACCCAGTTCTTGAAGTTGCCAAGAGACTTCGATCCGTTCACAATACTTAGTTGACTAACGGACAATGCCTTTGACATTTTACGAGTGGTTTCCAATAGATCTGCCTTCACGACTTTTAGCAGTTGATCGAGATCCAACTCACTAGGCCGTTGGCATCTTTCAACCGGATCTCTCCTGTGCGAAATTTTTTGAACCAAAGGCAAATTGTAGGCAATGGCCGAACATGTCCCTTATATACATTCACCAATTACTTGTGAACACCAGGTGTTTGAAGACCAAAACAAATTTAAAATATAATCATGGTGCGAATGTGAAGTCGGATAAGGACCGAAAGAATCGTCATTTCTCCAACACGAAGAGAGATAAAAATAAACGAATTTACGATCGAATAGACACTGATCACAGCTATCCAACAAAAAAAAATTTGGCCCGGTAAACTACTTGGATGACCAGATATCGAGCCTCAAAAACAACACTACCAAAAAGAAAAAAAACTTTCTTATCAACCTAATATTAGACGGGGGTTTTCAAAAAGTGTCAAGACCATGTTTTAAAGTGCTTCATTTTCTTGTTTTTTGCTTTTTTCAGTTGATTTTTTCATTTTTCAAATCAAAATTTTTCTTCTCCTATCTTCTTGCATATTTTAAACGTTTGGCACCACCTTTTCTTTTCCCAGGCATAATTTTTCTTTCTGGAGCCTGCTACCACCCTGTCTTCTCACAGGCCCCAATTTTCGTTCTGGAGTATGAAACCGACTTTGCTTCCCGATTTAAAACTCGTTTCACAGCAAACTATTTATCATTCTCATTGTTTATTTCCCTGATTCCCAACCCATTATCAGATTTCGGATTTCCAGATTTCCGGATTTCAGAATTTCTGGATTTTAGGATTTCAGGATATTGGATTCCCGGGCTCCCGGATTTTCACACTTATGGACTTCAGAATTCCGGATTCCTGTTTGCCCGGATTTCCGAATTCCGGATTCTGGACTTTGTATCATGTGTATAGGATTGTGTTTGCTGTATTCCGGATTCAGGATTCCGGAAAATCTATTAGGGAAAACTTATTCCGAATTCCGTATTCTAGGTTCTTTATTCTGAATTGTGTATTCCGAAATCGGGATTCCGGACTCATACTCAATCATATTCCGGAGAATACTTCAGAATCACACGTTCCTTTAGAATCTTTCAGAATATCGGAAGCTTTCGTAACTTTCCGGGAGTTTGAACCCATTAACAAAGCTGATTTCGATTCAGGAATACTCAATTCAGAATGAAGAACCTAGAATACGGAATCTGGAATAAGTTTTCCCTAATAGGTTTTCCGGAATCCTGAATCCGGAATACAGAATTAGGAGCACATACCAAAACCCAGCAAACACAATCTTATACACATGATACAAAGTCCAGAATCCGGAATTCGGAAATCCGGGCAAACCGGACTCGGTAAAAAGTCGCAGCAGATGTTCATCAGTTTAGACTATCCCAACAGATGTGCAGCGACTATGCTACAGTTGTGTAGCTTCTGATTTTCGCATCAACTTTGCATCATCAATGCATCAACTCAGTGTACATTTTTGGCATGAAACCGCGGAAGATGTTCAGCATTTACGCAAGAGATGTAAGTAGAGTGCACATCTGCTGCGACTTTTTACCGAGGAATCCGGAATTCGAAAGTCCATAAGTGTGGAAATCCGGGAGCCCGGGAATCCAATATTCTGATATCCTAAAATCCAAAAATTCTGAAATCCGGAAATCTGGAAATCCGAAATCTGATAATGGGTTGGGAATCAGGGAAATAAACAATGAGAATGATAAATAGTTTGCTGTGAAACGAGTTTTAAATCGGGAAGCAAAGTCGGTTTCATGCTCCAGAACGAAAATTGGGGCCTGTGAGAAGACAGGGTGGTAGCAGGCTCCAGAAAGAAAAATTATGCCTTGGAGAAGAAAAGGTGGTGCCAAACTTTTAAAATATGCAAGAAGACAGGAAAAGAAAAAAATTTGATTTAAAAAATGAAAAAATCAACTGAAATAAGCAAAAAACAAGAAAATGTAGCACTTTGAAACATGGTCCTGACACTTTTTTAAAACCCCCGTCTAATATTTAAACCCCCGTTAATTCTCAAACCCCCTTCAAAATTTCAGAACCCCCGTTTATTATTTAAACCCCCGTTATATGTTTAAACCCCCGTTAAATCATAAAGAGCCCAAGTTTCCAGACTTTTAAGTTGTCAAATTTTATATAAAAGTTCAAAAAGTCACCCATAAAACTCACATTTTCTAAATCGGACATTTCAGATTTTCAAACCACCATAAGTTTGTTAGTTTTAGAGCTATACAAACAATTTTAAGTTGAAAATAAATTTGAAAAACTGAATTTTCAGATTATTGTTTTGTTTCTTACATTTTCCAGACGTTGGTCGTCTTGTAAACTTTCAAAACGGAGGCGAACGGGGTTTGGTATGGGTGGGAGCCCATCGTAACCCTGGATGCCCAACTGCTCGGTCGTGTGCTCCAATTGACGCATTCTCATGGACAGATGGGTATACAACTGGAAGAACTGAATTTGCGTGGGCGCCAGGAGAACCAAGCACGTGGCTTAAGAACGGAGGGTTATTTGAGATTCTGGGAATTCTGACATTTTCGAGAAAATCAAGTTTTTTGAAGATGTGACATGTTTATAATCATTTTGAAGCACTGCACAGTACAAAATCAAAACGTTTTTCAAATTTCGAGTTTGACCAAAACGGGGCAAGTTATGATCCAAACAAGAAATGGGCTTAAAAATGTTGTATGGAGCTCTCAAAAACGCTCGACAACTAGAGCTCAAATTCTTGCTTCAATTCTATCAAACTGCTCGAAATTTAATTTTCTTTCGAACCGTGCTTTTTTTTCCAGAACCCAAAACTGCGCAATCATGCACACAACCGCATTTGATGGTCAGATAATCAATTTGGTTCACGGAGCATTGAACGATTCGATGTGCGCCTTTATTTGGCAAATGGTCGCGTGTGGAAAGAGACCGGATTCCAGATAATTCTCTGATTTTTCAACTAAATTTTGAATGAAAGAATATTATTTTAATTTGTGGAATCCGGACAGAAATGGACCAAGTTATGGTCTAAACAAGATTGGGATCAATTTGAACTAAAAAATGAAAACTCTGGGAACATAGCATTGTCTATACTCATTTTGAAGCTTGCCCCACACCAAACTCAAAAATGTTATTCAACTTGAAATTGCACTATGGCTTAAACAAGGATTAGGCTGCTTTAGGCGGAAAAAAGTCCAGAAAACCTATCAGTTTCTTCTTATTCATTATACTTTATTTTCCTAAATCCTTTTTTGAATTTATTCATTAACCATGGAAAACACCTGGCGGCAGGTTTCTAATCTGAAGCGGGAAGATTACACAACGATGCATTACATAACATGATCTTCTTTTTTGGTCCGACTGAGTGTCCTCTAATTGGTCTCCTTTTTTAGAGTTCAGAATTCGAATTTGGAGCGACAGAACATATGGAGCAAAGGTCTCTAGAAGACGGAGCAGGTACGGGACGGATAATTACATAACACCTTCCTCCTCTATGCTTCCAGATGGCGCCTCGGTGAGCCTTGACGGTCATGCAAATTCAAATTGGAAATGATAGAACATATGTTACTGAGGCTCTTCTCGATCATGACTCCGCCTACACTCTGCTCCAGATAGATTTTGCTCCGCCCTCTTTGGAAAACTATAAAAAGAAAATTCAGCAAGAGATTCTCCATATTTTTGCTTTGGAGACAATGTGACTGTACTCTTCATGGTCGATTATCTCAAAAGCAGGCAGAGTGGTATCCGCCTAGTATTCTTATTTTTCTGATTGTAAGTTTGTTTCCCGTTGTTGTCAATTAAAATGAGCTTAAAATGTAAATACAATAAGTGAAATTTATTTGTCTATTTTTTAAGGGTTTTTCGCCCCTTAATGAGTTCAACTTTCAAGACACGTCTTCAGATAAAATATTAGCATACACATACCAATTTTGATGAAAGTCAAATGATAAACAAAATTAAACCGTTTTCAGATTTTATTTATTGTCTGTTGTCCAATGGATGCATTTGATTGGATTATGAAAGTACTTATCTTGGCAGCTTGATGAAAGTATGGTGAGTTATCTATTTTAATAATCTTATGTGTAAAATCTAGTTTAGGGATTCATTTCCGGACCATTATTAGTTTCCGTTCATTTCTTCAAATTTTTTTTCTGGCTTTCGCATACTCCTAGAAATTTCTTGGCTTGAACTAATAACTTCAACACACTAAGTTTTACAGCAACACAAGCAAATGGATAATTGAAACCCTAAGCTTGCTTAATTTAAATCAGTTCTGCAGGACTAGAGTATTCTAAAGATTCGGAGACTAGCGTCCTCGGCCTACGGCCGACTCCGCTAGGCGCGGCTACGCCGCGCATTCAGGTGGAATCAGATGGCTCTGTGGAATCAGTTGATTCTGTATTCAGTCTGTTCTCCTTTCGCTCGCTCAGGTCGAACAGACCGGACAGGGCCTTCGGCCTTGTAACATCCAAAAATTGTATTGGAGTGGAATCCGTTGCAGGGCCTTTGGCCCTGGCCTAGTGCTTTCTTATAATAAGAATTTAAAGAGTTGGATTGAAATTAAACTAGTTAGGGTTTTTCTAAAACAATTTCTACATAAATGTCAAAAATGGGGGTGCGCGATACCTACGACTTTCACAGGAAGAAGGGGGCGAAAGCTTGTCTCACATTAAACTCAAAAATCGTATTGAAAATAAAATTTGATTAAAATAGGCCTAGTTAGGCCCAAACGGTATTCAGGCCTAAAGTCCAAAAATTCCAACCTAGCCTTGTTTATACTCATTTTGAAGCTACTACCAAGCCAAATTTAAAAATTTGTGTTTAAAATAACTGGGATCAATTTTTTCAAACATACTCAGATTCACTTAAAACCAATTTCGTTGAATTTGCCTCACCGAGAGCTTCAAAATGAGTATGCTCAAGCCATATATCCTTCAAATTCTGTTCCCAGCTACAGTATCCCTTCTATGCGCCTTTAAAAATTATTTTTCGAAAATCGTCATGTCCCTTTAAATCACTAATTGTCATTGAAAAGGTATAAGACCATATCTTCAAATTTAGTAGTTAATATCATCAAATTTAGTAGTTAGGATGATGAGAATCAGATGATTCACCTAATTCTCATTTTCTCCGAAAATTTTTCTCTAGAAAAAACAAGCGGGGGTCTCTGGAGATCTCCGGTTCTTTGGTCTCTGGTCTTTGGATCTCTGGTCTCTGGTTGGCTCTTCTAGAAATTTCTTCCAGTAGCTTTCATTCTCCTAAAAATCGAAAGTTTACAACTTTTTCTTCTCCTTTTCTTCCTATTTATGCGATTTTGAGGCCTATTTCCAGCCAAAAATTCCTGATTTTTTCGATTTCTTTTGACATTCCAGATGTAAGAACCTCAATTCTACACCATCCCGCTGAATTCACCACCATCTAGCCGACGCTCGGGACCATCGTCGCCGGCTCCGAAGGCTCCGACTTCTGATGACGTGAGCAAGATATTCGAAATTTTAAGAAAAAACTTTTGAAATTTTTTTCCAGCATGTTCTTCCCTAATCGCAATGGATCAAAAAAACGCAAGGCTCGTGTAAGTTATCGAAAAAATTGAATTAATTAATTTTCTCGATAATTACAGGTTCAGATACATCCTAATTGTGTTGGCTTCTATCAGATGGACAATGGAAACGTTGGATCGGTAATTTGTATTTTTGGGATTTTTTGAACTTTTATGAATTTCAGGGTTAAAAGGGTTTTCGGATTTTTAGGAATTTTGGATTTCTGCATTTTTAAAGCTATTAAGATTGTAGGATTCCTGAAAATTTAGGATTTGTAGATTTTCTAGTTTTTTTCTGCTTTCACGTTTTTTTATTATTCATGATTTTTTTGAATTCTCGAATGTTTTCATTTCTCCACTTTTCAAGAACTTCAGTTTTTCAAGAGTAAACAATTTTTTTGAAATATTTTCTTATTTTTAGTACAATTTTTAGGATTTTTCTTAGATTTCTGGAATTTTGGAATTATTGGTTATACACTTTGAGATTTTTACTATTTCTGAGATTTTCAGAATTTTAGCATACATTTGAATTTTCAGCATTTTAGAACTTGAAAGGTTTTTTTTGTATTTTTTGAAAATTCGGATTTCTAGAAATTTTTTTGGAATTTTAGATATTTCCGAATTTTTGTGATTTTTAGGATTCCCAGATTTTTGAGAATTTTAAGATTTGTAGTTTTTCAGATTTACAGATTGTTTCGAAATTCAAGACTCTCAAAGATCTAGAATTTCAGATTTCAGGGGTTTTCGGTTTTTTTTTTTTGAAATTCGGGTTTCTAGAATTTTAAAAATGTTCAGATTTTTAAGTTTTAGGATCTTCAGAAAAAATTTCAAATTTTTAGTTTAACTTTTCAAACGAAAATCTCTAATTTTCTATGTTTTCAGACCTCGGACGGATCTTCCCAAGACGCCAAGCAGGTAATTTTAATTTAAATAATTATAAGTTTCAAATTTTAATTTTCAGGAGGACGCTCAAATACCGATCTGATGTATACATTGTTTGCAGTCAGCCGTCTGAGAAACTTCAAGTGGTAAAACTTTTGTATTTTGTAGTCTAAAATCAATTTTATAAGATTTCCCTTGACCTGAGCTTCAAAATGAATATAAACAAGCTTAGGATTAGAAGTCTTGGACTTTCGGCCTATTTGGGCCCTTACTCGGCATATTTTGGTCTGATTTTGATTTTGATTCAAATTTTGAATCTGGCTTGCTAAGAGCTTCAAAATGAAGATAAACAAGCCTAAGTTTCAATTTTTGATTTTTTTGCCTAAATACAGTTCGGGCCCTAACATGGCCCATTTCGTCCAAATCCAATTTTGTAAAGTGATTCGATTTTATCTTTTTAGGAGCTTTAAAATGAGTATGAACAAGGCAAGGTTTCCAGATTTTCATGTTTTTGGCTAAAAATGATCCCAAAACAGCCTAATCCTTGTTTAGCCCATAACTTGACCCATTTTGGTCCAAATTTGATTTTGATAATATTTTTGAATTTAGTTTGTTGAAAGCTTCAGAATGAGTAAAAACAAGACTAGGTTCCTAAATTTTATGTTTTTCACCAAAAATGGCCCTAAAACAGCCTACATCTTGTTTGAGCTATAACGTGGCCTATTTTAGCCTGATTATGATTGTGTAAACTGTATTGAATTTGGCTTTTTATCAGCTTTAAGATGAGTATAAACAAGACTAGGTTTGAAACTTTCGATGTTCGGCCTATTTGGGTCCTAACTTGGCCTATTTAAGCCCAATTTTCATTTTGTAACAATTTTTCAGTTTGACTTGTTAAGTACTTCAAAATGAGTATAAACAAGGTTAAGTTTCCAGAATTTCATGTTTTCGGCTAAAAATGGCCCAAAAACAGCCTAAATTTTGTTTAGACCATGACATGGCCCATTTAAAAAGTTTTGAATTTAATTTTTTAAAAGCTTCAAAATGAGTATAAACATGACTAACTTTCTGAAAATCTAAAAAATCCAATAATTTTCAGACTTCAAGTCTATTCCAGTCCGGAGGAGCGGCACCGCTTCTGACACCGGGAAAAATGTATTCTCGCTTCGTAAGTTTAACTTATTTTTTGAACAAAAAAACATAAATCTTAATTTTCAGAAGGCCTCGAGATGGACCGCAGCCCTAGCAGCTCGCCAGACTGAGGTAATTCTTTTTGAAATTTTTTCAGTTTTTTTCTGCTGAAAATCTAAACATTTCAGACAAAAGTTTTCAATGGGAGTGTCATGATTGAGTTCAGCTCCCTAAGAGCTTTAAAATAAGTTTAAACTAGGCGGGGTTTCAAATACTTCGATTTTTTGAAATTTTTTGGATCTTGCGCCTTTAAAGTCAAATTTTCTGTCTTCCAGAGCAAAATAGGTAGTTTTCACTAGCCATCGTCATGTGGAGCTGCCTTCGTCAACAATGAATCCGTCGAAGAGGTCAGAATTTTTTTGATTTTTCAAATTTTCAGGTTTTCAGACAAAAATACAGTTTTTTATATAAATCGCTTCATTTTTAAGCTAGAGCTTTGGTTTTAACACCATTTGCTCGGATAATGTAACATTAAAAATTCATAAAATTGAATATTTTCCCAGAGATTTCAAATTTTTCGGCGCTTCAAAAATGGCCCACTCCAAAAAATAGCTAATTTTTGGCTACTGGCAAAAAATCAATTATAACTTGCTTCATTGTTGAGCTATAATTTCGGTACTAACACCATTTGAAAGTATATCAAATTTTTTACTCACAACATACATGAACAGTGAAATTTCAATTGAGAATTCTAGATTTTTCGAAACCTAATATGCTTGCCCAAAAAAAAAGACTTATTTTTAACTAGTGGGAAAAAAAACAATGATAGCTAGCTTCATGTTTAAGCTGGAGATTTGAAATTTATCTATTTAGAATCAGCGGAAAATTCTTATCATACATTACAACAATTTTTAGAAAGCTGAAGAACCACCAAAATCACCGGTTGTCGATGCTCCAGAGGCTGTTGCTGAAGCCCCGAAGATGATCGTGAGAGCTCCGATGGCTCCGTTGGTTCGCGCACCGCCACCTGGACCGGTATAATTTTTATACATTTTTCTGTGTGAATTTTGACGTGATGGTGTTTGGAGACAATCAAAAATTTAGCTGAAAAATAATGATAAAGTGATTTCCAGGTTGTCCCAGCCATTGAGCTTGTCGCTCCATTTGCCGTTGAAGCGCCAGAGGCTCCGGCAGTTGCAGCAGCCGAGGAAGTGGTGCCAGCCGAGGAGTTTCAAATTCTTTCTAAAGTTTAAATATTCAAAAACATGGATTTGAAGAAAAACCCCCTGAAAATCGAGTAGATAACGTCTTTAAACGAAAATTGAGAAACTTTAAATTGAAGCTCAATTATCTCTGTTCATAGTAAAGATACAAAAAAGTCGTCTATTTGGTGATTGTAGGAAATTTAATTTTACACATTTCAATAGTTAAGTATTTTTATCTAAAAAAGCGCAGGCTATTATTTCAAAAGATATCGAACAGAAAACAAGCGAAAAGCAACAAAATAGCATAAGTATGAATTTAAATATTTAAAAGTAATGATTTTCAATAAAAGCGTCCTTTTTTCCGTTTTTTAATGTGTTTTGCATCATTTATCCCCTAATTTTCGTTGAATTTCGCTAAAATATATCATTATTTGCGTTCCATTTCAAATTCCTACTGTTTTGCCGCTTTTTGTTTGTTTGATTTTCCAATTTTTTTGAAATAATTGCCTGCGCCTTTACTCGAAGTTTCGCGCGTCGCTCGCCCAGCCCTGTGACGGACTGAACCTAACTGACTGAACCTGATGGACAAACCCGACGAACGAACTCGACGGACAAACCTAACAAAAAACCTGACGGACTGAACCTGACCCCCGAACCTGACGGAAGAAAACACAAACAGTCTATGAAAAAAGAAAAGATTTATTATCGTGCATTACAGGAATCATTAAGAGGTTGTGTAAATTTATTTTGGCGAGAATTAATCATTCTGGTCTCCAATTCAGCTTCCACGGTTTTCGCCATCCTAACACATTCCTTCTTCGTTCGATCCGACAGTTGCTCCGATTGACCTGAAATTATAATATCTTATGTAATCCGTTTCACATGAACCTCTCCGGTATCCAATGTTTAAGGTAGAAATGTTTAAGGGAATTAATATTCGAGTTTAGAGGAGTTTAACTTTCAATTTCAGATGAATTGGTATCGACCAAATTTCCAAAGAATTATCAAGGAGTTTTATGGTAAGGCTATACGGCAATTGACAATCATGTGGTCATGTACTTCACCGGTCATTAAAGATAGACAAAAACGTATTTTATATTCAAATTTCTGCCATTATGACCATTTTCAAGGGTCTGAATGGGAACGCTTCCCTTGATATCCTATGTTTTAATCAAAAAGCGAAGGTGTACATTTAAAAAAAATTGTCTTCCCACCTGTACCCTTGGAACCGTAGTGCATATTTGATTTACTGGACCCTACACAAACAAAACTATTAAGACCTTCACAGTTAAGTGCATTTGGCTTTCTTTCCCCAATGGAAAAAAAAACTCACCCTTGCTTGGATTTTACACAATCTCTTACTGGAATGAACCTTCGTTTTTCGATGTATCTTCCGGATGTTCGACGACTCCCAATTTCTCTTGTGGTTCAATATGTTCTTCCAGCTCGTCCATGAGCGAAGCTGAGTCAAATTTTTGATGTTCTTCCTGACGATGTGTAAGTCTTCGGCAATTTTTCATTAACAATCCCGCTGAACGACAACAGAGGAACGTCCTGAAAAACAAACAGAATTATTACTCTTACTAGCTTGGAACATCACTTGGCTCTGCTCGAGTTTCTGTATCATCTCGGCCACACTCCGCATTATTTCATAAGCTTGAAAAAATCAATTTTTCAAATTCGTCATCTACTTTATACCCCCGCCGGCTTGTTTATTGTTCCGAACGCCGGGGGCTAAATCTCCTGGCCTCTAGTTCTTAGAAAAAAAATCGCGTCTTTAAAAGCTGTTCACAAGCTTTAAAAGCAAGCAAAAGCTTTAAAAACTATTTGTTTTCGTCTGAAAACTTTTTGAAATCCTTAAATTTCGTCATTTCAATGTATTTTTAAAAGATTTCGATGGTAGACGTTCAAACTTTTCTATATTTCAAAACATAAGCTGCGGCCCATTGAATGATTTTTACTGGAAAATACCCCGAATCGCAGTCTTTAGAAACTCAATAGAATTATTTTTAGTTTCGCAATTTTCCACCATTAAAAACATACTCTTTTTCCTGACCCGCTTGCTAAAAAGTTGGCTCATCGAAGGATATGGTTTGTGGTCTGAAATGTCAAAATATGAGAACTTGTGAAAA
Source organism: Caenorhabditis nigoni (assembly GCA_027920645.1). Taxonomy (NCBI): domain Eukaryota; kingdom Metazoa; phylum Nematoda; class Chromadorea; order Rhabditida; family Rhabditidae; genus Caenorhabditis; species Caenorhabditis nigoni. The sequence continues at coordinate 9,676,082 of CP115869.1, forward strand.
ATATTTTGCTGAAAGAATGAAGTCTTCAAATTTCGAAACATTTCCCAACAAAAATCACTTTTCTAGACATTCTAGGAGCTATTATATGTATGTTTGAAGTTTTGGAAGCTTGAGACGCAGACAGCGAGACAACCTAACAGTCTGCGTCTCTCGCATTTTACTTTTTTTCAATGAAAATGTGAATATGAGTCATATTTGCAACAAACAATGTTGAGCGAGAGAGCCGTTAAGCTTGAGAGACGCAGAGTGCCTGCGTCTCTAGCTTCCTAAACTTCAAATACCCATATCTCAGCTCATGGGATAGCTAGAAAAATAATTCTTGCTGGAAAATAATCCAAATTCTCAAGGATTCATCCCAATGGGAGTTCATCTTGATCAAATAAAAACTCACAAAAGACCCTCTCGATCAGCGAGTTTCTTCAAGATGTCTTCTTCACTTATATCGAAAAAGTTGGCTCTATATGATTTCAGCGGTCCCTAGAGAAAATAGCGGTCCGCAGGGAAAATAACGGTCCGGAGAGAATATAGCGGTCCGAAATGAAAGTTGACACTGAGTGTTCAGGAATCACTTGTAAACCTTGTTTTCGATCAATTTTCGCTTAATAATGGAATGTGTTAACTTTTTCTAGTTATTATAATTGACATTTATATAACACCTAAAAAGTTCAAAAATATTCAAGAACTTTTTCAGGAAAGTTATGAACGTACTAAAAGAATCTAAAATATCTTTCCAAATTCTAATTATACCATTATTGTTAGGATAGAATGCCACTATTACACTCTGATTCAATTACCTATGTTTCTAAGAGAGGTGCCAGAAATATTTGGGACTCGTTTCGGAACTTTTGTAAAACTCTATTTTTTCTGGTCGGAATTTTGGAGGTTCCTTGTTGAGTGATCCTCAAATTTGTAACATCTCTATTAAAGTACTATTCCTGAATCGAAATTTGGCATTACCTTTACGTTTCTCAGTATTCGAAAGTATATCTGAAAGGGGATAGATTGAGTTCTCAAGGTTCAATAGTTAATATGTTAAATATATAACACTTTTTCGGTACATTCTGGAGTATGGTTCCCGACTACATCGATCAGAGTTATTGAACTTGCCACCATTTTTCAAATGTCCCAGATGAAGGAAACATGGCCTTTCAGCCTAAGCCTATAATTGAAAAATGTTTCCTAATCCAAAATTAGTCTCCCCTCTTAAAGGACTAAAAACGTGGAATAGTCTTGGGCCAAAGAAGTATGGTCAGGCCTGAGTAAGTGAGAAAAGATTCTTGGTAAAAAACTTATGGTATAATTAGAATTTGGAAAGATATTTTAGATTCTTTTAGTACGTTCATAACTTTCCTGAAAAAGTTCTTGAATATTTTTGAACTTTTTAGGTGTTATATAAATGTCAATTATAATAACTAGAAAAAGTTAACACATTCCATTATTAAGCGAAAATTGATTGAAAACAAGGTTTACAAGTGATTCCTGAACACTCAGTGTCAACTTTCATTTCGGACCGCTATATTCTCCCCGGACCGTTATTTTCCCTGCGGACCGCTATTTTCACTTCGGACCGCTATTTTCTTTAGGGACCGCTGAAATCATATAGAGCCAAACCTTCTAACAGGATGAGAAGTTGCATATTTTTTAAACTAAATATAAAGTTTCAGAAAAATAGAGAATACACTCCAAAAGGTCCAGATTCAGTACTAGACCATTTTGGAGCGGGGAATATTGATGAAAATCAAAGAATTTAAGACCGGTGAAAATCAGATACCAGTCAGTGGGTGATAAAAATATAAAAATGAGAAGGGAGTATTGGGAGAGTGACCAAAGGAACTGGAGGGCCAGACAGCAAGCCAGAGAGAGTGTGGAACGAGGAGCGAAAGACAGAGAGTTCAAACACCATCCTGTGTTTTTCAACCAGATGAGGGCGCATAAAAAAGCCCATGACTCATCCGAAGATAAGCAGAGAAAAAAAAACAACTTCCTCAATCACAGGTTTTCTTTTGATTCTTTTAGATTTTCTTCAGATTTCATCAGTGGATTTTGATTGAGCATGTCGAGAGCTTCGAAATGAGTCTAAACCAGGCTTGCTCGGAAAAACATTTTCGGAAAATCGGAAAAAATAATTTTTTCCCGAAATTTTTTTCGGAAAAAATCTGAAAAATCGGAAAAACATCAAAACAGCCCAAAATTTGTTCGAAAGCGATTTTTTTCTGTTTTTTTTACCACAGTTGTCATTTTTTGGACTTTTCCAAACGAGAAAATATCAATGTGAGCTAAAATACAGCAATAGAAACCAAACTTTCAAAAATTGTTCGGCTCAATTCTCAAAATTTTCGGTATTTTTTCTCCGATTTTCCGAAAAAACTGGCCGGAAAATTTCCCGTCGGGAAAAATTATCCGAAAAAAAAATTCGGAAAATTTTCCGAAAAAAGTCGGAAAAATCGGAAAATCGGATATCCGATTTTCCGACTCCGAGCAAGCCTGGTCTAAACACAAATATGGTCTGTCCACTCTGACGTCAAGCTCCACCCATTATTATTGCCAATGAAAAAAAAATCAATTTTCTGAGACAAATTATAATTTCCACAGATCGAAAGTATGATATTTGATTTTTACATCGAACTCTATTTCATAAACCTCCAAATAGAAATTCAGAAACTCATAAATATATATAAATTTTCATAGCGTCCTTGGTTTTTGGATTTTCTATAATAACTTTAATTTTCAGCGTAGAATCCGAATCTCAAATGTATCTTGTGTGAAAAAACAAATTTTCAAACAGAAAACGTTTATTTTATAGCTGGTGAGGAAAAGGGGAGAGAAAACGTGAGGATAACTACACAGATGTATAAGAAAATACATAAAACTGATGGCTCTGTATGATTATCATAGTATTTTAAGGATATCATGGTATTTGGAGAAGAAGACGGAGCGCGCTTGCGCTTGCCATTCTGAAAATTTGAGGTCCTGGTGATTCCAATATTCCTGGATTTTGGGGTTTTTTAGATTTTTTGGATTCTATAGATTCTTGAATTCCTGCATTCCTAAATTCTTAGAAATTTCTGATTTTTTCTGATTTTGAAGATTTTCGAATTTTCACAACAAGTCACATTTTTCTGGTTTTATAGGGATCATTTCGGTTCACAAGTTTCTAGCTTTCCTACAAGCCGAGATACGGTCATTTAAAGATTAGGGGAGACGAAGACAGTTAGAGTTAGAGACGCAGCTTGTCTCGTCGTCTGCGTCTCTCTTAAACTTCAAATGACCGTATCTCGGCGCTTGTAGGAGAGCTAGAAAGTTAGTTTTTTCACAGTAATGTTTGAAATTCTCAGTTCTATCAATTCGTTTTAGTTTTGGTATTTTTTAGGGTATTACTGATTTTCTGGTTATGCAGATTTTTTTTGATTTTCAGATTTGTTGATTTTCAACCATCATTTTGGTTCAAAACCAACTTTCTAGCTCTCCCAGTAGCCAAGATACAATCATTTGAAGTTTTGGAAAGACGCAGACAACGAGACACTCTGTGTCTCTCACTCTAATTGTCTGCGTCTATCCAAAACTTTAAATGGATGTATCTCGGTTTCCAGAAAGGCGAGCACGGTCGTTTTTCCACAGAAATGTTTGAAAGCTTAGCTTTATCTAATCATGTTTAAATTTTAGATTTTTCAAAAATTTTAGGAGTCTTATGGTTTTTAGAATTTTCAGAATTATCAATTTTTCAGTTTTTTGAGAATTTTAGGATTCTTAGACTTTCCGAAATTCCGATTTTTTCCGTTTTCCGGGATTTCGGACTATCTATTTATTTTTGTGCTTAATTCCCGTAACCCTCAGCAAGTGCGCTCCATCGCACAATGTTCCTCCTCCTGAATGCCCAAAAAACACACACACACAACGAGGTTCTGTTCTTGTTTCTGTCCCCTCGAAAGGTCATCTGTCGTTGTCCCCACTCTCTGTGTGTCTCTTGTTGTCTGCGTCTCTCCGGGTGTGTCTCTCTCGTCGACTTAGCCTCGGAGAGAGTGTGAGAGAGTGAGAGGGGAAAAAGAAAAGCGACGCACACACACGCCGAATCGAACACCACTCACAGAGAGTGTGAATTGTTTTGTTAAAGTCCTTTTTTCCTTTTTCGCTGCGTTTTTTGAAAAATGAAAAATCGAAACTAACGAAATACCGTAAAACCTGTATTAGAAGGAACGGCCCTTCATAAGCGAAAATTAGAAAAATAACCGTCTAGAATTTTCGAAAACATTCGCTATTCTCTAGAAACTTCTATACGATTTTTTGTATTGTTTTTCATGTCTGGACCGAATATCTTGCCTGAAAATTAGTGTCTTAGCTCCCTGACCCTCATTCGTCCCGAAAAACCGATCAATTATCGATTTTCCTTGCAGAGACATCAACATTTCGCGAAACCACGCGCACATCGACGTCACCTACAATAATTTGGCGAAAAATTTGATCTACCGTATCGAGGATCATTCGGGGAACGGCACGTACATCAACAATCGACAGCTGTGTGTAAATTTAGCGGCCGAATTTGAGTGGTGACCTAGAAATCCCGAGAAAGTTCGGCCACCTTGAAATTTATGGTTTTTTGGCCGATTTTTCTGAATTGCAGTGTATTTTCAGCCGGTTTTTATTGATTTTTTCGAGCTTCTAGATGCTTTTAAACCTATTTTCATACAAAAATTCCACTGGTGGCCTAGAATTCCAAAACTCGGCCACCAGAAAACATTTCAAATTTCGTCATTTTCTCGATTTTCCTTGTATTTTTGCTTGTTTCGTGAATTTCTAGGCGCTTTTTGAGCTAATTCAATCAAGAAAATCATCTGATGGCTTAGAAATTCGCACATCGGCCACCTGAGAAAAAAACTCGGCCACCTCCGGAAAATTTCTAGATTTCTCGAATTTTATAGATTTTTCTTGCAGAAAGAAGAGCGACGCATCCCCGAAATTGGTCAAATCGTGAATTTCGGCTACCGAAACAGCCTGAATCATCCGCCGGACGCTGAAATTCCTCAACCAGAAGCGGATTTCGCGTTCATCGTCGATATGGCCGATGAGGATACGGTATCGGGCCGGAAAATATTAAATATCAAGGATTTGAGCGTCAGGGACCATTCGGAACCCCTTCCCGCCGCCACACAGGTCATGGAGACCGATTCGACGGATAATGGTGAGAAATTCAGGGTTTTAAGTGGAGAAATCAATTTCAAAGCAATTTTTGGTCCGGGAAGTGCTAAAAATTCAAAAAATTCCGCTTAAAAATTGTTGCAAAACATTTTTGTTTCAAATTTTCAAAAATGCCAAAAAAAAACCGTTCCAGGGCTTCCAGAACCTTCTGAATCTAACAACACGACTTCATCGACATCTACTGCAGGACCAGCGATTTCTGGAGACACTGCCACGTCATCAGCGTCGTTATCGGCTCCGCCCACTTCTAGTGTCAACGGATCGGCATCGAATGGATCGTTGACGAATTCAAAACAGATGCCGGTGGGTTTTTCTGAAAATTTCACGAGAAAAAACGTTGAAAAATTGGCTGTTTTTGGAGGTTGTGGAGTTTGGTGACCTAGAAAATCGAAAAACTCGGACATGGGTGTTTTAGGCGTTTTTGAGAACATTTATAAGGTTATGGCCGTTTAATAAATTCTAATGGTTTTCAGTGTTATTTCAGCAAAAAATCCCAGTAAATCGCCAAATTTTTTAACATGCTGGCCTAGAAATTTTGAAAACTTGGCCGTGGGTGTTTTTGGCGTATTTCAGTGGTTTTTGGGCACTGTTTGAAGGTTTTAGGAGCTTTTCAATAGATTCTGGTCGTTTTCAGTGTTCTTTCAGTGAAACATGACTGAAAAATCATAAAAATTGATGGTGGCCTAGATAATCCTAAAACTCGGCCATGGATGTTTTCGGCGTATTTCGAGAGTTTTTGAGCACATTTGTAAGGTTATGGCCGTTCAATAAATTCTAATGGTTTAAGTGTTATTTTAGCAAAAAATCCCTGTAAATCGCTGACTTTTCCACTTGCTGGTCTAAAAATTTCGAAAACTCGGCCGTGGGTGTTTTTGGCGTTTTTCAGAGTTTTTTGGGCACTTTTTAAAGCTTTTAGGGCCTTTTCGCTGAATTCTGGTTATTTTCACTAGAAAAAAAATACTCCAAATAATAACACAAATAGTGGTGGCCTAGAAAACCACCAACACTCGGCCGTAGGTGTTTTTACCGTATTTCAGTGGTTTTTAAACACTTTTTGAAAGTGTTTTCATTTATTTAATAGATTCTAGTCGTATTCAGTGTTCTTTCAGTAAAAAATGACTAAAAACCATCAAAATGTTGGTGGCCTAGAAAACCCCCAAAACTCGGCCATCTAGGTTTTTGTTTGTTTTGAAGCGTTTTAAAGCGAGGTTTTGCAATTTTTCAATTTGCAGAGCACATATTCATCGTCCTCATCGATAATCCTGCTGAATCCACCAACCAAAGCGCCGCACTATTTGCGTTTTGACGATTCCATAAATCTTAAGATTCAAAAAGCTCTTCTAGCAAAACAGTTCTCGGACAAGCTCAATGAGCAGTACGCACGGCTTTTAGCCCAAATTCCCGCTCTCGAAGCCCACAAAGACGCCGTCACCGAGCTTCTACGCGTCAATTGTTGTATGCACACCCAATTCTCGACACCGGACCAGAGATTGGAATATTTTAGAAAGCAATGTGCTGATAATCAGGAAATGAAGGAGTTGGCCGAGTTTTGCACGCCGGTGGCCGAGTTTTTGGCGGCCGAGGAGGAGCAGGAAAAGACCATCGAGATGAACGACATACTAAAGGAATTGAGCGAGAGAGGACTCCCAACGAAAAAAAATCCAACGCCTCAGAATCCGCTGAACTCTGAGCAGCACTACATCAACCATCTAAGGTCCCTGAACACGACTGATAAGATTGTGGAGCCGTCGACAGATGCGGCGCGTGATGGACAGTTTCAAGTGCACATCCCGGCGTTGTTCAGCTTGCAAAACGCGGTTCAGAAGGCCCGTTTCGCCAACTATGGCTCTGGACAGTTCAACTTTCAGCATTATTTGACTCCGTTGAGACGTGTGGTAGATGTGGTTCCGATTGTTGGAGGTGGCGTGGGTGGCCTGGGCGGCAGTGGTGGACATGCAGGTGCCTATGGTGGCGCCCAAGGACACATTGGAGAGATTGCTCATGCTCCGGACCGCGAGCGCATCGACGTTGACGAGGAGAGTTACTCTGGTAGCTCGGGATCCACCACCGACAACAACTTCTCGAGACGACGTTCGGATTCGGAGGAGAGCGACATTGTTGATGGCTTTGGCACGGATGATGACGATGCTCTACAAGCTCCACAGGCCTGTACTGACGCTCCAGAAGCTCCAGAAGACGTGTCACCCGCTCCAGAATCCCCAGCACCACAGGAAGCCACTGAAGACGCCGAGAAAGAGGAGGAGATGGAAGGCGAGGAGATGGAATCCACGCCGACGCCATCGCCAGTTAACGTTGTGAAGGTAAAAATTAAACTCCCCATAAAATTTGACCTTAAAAAGCATTTTTAAACGTTCAAAACGAGTCATTTTTAGCGTTTCGAGAACTGGTGGCCTAGAATTCGACACGCATGGCCTAACTTTCTCATTCTTAATTGTTCTCTTTCAAAACTTGCAAATTCAAGTTTCTTGCAAAAAAATATCTTAGACGCTTTTTCCCCGGCTTACCTGTGTCCCGTTTTTGCCCGTAACCCAAGGTGGCCTAGAATCCGACCCCCGTGGCCTAAAATTTCGACTTTTTTAAACCTAGGCATGATTATACTCATTTGAAAGTCCACAGAAAGATACATTTCATGGCCTAGAAATTCACAGGTGGCCTAGAAATTCACAGGTGGCCTAGAAAATTCAAAACTCAGCCATCTTGCAAGTTTTCGAGTTTTTCCAGGAACCCGAAATCGATCTTCGCCAATCGACGACGCCACGACTGGAAGCGCAATCTACCCTGTCTGCCATCGTCTCCACTGGTGTCATGCCAGATACTGTAGAGGAAGTCGTGAAGAAGAACATCAAAAAGATCAAAGCGATCGCCGCAACGATGACACCGTCTTCTGAAGCGCCAACGTCATCTGGAGCCACGCTATCGACGTCGGACGTTTCTGCTTCAAAGAAAAAGAAGACGTCAACATCTTCACCCAAAAAGCGGCGAATGAAGCAGTTGGATGATGCGTCGTCGGCAGAATCGGATTCAGAAGATGATGGCGGTAAGAAGAAGGCGAAGACGTCGAGACGATCTACGCGGAAGGCGACGTCGCCAATGAATTCGAGGGAAGACGATGAAGACGTGGATGAAACGTCGAAAAAAGAGACACCAAAGTCACGTCGAAAGCCCGCAGCTCGACGGACCGATGGCGAAGGAACGTCGTCGTCGCGTCGCAAACGAGCTGCCGACGACAATGGAAGTGAAAAGGAGCCACAGCCGAGAAAGCAGCAGCGACGTGGAAGGGTGAGCAATTTATGCGGATTTCCCATAAAAGTTGACCCCGGAGACCATTTTTTTTAACGTTTAAAACTGCCCATTTTGAGCTTTTTAAGATATGGTGGCCTAGAATCAGACACCTGTGGCCTTACTCTTCAAATCTTCATTTTTCTCTTTTGAAACTTGCAAATTCAAATTCTTTGCAAAAAACTACCGTAGAATATGTTTCTCCGGCACCTTAGAACCCGTTTTTGCCCATAACCAACCGAGGTCTAGGATGCGGCACCCATGGCCTAGAATTTCGACTTGTTTTAAACCTAGGCACGATTATACTCATTCGAAAGCCGTAAACAAAACAAATCCAATGGTATAAGTTTCATGGCCTAGAAACCCACCTGGTGGCCTAGAATCCGACAACCATGGTCTAACTTTTATTCGTCATTTCTCGCATTCGAAACTTGCAAATTTGAGTTCCTTGTAAAAAACTACCTCGGACCACTCTCGCCCGATTTCTCTCCACCCCGTTTTAGCCCAAAACCCAAGGTGGTCTAGGATCCGACACCCGTGGCCTAGGAATTCAACTTTCTCAAACCTAGGCATGATTATATTCGTTTGAAAGCCCAAAACAAAATAAATCCAATGTCTCAAGTTTCCCGGCCTAGAAATCTACTGGTGGTCTAGAAACCCAAAATCAATTTCTCCAAAAATTTACAGAAGAAGAACGGCGACGATTCGTATGATGCGGACAAGGAGAAGTGCGGCGTGGCAAAACTGTCGCACTGCTTGTGTGTGAAATTGGAAAAGAAGAATGATTTAGAATGGGTGAGTGACCTAGAAACATCTACCCGGCCTAGAAATATTAAGATGGCCTAGAAAACCAAATTCGAAGGGAACTAGGCTTGCGTATACTCATTTTAAAACTGGTTAACAGCTGAAGCCAACCAAGCTAGTTTCATGACCTAGAAATTCGTCCATGGCCTAGAAAACCAAATATACTAAATTTGAGCCAATACGGCCTAGAAAACCGTGAATTTTTGTCTTCCAGGTGTCGTGCTCGGACTGCAATCAATGGTTCCACGTTTACTGTGTCCGTCTCAACAACCTGAGCTACGCAGAAGAGGACGTCTTCTCGTGCTGTGGACCCAACCCGTCTCCAGAAGCCGTCGCCAGTCTGGCCGGTGACGTTGCCGCTCGGTTACGAGCTTTAAAACTTTCGAGAATAATCCAGTCACCGGAGCGATTTTGAATTTTTGCCGTTTTTTTTTTACATTTTTTCAATTTTTTTTTAACTTTCTTTTTTTTTTTAACCAGGAATATAAACACACATCATTAATAAAATCGAGGTAGCGTCTCACTTTTTTTTCAGAAATTTTCAGATTTTCGAAAATCTGAAAATTCTGTTTTTTTTCCCTATTTTTTCTTCCCGAAAAAACCCCACACATTGGTCCACTCTCGTCTCTATTTTGATCCTAATTGCGTGTTATTGATTTTTTTCAATTTTTTATTTGCTATTTTTGTATATCCTACCAATCCCACACATCCCAAAAAAATTTTTGTCTTTTTATTAATTTTTGAAAAATTCGAAAATTTTTGATTTTTTTTAATTTCCCGCCCAACCACCCGAGTTGTGAATTTTTTTTCGTTATTTTTACAGTAAGAACCCAAGTAAAACTTCCCATTAACCCCGCCCCTTACTATCTAACTTCACAGATAATCACATTAAGCCCCGCCCCTTTTCTCTCTCACACCATCCCGATTTTCGCCACCCCCCAAAGCCCCTCCCATTTTTTGATTCCAGTTTCTGCTCCAAACACTCAAATGGTCCCCAGTCCCGCTTTTTCATTTCTCACTCACTCAGCCAAAATGCCAAGCCACGCCCTCTTTTCCCCGAGCTAATGTCTTCTAGACACGCTCCTCTTTAATTCTCCCGCCTAATTTTCTTCCTATTTTTTTGTTCAAAAATGTGTTTGGCGCCTTTTCTTCTTCTATTTTTTTTCTGAAAAACCCGGAATAAACAGTAATCCCCATGAAAAATTTTGTTTTTGCTGAAATTTCAGAAAATTTAGAAAAAAATCGATAAAAAAAAAGTTTTTGTTTCACAGAAATAATTGAAAAATTCATGAAAAAAGAGAAAATAAAATCTGAATTTGTAGACAAAAAAATTTGAAAATGAAGCTTGAAAATCGAACTGCAAGCTTTTCCGTTCAGTGGAGCGGTATTTGAAAAGCTGCATTTCCTGGATTTTAAAATGATGTTTTCATGACGAAAAACTGGTTAAAAGCGTTTTTGAGTGTTTTTAAAGCTATTATTTTTTGAAAAACTTAAAATTTGAAAAAAAGTAATTTGTGATTTCTCAAAAAAAAGTTCTTTTTTGAATTATTCCCATAAGCCGATTGTTTTTTGCATTTAATTTGTGTGTTTCAGTCTAATAAACAAAATAATCATTGAAAATTCCAAAAAAACGTTGAAAATCGATAAAAATTGGCTGAAAATCGGTTTTTCGAAGTTTTACCGGTGCGCAAGCGCGCTCCACCGAACTGAACTCATTTTTTGGATTTAGCAATTAGAAAGCAAGTAAAATGTGTGTTTGAGTCCCAATTTCAAAATCTATCTTGTTGACTATAGTTTCAAGACAATTTTGAATATACTTTGTGTTTATTAATTGAATTCACTGACATTTTAAAGGTACCGAAAACTCTTGATGACTGTTTTACTTACAAACTTTGCATGTAGAAACTTCAAAAAAGTTTCAAATTTCTTGTTTAGGTCTTTTAGATTTTGTCACCATGAAGCCGGGAGAGTCTTGGAATTATAGTTAACATATAAGATTTCAAAAGTAGAACTTAATCCTGTAAAAAATGATCAAAATACCAAAAATTAAGAAAAAACCATCGAATTCTCAAAATACCACAATAATCATACAGAGCCAAAATGATATTTGCTATCTCTCTTTCTCCCTCGGCAAAACGCTTCCCCCTCTCACCGTCTATCGTCTCTCACGCGACGAGGGCAGACTCCGCCCACTCCACACACAAAACATAGCGTGCGGCGGAAACCGGGAAGTGTCGGTACATGCGGCGAGTGACTACCCCGCCGGCCGCATTATTCGACGTTCTATTAAAACCATTCAGGGCCTTACTTAAGACCCGGTGTACAATTTTTGGAGCCCTGCCGCTTGCGGCAGGGTAAAAGTGACTTCAATATTGATAGTATTTTCTGATTTTAAAGAAACCAAAGCTGTTAAAGAAAAAGGCTGATGGTCGAAGAACATTTTCATGCGATTAAATTTTTTGGTCGGAGTCCCCCTTTAAACTATATTTCATGAACCTCCAAACAAAAAATTCGCAAACTCTTACATGGAATGACTCCCAAGTGTTACCCTCGAAAAAAATCGAGACCTATATGGTTGGATAGAGCGTAAAAAGTTATCTTAGAATCCAAGAGGAATAGATGATAAAAATTTTTTATAAGGAGTTATGGACCAAAACGTACCAAAAAAAGCTACAATTTTCAAAAAATCATAACTTTGTCAGTTTATGCCCGTTCGTTAAAATTCAAAAAACAATAGATAGATAATCAACTAAACTTTCAAAAAAAAATTTTCTTGATTTTTTTCCTATTGATTGGAATATCGATTTTTTGAAAAAACCGAAAATTTTTTCAATATCTCAAAAATCCTGAGTTAACTTTTTTCTTATTATGACCATTGAATTCAGCACAATTGATTTACTATAGAAACATATCAATACCCCGGGGAAATCATGCTCACACAAGTTATGCCGAAAAATATCGATTTTTGGCACTTTGCTGCTTTGCATTCGATGTCCTCGGCGGCCGGTATAGAGAGGGGCATACTTCTTTTTGTGGTTTTTACATGCGTATCGTTTATCTAAAACGTTTTAAGTAATATTCTGCGACATTCAACACCATTTATGCGAATGCCGTCCCATTTCTTAAAATCGTCACTTTGAAAAAATCAAAATTTTGACATGTAAACAGGCACATCTATCTTCAAACTGAACGGAAACAGTCAAACTCTTTTTTTAACATAATCAGAAGAACATAATCTTATCAATTTCTTGAACAGAATTTTGATTTAGGTCCTCGGAATGAAAATATTTACGATTATTAGAGCCTGACCCCTTGTTTTGGCGAGGTGGTACATGTAAACAAGCACATCTATAGTCAAACTTGGTGGAATCAGCCAAGATTTTGTTTTAACATAATTAAAATGACAAAATCTTATCAACGGCTTGTACAGAATTTTGAATTAAGCCCTAAAAATAAAAATATTCACTGATGATGGGACACCTCTTGTTTTGGACCATAACTCGAAAACGAGAAAATTTTTTCGAAAACTGTAAATGCCATTCGATTTAAAATTAAAAACTACCTGTAGACAAATGTTATTGGTTTGTTCCCTATGGTCTAATTAGGTGAAATGAACGATTTCCGAAAGGTATCCTATCAGTTTTGGATTATCGAATTCGACAATTATCTGTCATACCTACTTGCACCAGGCGGACCAAACTAAAATTATTTTTTTAATAGTAATTTTTAATTTTAAATCGAATGGCATTTACCGTTTTCGAAAAAATTTTCTCGTTTTCGAGTTATGGTCCAAAACAAGAGGTGTCCCATCATCAGTGAATATTTTTATTTTTAGGGCCTAATTCAAAATTCTGTACAGGCCGTTGATAAGATTTTGTCATTTTAATTATGTTAAAACAAAATCTTGGCTGATTCCACCAAGTTTGACTATAGATGTGCTTGTTTACATGTACCACCTCGCCAAAACAAGGGGTCAGGCTCTAATAATCGTAAATATTTTCATTCCGAGGACCTAAATCAAAATTCTGTTCAAGAAATTGATAAGATTATGTTCTTCTGATTATGTTAAAAAAAGAGTTTGACTGTTTCCGTTCAGTTTGAAGATAGATGTGCCTGTTTACATGTCAAAATTTTGATTTTTTCAAAGTGACGATTTTAAGAAATGGGACGGCATTCGCATAAATGGTGTTGAATGTCGCAGAATATTACTTAAAACGTTTTAGATAAACGATACGCATGTAAAAACCACAAAAAGAAGTATGCCCCTCTCTATACCGGCCGCCGAGGACATCGAATGCAAAGCAGCAAAGTGCCAAAAATCGATATTTTTCGGCATAACTTGTGTGAGCATGATTTCCCCCGGGGTATTGATATGTTCCTATAGTAAATCAAGTGTGCTGAATTCAATGGTCATAATGAGAAAAAAGTTAACTTGGGATTTTTGAGATTTTGAAATTTTTTTTGATTTTTTCAAAAAATCGATATTCCAATCAATAGGAAAAAAATCAAGAAAAATTTTTTTTGAAAGTTTAGTTGATTATCTATCTACTGTTTTTTGAATTTTAACGAACGGGCATAAACTGACAAAGTTATGATTTTTTGAAAATTGTAGCTTTTTTTGGTACGTTTTGGTCCATAACTCCTTATAAAAATTTTTTATCATCTATTCCTCTTGGATTCTAAGATAACTTTTTACGCGCTATCCAACCATATAGGTCTCGATTTTTTTCGAGGGTAACACTTGGGAGTCATTCCATGTTAAATATCTAAAATTTTCATAGTGGCATTCTTTTTGGTTTTTCTATGACCTTTTAGACCTTTTAGGCTAGTTTTCTCACTAGCATTTTTTGAATTTATTCCTCACTTCTCCCGTCTCCAAGCACAATAAATATCAGTGCTCAAGTAGGAAAAAGCCCAAATGTGTGATTCAGCAACAGTCAAAACCACACAAACTTATCACCTAAATAATTTTTTCCTGGATCAAATTTTTCTTATGATTTTGGATTAATTATTCAATTTTTTAATTTATAACGTTAAATTATCATGTTTTGTCTCTTACACTCACAAGGGAACCATGTTTAGGCGTCATCTCAGAATTTTTTCTAAATTTGCTTATTTGTAGTTTCGAATACGGGCTTTCTCGTGGTGTATTTGGTTTTCTGCACAAATTTCTAGAAATCGAGTTATGGGCTTTTTAAGTGATTTCAGTGCTAATTTCTCACTTTTGGAGTGAGTTTTTGAAAGGGTTAATGGGAGTTTTTCGGCATTTTTTGAGTGTAAATCGTAATTTTAGAAATTTCTCTACAATCTGACGAAGTTTCCTCATTTTTCAAAAAAACATTTTTTTGGAAAAATTTTGCCATGGGTACCCCCCTTTGGCAAATTTTACAATTTTTCGAGAAAATTTTTAATGTGCTAAAATGAACTTAAAATGCATGGGAATGATAAAATAAGTCTTTTCGCGAAATTCTGTAGCCTTTATCAATTTTTCAATCCCAAATAAATGATTTCTTCCGAAACCTCAATGAATCGTAGTCTTTCGAAAATCACCCAATAGCACTCAAATCTAGTGAAGACACAGATTTACATACTTCTTAACAGATGTATCACTGTCCGCAACCAATATGGTCAAATCGGGGGATTTCGACTGACATTTTGACTATTAATTGGATATTTTTCGAAACAAGTCCAAAATGAGTTTTTCAATAAATTGCTTTTTCGAAATGTTTTCCTACTCAAATAATGGAGAAAACATAATTTTGATTTTCGAAAAATGCAAAGCATTCCTCCAACATCAAAGAAAAAGAAGAAAAAAGAAAATGGACAAGGAGGGAATCGAACCCCAAACTTGTGATTACTATTCATCACCACTATCCACTCTGCCACTGTTACTCGGTTTCTCCACAGTTGAGAATGCATAGAGGAAAGGGGGGAAAGTTGAAGGGAGGGAGGAGAGAGAGAAAAACAGAATATTTTCAGACGGAATTTTCTCGACTTCTAGAAATTTGTGCAGAAAACGAAATACAGCACGAGAAAGCCCGTATTCGAAACTAAAAATGAGCAAATTTAGAAAAAATTCTGAGATGACGCCTATACATGGTTCCCTTGTCAGGATCTGAGCACAAATTTCAGTCAGGATTTGTTCAAATGCTGACTCATGAGGGGAACTAGAGCTAGTTGATGTTTCGAAATGAAATAAAATGCAAATTAATTGAAGACAGCATTTAAATGCACAATTATAATTAATTTGAGACAAAATCATAAGAAAAATTTAATCCAGGAAAAATTATTTAGGTGATAAGTTTGTGTGGTTTTGACTGTTGCTGAATCACACATTTGGGCTTTCAGCTATATACGACCTAAATTTTTCATAGTAATCGATCTCTACAAATAATTTGACACATCAAGCATTTTTCGGAAAAGTAAGCTTCACATGCTAGAAAATATTAAGAAAATGTTCCAATTTTTCGGGAGGTTGAGTTCATAAAATGTCTAAAAAATCTTTGAACTTTATTGAAAACACATAATTTTGTGTTTTTCAGATTGTTCATATGTTTATTCGTTTTTTTCCAGAACATTACAAAAATCTACCTCTTCTCTAAAAAAAGTTATAGTCATCGGAACCCAAATTTCAATTTTTTAGAGGTTCTCATCGATAAATCACAAAATGAAGTGATACGTTCACCGGTGTTGCCTTAAAATAACGTATTTTTTATCAATTATGTTCAAATTCACAAAGAAAACAAAACTTCAAAAAAGCTGAAAACCAAGACAAAAATTCGACATTTTTCAGTAGTCTAAAAAATCGACATTTTCTCGCAATTCGTTACTCCGGCCCTAGGAATTTTCAAATTTTTGACATGTTTCTATAGTAAAATTTTATGAGAATTCCGAATCTACAAAGAAATCCATTCAAGCGCAGTCGCATATAAACGAAAAACTCGAAAAACAGTGAAAAAAAGCAAAAATCACGAAAAATGGAAGTTTTCTATTGGAAGATGGAAACTTTATTTTTTGGTCTCAATATGAAAAATGCTTGAAATTACAAAATACGTTCACTCCAATAAAGATTTTGTTTATATCTCGAAAAATAAAAAAAATTATTTTTTGATCGGCGAGTTTTGCAGATCCGATCAAAGTGGGCGGAGCCAATCAAAATTATCCTCAAAATCCTTAGAAGTTCAAGTGTACTAACTGCATGTAATACCAACTCATTCCAAACTGTTTGATTTTTTTTTGTACAGTGGGTTGCTCGAAAATCTCAGAGAATGTGTGTTAAATACACTGCGAGACATAATTATAGGTCCACTTGACGTTTCGTTATTTCTCCATAATCTCGAGAGACCTGATGAACGTTCCTGGTACTAATATTTGAGGGATTCATTTTTCATGTTACTGTACGTATCCTTTCCTGTCTGTCGTTTTTGATTCAAGAAAAAATTTTGAAAATGTCAAAAAATGAAAAGTGCAAAGGGACATAATTATAGGTCCACTCTAGAAAAAACTTGTTTCTGGCTAATTTCATGGGATAAAAAGTTAAAAAATGAGTTCTACGCAAAAAACTAATCTAAATTCATGGAACTTTTTCAAAAAAGTACTAGAAAAATTGTTGGGAAAAAAGGTATTTTTGGTGTTTTTTGACCCATTTTCCTATTGTTCAAATTTTCGAGTCTAAATTTCGAAGGAAGCTTCCATCATATTCTAAATTGTTGTAATAATGTCTTGCACATCGGTTGAAACAAGATCCTGACAATTTTATTGTAGGTTTCTTCATCCAAAAACAGCGATTTTCCTTGTAAATCGGTACTTGTTTCCGTCATTTTTGACAAACTTTATCTCGGTTCGCAGAAGAGCAATGAAAAAGTGTTCAACTACAAAAATGTGTAGCATAATCTCAATAACATTGTACCAATTGACTTTGTTTTTCTATCTCCTTCAGGTACCATGATAACTGTAGTCAACAAGAGCATGAATGACAGCACGTTGAAAGAAAAAAATCTCCCAAAAACCAGAGCCTTTACCGTCCGGTGTACAATGGTTCAAAAATAGTTAAGTTATGAAAAAAAAATGGATAAACATAAGAATTGGGAAGAAAAAACGTACAAAAACATCCTCCTACTGAAATCCTATGTTAGCTTAGCTGTCATTCATGCTCTTGTTGACTACAGTTATCATGGTATCTGAAGGAGATAGAAAAACAAAGTTAATTGGTACAATGTTATTGAGATTATGCTACACATTTTTGTAGTTGAATACTCTTTCATTGCTCTTCTGCGAACCGAGATAAAGTTTGTCAAAAATGACGGAAACAAGTACCGATTTACAAGGAAAATCGCTGTTTTTGGATGAAGAAACCTACAATAAAATTGTCAGGATCTTGTTTCAACCGATGTGCAAGACATTATTACAACAATTTAGAATATGATGGAAGCTTCCTTCGAAATTTAGACTCGAAAATTTGAACAATAGGAAAATGGGTCAAAAAACACCAAAAATACCTTTTTTCCCAACAATTTTTCTAGTACTTTTTTGAAAAAGTTCCATGAATTTAGATTAGTTTTTTGCGTAGAACTCATTTTTTAACTTTTTATCCCATGAAATTAGCCAGAAACAAGTTTTTTCTAGAGTGGACCTATAATTATGTCCCTTTGCACTTTTCATTTTTTGACATTTTCAAAATTTTTTCTTGAATCAAAAACGACAGACAGGAAAGGATACGTACAGTAACATGAAAAATGAATCCCTCAAATATTAGTACCAGGAACGTTCATCAGGTCTCTCGAGATTATGGAGAAATAACGAAACGTCAAGTGGACCTATAATTATGTCTCGCAGTGTATGTCACGTGTCGTGCCCGAACCCGAACCACCACTCTCCCAAAGTCATTCTCTTCGAAGGAGTCAAAGAAACCGACGTCCACCAAGTCGTTACGATCCCTGTTCGGAAGCAGCTCCACAAACCAACAGGACCGGGACTATGCGAGGATCGAACTCTACAATCGGTCGTTTCTCCACTCGCAACAACAGAGGAAATCTTCAACCTTCTGTTCGTCGGAATGCCCGAGCTCAAGGCACAACCAATACGACGTCAAGAAGAGGGGGAGGTGTTGGGGACGTGAGGAACCGACCACGTTGGCATTGACGTGGAAGTCTTTCTAGTGAACTCTAATATACACGTAGCTCTCAGAGCATATTGATTCTTTATTCTAACTATCACCGAGACTCTACTCAATAAAGCTATTCTCTTTCCAACTCTCAAGAATATAACAATATTTTATTAGTTTACAGTTTTTTGATATTACAACTAGAAACCAAGATATGTGAGCTCAAAGTATAGCTAAAATAGACACTTTAGAGCAGGATTTTGTCTATTTTGCCTATACTTTGAGCTTATTTATCTCGGTTTCTTGTAGAGATATTGAAAATGTGTCAACTGATGAATTGTTAACCATAACATCGTAAATATTTTATTAGTTTACAGTTTTTCGATATTACACCTAGAAACCAAGATATGTGAGCTCAAAGTATAGCTAAAATAGACACTTTAGAGCAGGATTTTGTCTATTTTGCCTATATTTTGAGCTTATTTATCTCGGTTTCTTGTAGAGATATTGAAAATGTGTCAACTGAAAAATTGTTAACTATAACATCGTAAATATTTTATTAGTTTACAGTTTTTTGATATTACACCTAGAAGCCAAGATATGTGAGCTCAAAGTATAGGTAAAATAGACATTTTAGAGCGGGATTTTGTCTATTTTGCCTATACTTTGAGCTTATTTATCTCGGTTTCTTGTAGAGATATTGAAAATGTGTCAACTGAAAAATTGTTAACTATAACATCGTAAATATTTTATTAGTTTACAGTTTTTTGATATTACACCTAGAAACCAAGATATGTGAGCTCAAAGTATAGGTAAAATAGACATTTTAGAGCGGGATTTTGTCTATTTTGCCTATACTTTGAGCTTATTTATCTCGGTTTCTTGTAGAGATATTGAAAATGTGTCAACTGAAAAATTGTTAACTATAACATCGTAAATATTTTATTAGTTTACAGTTTTTTGATATTACACCTAGAAGCCAAGATATGTGAGCTCAAAGTATAGGTAAAATAGACATTTTAGAGCGGGATTTTGTCTATTTTGCCTATACTTTGAGCTTATTTATCTCGGTTTCTTGTAGAGATATTGAAAATGTGTCAACTGAAAAATTGTTAACTATAACATCGTAAATATTTTATTAGTTTACAGTTTTTTGATATTACACCTAGAAACCAAGATATGTGAGCTCAAAGTATAGCTAAAATAGACACTTTAGAGCAGGATTTTGTCTATTTTGCCTATACTTTGAGCTTATTTATCTCGGTTTCTTTTAGAGATATTGAAAATGTGTCAACTGATGAATTGTTAACCATAACATCGTAAATATTTTATTAGTTTACAGTTTTTTGATATTACACCTAGAAACCAAGATATGTGAGCTCAAAGTATAGCTAAAATAGACACTTTAGAGCAGGATTTTGTCTATTTTGCCTATACTTTGAGCTTATTTATCTCGGTTTCTTGTAGAGATATTGAAAATGTGTCAACTGATGAATTGTTAACCATAACATCGTAAATATTTTATTAGTTTACAGTTTTTTGATATTACACCTAGAAACCAAGATATGTGAGCTCAAAGTATAGCTAAAATAGACACTTTAGAGCAGGATTTTGTCTATTTTGCCTATACTTTGAGCTTATTTATCTCGGTTTCTTGTAGAGATATTGAAAATGTGTCAACTGATGAATTGTTAACCATAACATCGTAAATATTTTATTAGTTTACAGTTTTTTGATATTACACCTAGAAACCAAGATATGTGAGCTCAAACTATAGGTAAAATAGACACTTTAGAGCGGGATTTTGTCTATTTTGCCTATACTTTGAGCTTATTTATCTCGGTTTGTTGTAGAGATATTTTTTTCTAGTTTTTTGATATTTCACCTAAAAACCAAGATATGTGAGTTCAAAGTATACGTTAAATTCTCAAAAAAACAAAAATCTTCAGGAAAACAGTTCAAAGTTCTAGAACATTCGTTTTTATTATTCGAAAAAAGGATCAGCTGCACGTATAAGCCATAAGCTCCTTTCTGCTCCGCTCGCGCTTCAAACATCAGCTGGTGCGCCTACGGCGCAATGAAAGCGGAATCTTTAGTTCCTTGATTGTTCAAAATGTTCAACGCAGGAGAAGACCGCTGAAAAAAATGTGAACATCTGAAAGTCTGAACTCCAGGGTTTCGGAATTTCCAAACAAGGTTTTGATTTTTGAATAAAATATTTATTTAAAAATTTAGATAGTAAACTTTTTATAATTCCGAAACATTGATAATTCTTCTTCTTCATTGAAGTGTTTGCACTCACATCTTGAATTTTGACGAGGTGATGGAAGTCTGAAATACAGAAAATCATAAAACGTTAAACGAAAAATGCACGAACCTTTTTCGAAGTATCTAAATCTCTAGCATTAATGGAATCTATTTTTGAAGACATTCTTGAAAAATGGCATATGTCTTCTACGTTCAGATTCCACAAAATAAATCTTTCTTCAATTTCGCCGCTTTCTTCCACTGCTCAGTTTTCACATCATCATCAGCCACATCCACAATATTCGAATTTTCCAAAAGGGTTGTTTCTCCATTGAAACTTTGGATCGGGCAGTTTCGAATCATTCAAATTTTCGATGATCTCGGCAGACTTGGTGAAGTGTCAAACTGAAAAGATTGGATAGAAGCAAAAAGCAAAAAGCGAATTTTCGTTACCTTGCATCACACCAAAACACCCCTCCGAAACATAGAAAGCCATGTCGTTATATTGCAGTTATTACGGTTAGCTTGCCTACTCTACAGAATTTTATGATTTGGAATATATTTTCAGTTTCTACTGGACCATCGATGAAATTGGATATCGGACTGATGTCATTGATTTGTATGTTAATTCGATCCGAGATGTAAATTTCTACGATGAAATGTCTAAGAAGATTAAAGATGACAGCGAAAATCTCGATGAAAATACGACAAACTTCTAAATGTAAATTTTTTTCAATTGTACTTTTTTGTATTGTCATTTCGTTCAATAAATGCTCATTTTAAATGTGTTATTTTTTTAATGCGAGTAAAGAAAAAGGAAGGGAGCTAACGCTAGCGCGGTAGCAACTTTGGCACCTTTCTGCAGCATTTTTGGCAACTTTCTGGAAATGTTTTTTAGAAGGACGCAGAAATGACGCAGAAAGTTGCTAGAACACCTGTAGAAAGTTGCCGAGAAACCCCGAGTAGGTAAAATAGTCAAAATCCCGCTCTAAAGTGTCTATTTTACGTTTATTTTAAGCTTACATATCTTGGTTTCTAGGTGTAATATCAAAAAACTGTAAACTAATAAAATATTTGCGATGTAATGGTTAACAATTTATCAATTGACACATTTTCAATATCTCTACAAGAAACCGAGATAAATACGCTCAAATTATAGGTAAAATAGACAAAATCCCACTCTTTAAGGTCACTTTGAGCTCACATATCCTGGTTTATAGGTGAAATATCAAAAAATAGGTAACTAATAAAATATTTACGATGTCATGGTTAACAATTTATCAATTGTCACATTTTTAATATCTCTACAAGAAACCGAGATAAATAAGCTCAAATTATAAGTAAAATAGACAAAATCCCACTCTTTAAGGTCACTTTGAGCTCACATATCTTGGTTTCTAGGTGTAATACCAAAAAACTGTAAACTAATAAAATATTTACGATGTAATGGTTAACAATTTATCAATTGACACATTTTCAATATCTCTACAAGAAACCGAGATAAATAAGCTCAAAGTATAGGCAAAATAGACAAAATCCCGCTCTAAAGTGTCTATTTTACCTATATTTTGAGCTTACATATCTTGGTTTCTAGGTGAAATATCAACAAATTGTAAACTGATAAAATATTTGCGATGTTATGGTTAACAATTTATCAGCTGACACATTTTCAATATCTCTATAAGAAACCGAGATAAATAAGCTCAAAGTATAGGTAAAATAGACGAAACCCCGCTCTAAAGTGTCTATTTTACCTATACTTTGAGCTCACATATCTTGGTTTCTAGGTGTAATATCAAAAAATTGTAAACTAATAAAATATTTGCGATGTAATGGTTAACAATTTATCAATTGACACATTTTCAATATCTCTACAAGAAACCGAGATAAATAAGCTCAAATTATAGGTAAAATAGACAAAATCCCACTCTTTAAGGTCACTTTGAGCTCACATATCCTGGTTTATAGGTGAAATATCAAAAAATAGGTAACTAATAAAATATTTACGATGTCATGGTTAACAATTTATCAATTGTCACATTTTTAATATCTCCACAAGAAACCGAGATAAATAAGCTCAAAGTATAGGTAAAATAGACAAAATCCCGCTCTAAAGTGTCTATTTTACCTATACTTTAAGCTCACATATCTTGGTTTTCAGGTGTAATATCAAAAAACTGTAAACTAATAAAATATTAACGATGTAATGGTTAACAATTTATCAATTGACACATTTTCAATATCTCTACAAGAAACCGAGATAAATAAGCTCAAATTATAGGTAAAATAGACAAAATCCCACTCTTTAAGGTCACTTTGAGCTCACATATCCTGGTTTATAGGTGAAATATCAAAAAATTGTAAACTAATAAAATATTTGCGATGTCATGGTTAACAATTTATCAATTGACACATTTTCAATATCTCCACAAGAAACCGAGATAAATAAGCTCAAAGTATAGGTAAAATAGACAAAATCCCGCTCTAAAGTGTCTATTTTACCTATACTTTGAGCTCACATATCTTGGTTTTCAGGTGTAATATCAAAAAACTGTAAACTAATAAAATATTTACGATGTTATGGTTAACAATTTATCAATTGACACATTTTCAATATCTCTACAAGAAACCGAGATAAATAAGCTCAAATTATAGGTAAAATAGACAAAATCCCACTCTTTAAGGTCACTTTGAGCTCACATATCCTGGTTTATAGGTGAAATATCAAAAAATAGGTAACTAATAAAATATTTACGATGTCATGGTTAACAATTTATCAATTGTCACATTTTTAATATCTCTACAAGAAACCGAGATAAATAAGCTCAAAGTATAGGTAAAATAGACAAAACCCCGCTCTAAAGTGTCTATTTTACCTATACTTTGAGCTTACATATCTTGGTTTCTAGGTGTAATACCAAAAAACTGTAAACTAATAAAATATTTACGATGTTATGGTTAACAATTCATCAGTTGACACATTTTCAATATCTCTACAAGAAACCGAGATAAATAAGCTCAAAGTATAGGTAAAATAGACACTTTAGAGCGGGATTTTGTCTATTTTGCCTATACTTTGAGCTTATTTATCGCGGTTTCTTGTAGAGATATTGAAAATGTGTCAATTGATAAATTGTTAACCATTACATCGTAAATATTTTATTAGTTTACAGTTTTTTGGTATTACACCTAGAAACCAAGATATGTGAGCTCAAAGTGACCTTAAAGAGTGGGATTTTGTCTATTTTACTTATAATTTGAGCTTATTTATCTCGGTTTCTTGTAGAGATATTGAAAATGTGTCAACTGATGAATTGTTAACCATAACATCGTAAATATTTTATTAGTTTACAGTTTTCTGATATTACACCTGAAAACCAAGATATGTGAGCTCAAAGTATAGGTAAAATAGACACTTTAGAGCGGGATTTTGTCTATTTTACCTATACTTTGAGCTTATTTATCTCGGTTTCTTGTGGAGATATTAAAAATGTGACAATTGATAAATTGTTAACCATGACATCGTAAATATTTTATTAGTTACCTATTTTTTGATATTTCACCTATAAATCAGGATATGTGAGCTCAAAGTGACCTTAAAGAGTGGGATTTTGTCTATTTTACCTATAATTTGAGCTTATTTATCTCGGTTTCTTGTAGAGATATTGAAAATGTGTCAATTGATAAATTGTTAACCATTACATCGCAAATATTTTATTAGTTTACAATTTTTTGATATTTCACCTATAAACCAGGATATGTGAGCTCAAAGTGACCTTAAAGAGTGGGATTTTGTCTATTTTACCTATAATTTGAGCTTATTTATCTCGGTTTCTTGTAGAGATATTGAAAATGTGTCAATTGATAAATTGTTAACCATTACATCGCAAATATTTTATTAGTTTACAGTTTTTTGATATTACACCTAGAAACCAAGATATGTAAGCTTAAAATATACGTAAAATAGACACTTTAGAGCGGGATTTTGACTATTTTACCTACTCGGGGTTTCTCGGCAACTTTCTACAGGTGTTCTAGCAACTTTCTGCGTCATTTCTGCGTCCTTCTAAAAAACATTTCCAGAAAGTTGCCAAAAATGCTGCAGAAAGGTGCCAAAGTTGCTACCGCGCTAGCGTTAGCTCCCTTCCTTTTTCTTTACTCGCATTAAAAAAATAACACATTTAAAATGAGCATTTATTGAACGAAATGACAATACAAAAAAGTACAATTGAAAAAAATTTACATTTAGAAGTTTGTCGTATTTTCATCGAGATTTTCGCTGTCATCTTTAATCTTCTTAGACATTTCATCGTAGAAATTTACATCTCGGATCGAATTAACATACAAATCAATGACATCAGTCCGATATCCAATTTCATCGATGGTCCAGTAGAAACTGAAAATATATTCCAAATCATAAAATTCTGTAGAGTAGGCAAGCTAACCGTAATAACTGCAATATAACGACATGGCTTTCTATGTTTCGGAGGGGTGTTTTGGTGTGATGCAAGGTAACGAAAATTCGCTTTTTGCTTTTTGCTTCTATCCAATCTTTTCAGTTTGACACTTCACCAAGTCTGCCGAGATCATCGAAAATTTGAATGATTCGAAACTGCCCGATCCAAAGTTTCAATGGAGAAACAACCCTTTTGGAAAATTCGAATATTGTGGATGTGGCTGATGATGATGTGAAAACTGAGCAGTGGAAGAAAGCGGCGAAATTGAAGAAAGATTTATTTTGTGGAATCTGAACGTAGAAGACATATGCCATTTTTCAAGAATGTCTTCAAAAATAGATTCCATTAATGCTAGAGATTTAGATACTTCGAAAAAGGTTCGTGCATTTTTCGTTTAACGTTTTATGATTTTCTGTATTTCAGACTTCCATCACCTCGTCAAAATTCAAGATGTGAGTGCAAACACTTCAATGAAGAAGAAGAATTATCAATGTTTCGGAATTATAAAAAGTTTACTATCTAAATTTTTAAATAAATATTTTATTCAAAAATCAAAACCTTGTTTGGAAATTCCGAAACCCTGGAGTTCAGACTTTCAGATGTTCACATTTTTTTCAGCGGTCTTCTCCTGCGTTGAACATTTTGAACAATCAAGGAACTAAAGATTCCGCTTTCATTGCGCCGTAGGCGCACCAGCTGATGTTTGAAGCGCGAGCGGAGCAGAAAGGAGCTTATGGCTTATACGTGCAGCTGATCCTTTTTTCGAATAATAAAAACGAATGTTCTAGAACTTTGAACTGTTTTCCTGAAGATTTTTGTTTTTTTGAGAATTTAACGTATACTTTGAACTCACATATCTTGGTTTTTAGGTGAAATATCAAAAAACTAGAAAAAAATATCTCTACAACAAACCGAGATAAATAAGCTCAAAGTATAGGCAAAATAGACAAAATCCCGCTCTAAAGTGTCTATTTTACCTATAGTTTGAGCTCACATATCTTGGTTTCTAGGTGTAATATCAAAAAACTGTAAACTAATAAAATATTTACGATGTTATGGTTAACAATTTATCAGTTGACACATTTTCAATATATCTACAAGAAACCGAGATAAATAAGCTCAAAGTATAGGCAAAATAGACAAAATCCCGCTCTAATGTGTCTATTTTACCTATACTTTGAGCTCACATATCTTGGTTTCTAGGTGTAATATCAAAAAACTGTAAATAAATAAAATATTTACGATATTATGATTAACAATTTATCAGTTGACACATTTTCAATATATCTACAAGAAACCGAGATAAATAAGCTCAAAGTATAGGCAAAATAGACAAAATCCCGCTCTAAAGTGTCTATTTTACTTATACTTTGAGCTCACATATCTTGGTTTCTAGGTGTAATATCAAAAAACTGTAAACTAATAAAATATTTACGATATTATGATTAACAATTTATCAGTTGACACATTTTCAATATATCTACAAGAAACCGAGATAAATAAGCTCAAAGTATAGGCAAAATAGACAAAATCCCGCTCTAATGTGTCTATTTTACCTATACTTTGAGCTCACATATCTTGGTTTCTAGGTGTAATATCAAAAAACTGTAAACTAACAAAGTATTAACGATGTTATGGTTAACAATTTATCAGTTGACACATTTTCAATATATCTACAAGAAACCGAGATAAATAAGCTCAAAGTATAGGCAAAATAGACAAAATCCCGCTCTAAAGTGTCTATTTTACCTATACTTTGAGCTCACATATCTTGGTTTCTAGGTGTAATATCAAAAAACTGTAAACCAATAAAATATTTACGATGTTATGGTTAACAATTTATCAGTTGACACATTTTCAATATATCTACAAGAAACCGAGATAAATAAGCTCAAAGTATAGGCAAAATAGACAAAATCCCGCTCTAAAGTGTCTATTTTACCTATACTTTGAGCTCACATATCTTGGTTTCTAGGTGTAATATCAAAAAACTGTAAACTAATAAAGTATTAACGATGTTATGGTTAACAATTTATCAGTTGACACATTTTCAATATATCTACAAGAAACCGAGATAAATAAGCTCAAAGTATAGGCAAAATAGACAAAATCCCGCTCTAAAGTGTCTATTTTACCTATACTTTGAGCTCACATATCTTGGTTTCTAGGTGTAATATCAAAAAACTGTAAACTAATAAAATATTTACGATGTTATGGTTAACAATTTATCAGTTGACACATTTTCAATATATCTACAAGAAACCGACATAAATAAGCTC
This sequence comes from Caenorhabditis nigoni, assembly GCA_027920645.1. Classification (NCBI taxonomy): domain Eukaryota; kingdom Metazoa; phylum Nematoda; class Chromadorea; order Rhabditida; family Rhabditidae; genus Caenorhabditis; species Caenorhabditis nigoni. Next base: position 9,703,465 of record CP115869.1, read on the forward strand.
AAAGTATAGGCAAAATAGACAAAATCCCGCTCTAAAGTGTCTATTTTACCTATACTTTGAGCTCACATATCTTGGTTTCTAGGTGTAATATCAAAAAACTGTGAACTAATAAAATATTTACGATGTTATGGTTAACAATTTATCAGTTGACACATTTTCAATATATCTACAAGAAACCGAGATAAATAAGCTCAAAGTATAGGCAAAATAGACAAAATCCCGCTCTAAAGTGTCTATTTTACCTATACTTTGAGCTCACATATCTTGGTTTCTAGGTGTAATATCAAAAAACTGTAAACTAATAAAATATTTACGATGTTATGGTTAACAATTTATCAGTTGACACATTTTCAATATATCTACAAGAAACCGAGATAAATAAGCTCAAAGTATAGGCAAAATAGACAAAATCCCGCTCTAAAGTGTCTATTTTACCTATACTTTGAGCTCACATATCTTGGTTTCTAGGTGTAATATCAAAAAACTGTAAACTAATAAAATATTTACGATGTTATGATTAACAATTTATCAGTTGACACATTTTCAATATATCTACAAGAAACCGAGATAAATAAGCTCAAAGTATAGGCAAAATAGACAAAATCCCGCTCTAAAGTGTCTATTTTACCTATACTTTGAGCTCACATATCTTGGTTTCTAGGTGTAATATCAAAAAACTGTAAACTAATAAAATATTTACGATGTTATGATTAACAATTTATCAGTTGACACATTTTCAATATCTCTACAAGAAACCGAGATAAATAAGCTCAAAGTATAGGTAAAATAGACAAAATCCCGCTCTAAAGTGTCTATTTTACCTATACTTTGAGCTCACATATCTTGGTTTCTAGGTGTAATATCAAAAAACTGTAAACTAATAAAATATTTACAATGTTATGGTTAATAATTTATCAATTGACACATTTTTAATATTTCTACAAGAAACCGAGATAAATATGCTCAAAGTAAAGGTAAAATAGACATTTTCCTATGTGTGCTCGGTTACGTTTCCTCAGCCTAGTGCAATAAATAAACACATTTGGAGGTTGCGTAGCCTGATGTCCCAAAGACGCGATTGACCTTAGGGTGGCTGCGGTTCTATGGGGATTATCAGGACTTTAGTAGATAGACTTCATTGTAGAGAAATGAAGGTTTCATCTTACATTGAATGACTCCCAAGTGTTACCCTTGAAAAAAATCGAGACCTATATGGTTGGATAGAGCGTAAAAAGTTATCCAAGGATCCAAATGGAATAGTTGGTAAAAACTTTTTTTGGGAGTTATGGTCCAAAAAGTACAAAAAAATGGCTAAATTTTCAAAAAATCATAACTTTGTCAGTTTATGTCCGTTTGTTGAAATTTAAAGAACAGTAGATAGAAAACCAATTGATCTTTTGAAAAAATAATTTATAGTTTTTTTCCTATTGATTGGATTATTGATTTTTTGAAAAAATTAAAAAATTTTTCAAAATCTCAAAAATCCCAAGTTAACTTTTTTTTCATTATGACCATTGAATTCAGCACATTTGATTTACTATAGAAAGGTATCAATACCCCGGGGGAAATCATGCTCACACAAGTTATGCCGAGAAATATCGATTTTTGGCACTTGGCTTCTTTGAATTCGTTGTCCTCGGCGGCCGGTATGGTGAGGGGCATACTTGTTTTTGTAATTTTCAATTGCATATCGTTTGCCTAACGTGTTTGAAATAAAATACTGCGACATACAAAGTTAATTTATCGAATGCCGTATCATTTCTTGAAATCATCATCTTTAAAAAAGCAAAATTTTTACCTTTCACAGGGCACATCTATAGTTAAACTTGATGGAAACAGCCAAACTTTCATTTGAACATGATTAAAATGACAAAATCTTATCAACGGTTTAAACAGAATTTTGAGTTAGGCCCTAGAAATAAAAATATTCACTGATGATGGGACACCTTTTGTTTTTCGGATCACTTGACTCGCCAATATCATTCGACCGCTCTAACAGCAACTTTTTGATGACCCTTCCCTTAACTAAAGCCCCCAGTACATGCTGGTCTTGGCAAACGCCAGGCTCTTGCCAGTAGTGCGCCTCAGACTCGCCCCCCCGAATAAGACGACCTGCTTGAAACAGTTGTTGGATCTTGGATTCTACCCAGGAGAATTGAGCCAGTTGAAGTACCACCCTAACCAACGAATACAGTTGTACGATGGCGGAATGGTTGGCGTTCCTGATATTTTTCGTTCTGAATCAATTCTGTTCTTTTGGAAAAAAACGATGAAAAGTTAAAGGAAATTTGAAAAAGCGTAGTTTCGATCTGACCCGAGAGTTCTGGTAAAAGTTGTTTTGCTGTCTCGCCAGAGACTGAAATTTGTGAAACTCATTCTGCTCAAAATTAAATGTTGTTAAATGAGATTATTCAGTGAGAAGAAAATTAGTAAACTGCATGTTTTCTCCTATTCCAGAGAACCAGCAATTTGCTAGGGCCGATTGCTCCGGTGCTTAGTATTTCAGATCGGTTCATTGTTTTTTTGTCGTTGAATTCTAGGCTCCGCGTCACTTCGAAACCGCGACACTTCAAAACCGGTCATTTCGAAACTAAGTGACACTTCGAAACCAGTCATTTCGAAACCGCGGCACTTCAAAACCAGTCATTTCGAAACCGGTCGTTTCGAAACCAGTTATTTCGAAACCGATAAAAACACGGTCACGTGAAAATAAAATCAAAAAATGGAAATTTTCAGTATTAAAATTGAAGAAAAAAATTGCAGCGTGAAAATTTCGCATATTTGAAAATACTGGTTTCGAAGTGTCACTTAGTTTTGAAATGACCGGTTTCGAAGTGTCGCGGTTTCGAATTCACGGGGAGCCGAATTCTAATAGCAAGAGTGGGAACATCAAAAAAGGAGAGAACGATTACAATTCTCGAATACCGGAAGACAATCAGGGAAATTCTGAATGTTCGAAATAATGATAATTTTTCCTAACTTTTCTGATCGATAAACGTTTGTCAGCACATCTATTTTTCAGTTTACAAAAACACAACATTGATTTTAGTTGCCTTTTTTATTAATAAATCAAGGCTCTAGTTAGAAACTAGGAATGGAGTGCAAAAAACATGAGGCGAACAATTGAATGCAGTAAAATCACAGGAAAACAAATGGACGAAATACGTAGAGTATGTAAGGTTAGCTTGGGACCGTGATGAGATTTAATCTCTTTGAATTAACAAAAAATTAGGAGTAACTAGAGTCTATACTCATTCAGGAACAGTGGTGGTGCTATCATCATGACGCGGTGTGCAGAGAGACTATTGGTTATTGTAGTCCTAAAACACTTTACTGGCACTTGATTCAGGGGACATATAGGTTTTTTGGAGTGCTGAATCGAATGATTTTAGAGGTTTTTCTCTAAAACGTTCAGTTTTTCTGAAAACTTCAAGAAATGGGGTGTTGCTATCATTACTACAAAGCAACACGAAAAAATAATTCTAGTTTCATCGTGAAAAGTGACGCCGCAATTTCTTTGACCTACATGGAAAACATTTGGAAGCAGAATTCGAGTCTGAAGCAGAACTATTATGTGACGGATCATTACATAACATAATCCACTTTTTTGGTCCGCCTGAGTGTCCTCCGTTTTGTCACCTTTTTCGGGGGTTTTGAATTCAAATTTTGACTAATAGAACATGTGGAGCAAACGCGATCTGGACGAGACAGGTACAGGACAGATCATCACACAACACCTTCCCCACCCATGTTTCCAGATGATGCCTCAGTGAACCTCGGCCGTCATGCAAATTCAAATTGAAATTAATAGGACACACATTTATTACCAAATGACGGCTGTGCTTGATTATACGAAAAGTTATACCAGACAAACAAACAAACCAAATAAAAGTAGAAAAATGCAGTATCAACATTTTTTGACGGTAAAAACCGAATTGTTTGATACCATGGGCGAGTTACCATTTCACAGGTACGTCGCTAAATCACGCGAAATCTTTTTTTCAACAATTTTCCAATTTTTGTAAGAGATAATCGATTTTTATACAAAAATTTCTCAAACACTGAATAATTAAATAATTCTTGTAATTTGTTCTAGATACACCGAACAAGGTACTTCAAACTTCAATTTCGAAAGTCCAGAAAACCTATCAGTTTCTTCTTATTCATTATACTTTATTTTCCTAAATCCTTTTTTGAATTTATTCATTAACCATGGAAAACACCTGGCGGCAGGTTTCTAATCTGAAGCGGGAAGATTACACAACGATGCATTACATAACATGATCTTCTTTTTTGGTCCGACTGAGTGTCCTCTAATTGGTCTCCTTTTTTAGGGTTCAGAATTCGAATTTGGAGCGACAGAACATATGGAGCAAAGGTCTCTAGAAGACGGAGCAGGTACGGGACGGATAATTACATAACACCTTCCTCCTCTATGCTTCCAGATGGTGCCTCGGTGAGCCTTGACGGTCATGCAAATTCAAATTGGAAATGATAGAAGATATATTACTGAGGCTCTTCTCGATCATGACTCCGCCTACACACCGCTCCAGATAGATTTTGCTCCGCCCTCTTTGGAAAACTATAAAAAGAAAATTGAGCAAGAGATTCTCCATATTTTTGCTTTGGAGACAATGTGACTGTACTCTTCATGGTCGATTATCTCAAAAGCAGGCAGAGTGGTATCCGCCTAGTATTCTTATTTTTCTGATTGTGAGTTTGTTTCCCGTTGTTGTCAATTAAAATGAGCTTAAAATGTAACTACAATAAGTGAAATTTATTTGTCTATTTTTTAAGGGTTTTTCGCCCCTTAATGAGTTCAACTTTCAAGACACGTCTTCAGATAAAATATTAGCATACACATACCAATTTTGATGAAAGTCAAATGATAAACAAAATTAAACCGATTTCAGATTTTATTTATTGTCTGTTGTCCAATGGATGCATTTGATTGGATTATGAAACTACTTATCTTGGCAGCTTGATGAAAGTATGGTGAATTATCTATTTTAATAATCTTATGTGTAAAATCTAGTTTAGGGATTCATTTCCGGACCATTATTAGTTTCCGTTCATTTCTTCAAATTTTTTTCTGGCTTTCGCATACTCCTAGAAATTTCTTGGCTTGAACTAATAACTTCAACACACTAAGTTTTACAGCAACACAAGCAAATGGATAATTGAAACCCTAAGCTTGCTTAATTTAAATCAGTTCTGCAGGACTAGAGTATTCTAAAGATTCGGAGACTAGCGTCCTCGGCCTACGGCCGACTCCGCTAGGCGCGGCTACGCCGCGCATTCAGGTGGAATCAGATGGCTCTGTGGAATCAGTTGATTCTGTATTCAGTCTGTTCTCCCTTCGCTCGCTCCGCTCGCTCAGGTCGAACAGACCGGACAGGGCCTTCGGCCTTGTAACATCCAAAAATTGTATTGGAGTGGAATCCGTTGCAGGGCCTTTGGCCCTGGCCTAGTGCTTTCTCATAATAAGAATTTAAAGAGTTGAATTCCATTAGATATCAGTTATTGTTTTTCTTTTTCGAAGATATTTTGTCAATTTTCGCCAATTTCTGATGGTTTTATCTCAGGTACCAGCGTACCTGGAAAAAATCTAAAAACAAAAAATAAAATGAGAAATCTTTATTTATGGGGAGACAAAAAATTAAATAAATCCGTACAGTGGCTCTCGCGTACCAAGTGGTAAAACATGGACCCTCGGATTTCGAAAATTTCCCTTAAAACCCTAAGGCTTTTTCATTTTTCAAGTAAATCTAATTTTGTTACCTTTATATAATAGCTATCCAAATGACGCACAAAAGTACTAAGCCGGATGTTTGATTTAGGCCCTAGTTCGGCAGAAAAAAGCCGTAAAAAGTGAAAAAACGGCAAAAAAACTCAATCCACTTGTACGTTTCCTATCATATCTTTGTTCAAACAATATAATTTTTGCCGATTTTTGATGTACAAATAGTCAGAAAGATTTCCTATCGATTGAAAAAAGAAACATCTAAAACGGATTGAAATTAACCTAGTTAGGGTTTTTCTAAAACAATTTCTACATAAATGTCGAAAATGGGGGTGCGCGGGGACCTACGACTTTCACAGGAAGAAGGGGGCGAAAGCTTGTCTTACATTAAACTCAAAAATCGTATTGAAAATAAAATTTGATTAAAATAGGCCTAGTTAGGCCCAAACGGTATTCAGGACTAAATTCCAAAAATTCCAACCTAGCCTTGTTTATACTCATTTTGAAACTCCTACCAAGCCAAATTTAAAAATTTGGGTTCAAAATAACTGGGATCAATTTTTTCAAACTTACTCGGATTCACTTAAAACTAATTTCGTTGAATTTGCCTCACCGAGAGCTTCAAAATGAGTATGCTCAAGCCATATATCCTTCAAATTCTGTTCCCAGCTACAGTATCCCTTCTATGCGCCTTTAAAAATTATTTTTCAAAAATCGTCATGTCCCTTCAATTCACTAATTGTCATTGAAAAGGTATAAGACCATATCATCAAATTTAGTAGTTAATATCATCAAATTTAGTAGTTAGGATGATGAGAATCAGATGATTCACCTAATTCTCATTTTCTCCGAAAATTTTCCTCTAGAAAAAACATGCGGGGGTCTCTGGAGATCTCCGGTTCTTTGGTCTCTGGTCTTTGGATCTCTGGTCTCTGGTTGGCTCTTCTAGAAATTTCTTCCAGTAGCTTTCATTCTCCTAAAAATCGAAAGTTTACAACTTTTTCTTCTCCTTTTCTTCCTATTTATGCGATTTTGAGGCCTATTTCCAGCCAAAAATTCCTGATTTTTTCGATTTTTTTTGACATTCCAGATGTAAGAACCTCAATTCTACACCATCCCGCTGAATTCACCACCATCTAGCCGACGTTCGGGACCATCGTCGCCGGCTCCGAAGGCTCCGACTTCTGATGACGTGAGCAAGAATTTCGAAATTTTGAGAAAAAACTTTTGAAATTTTTTTCCAGCATGTTCTTCCCTAATCGCAATGGATCAAAAAAACGCAAGGCTCGTGTAAGTTATCGAAAAACTTGAATGAATTAATTTTCTCGATAATTACAGGTTCAGTTACATCCTGATGGTGTTGGCTTCTATCAGATGGACAATGGAAACGTTGGATCGGTAATTTGTATTTTTGGGATTTTTTGAACTTTTAGGAATTTCAGGGTTAAAAGGGTTTTCGGATTTTTAGGAATTTTGGATTTCTGTATTTGTAGAGCTATTAAGATTGTAGGATTCCTGAAATTTTAGGACTTGAACGTTTTCAAGTTTTTTATGATTCATAATTTTTTTGAATTCTCGAATGTTTTCAATTTTCCAATTTTCAAGAATTTTAGTTTTTCAAGAGTAAAAAATTTTCTCGAAATGTTTTCTCATTTTTAGTACAATTTTTTAGATTTTTCTCAGATTTCAGGAATTTTGGAATTATTGGTTATAGACTTTGAGATTTCGAGAATTCTAGCATTTATTCGAATTTTCAGCATTTCAGAATTTGAAGGGTTTTCTTGGATTTCTAGAATTTTTTTTTGGAATTTTAGACATTTCCAATTTTTTGTGATTTTTAGGATTCCCAGATTTTTAGAATTTTAAGATTCTAAGATTCTTAGGATTTCAGACGTTTCAGAATTTCCCGAATTTTTTGAGACCTTGAGGATTTGTAGTTTTTCACATTTACAGATTTTTTCGAAATTCAAGACTCTTAAAGATCATGAATTTCAGATTTTAGGGGTCTTCGAATTTTTTTTTTGAAATCCGGATTTCTAGAATTTTAAAAATGTGCAGCTTTAGGATCTTCAGAAAAAATTTCAAATTTTTAGTTTAACTTTTCAAACGAAAATCTCTAATTTTCTATGTTTTCAGACCTCGGACGGATCTTCCCAAAACGCCAAGCAGGTAATTTTAATTTAAATAATTATAAGTTTCAAATTTTAATTTTCAGGAGGACGCCCAAATACCGGCTCCACGATCCGATGTATACATTGTTCGCAGTCAGCCGTCTCAGGAGCTTCTAGTGGTAAAACTTTCGTATTTTGTAGTCTAAAATCAATTTTATAAGATTTCCCTTGACCTGAGCTTCAAAATAAATATAAACAAGCTTATGTTTAGAATTGTTGAACTTTCGGCATATTTGGGCCCTTACTCGGCATATTTTGGTCTGATTTTGATTTTGATTCAAATTTTGAATCTGGCTTGCTAAGAGCTTCAAAATGAAGATAAACAAGCCTGAGTTTCAATTTTTGATTTTTCTGCCTAAATACAGTTCGGGCCCTAACTTGGCCCATTTCGTCCAAATCCAATTTTGTAAAGTGATTTGATTTTATCTTTTTAGGAGCTTTAAAATGACTATGAACAAGGCTAGGTTTCCAGATTTTCATGTTTTTGGCTAAAAATGATCCCAAAACTGCCTAATGCTTGTTTAGCCCATAACTTGACCCATTTTGGTCTGAATTTGATTTTGAAAATATTTTTTAATTTAGTTTATTGAAAGCTTCAGAATGAGTGAAAACAAGGCTAGGTTCCTAAATTTTATGTTTTTGACAAAAAATTGCCCTAAAACAGCCTACATCTAGTTTGAGCTATAACTTGGCCTACTTTAGCCTGATTTTGATTTTGTGAATTGTTCTGAATTTGGCTTGTTATCAGCTTCGAGATGATTATGAACAAGGCTTTACTTGTTAAGTACTTCAAGATGAGTATAAACAAGGCTAAGTTTCCAGAATTTCATGTTTTCGGCTGAAAATGGCCCAAAAACAGCCTAAATTTTGTTGAGACCATGACTTGGCCTATTTAAAGAGTTTTGAATTTCACTTTTTAAGAGCTTCAAAATGAGTATAAACATGACTAACTTTCTGAAAATCTAAAAAATCAAATAATTTTCAGATTTCAAGTCCATTTAAGTCCAGAGGAGCGGCACCGCTTCTGACACCGGGAAAAATGTATTCTCGCTTCGTAAGTTTAATTTACTTTTTGAACGAAAAAATATAAATCTTAATTTTCAGAAGGCCTCGAGATGGACCGCAGCCCTAGCAGCTCGCCAGACTGAGGTAATTCTTTTTGAATTTTTTTCACTTTTTTTACTGCTGAAAATCTAAAAATTTCAGCCAAAACTTCTTAAGGGGAGTATAATAATCAAATACAGCTTCCTAAGAGCTTCAAAATGAGTATAAACTAGGGGGGATTTCAAAAACTTCGATCTTTTGAATTTTTTTGGGTCTTGCGTCTTTAAAGTCAAAATTTCTAGTTTCCAGAGCAAAACAGGTAGTTTTCACTAGCCATCGTCATGTGGAGCTGCCTTCGTCAATAATGAATCCGTCGAAGAGGTCAGAATTTTTTTGATTTTTCAAATTTTCAGGTTTTCAGACAAAAATACAGTTTTTTATATAAATCGCTTCATTTTTCAGCTTGAGCTTTGGTTTTAACACCATTTGCTCGGATAATGTAACATTAAAAATTCATAAAATTGAATATTTTCCCAGAGATTTCAAATTTTTCGGCGCTTCAAAAATGGCCCACTCTAAAAAAATAGCTAATTTTTGGCTACTGGCAAAAAATCAATTATAACTTGCTTCATTGTTGAGCTATAATTTTGGTACTAACACCATTTGAAAGTTTATCAAATTTTTTACTCACAACATACATGAACAGTGAAATTTCAATTGAGAATTCTAGATTTTTCGAAACCTAATATGCTTGCCCAAAAAAAAGATTTATTTTTAACTAGTGGAAAAAAAAACAGTGATAGCTAGCTTCATGTTTAAGCTGGAGATTTGAAATTTATCTATTTAGAATCAGCGGAAAATTCTTATCATACATTATAACAATTTTTAGAAAGCTGAAGAACCCCCAAAATCACCGGTTGTCGATGCTCCAGAGGCTGTTGCTGAAGCCCCGAAGATGATCGTGAGAGCCCCAATGGTTCCGTTGGTTCGCGCACCGCCACCTGGACCGGTATAATTTTTATACATTTTTCTGTGTGAATTTTGACGTGATGGTGTTTAGAGACAATCAAAAATTTAGCTGAAAAATAATGGTAAAGTGATTTCCAGGTTGTCCCAGCCATTGAGCTTGTCGCTCCATTTGCCGTTGAAGCGCCAGAGGCTCCGGCAGTTGCAGCAGCCGAGGAAGTGGTGCCAGCCGAGGAGGTTCAAATTCTTTCTAAAGTTTAAATATTCAAAAACATGGATTTGAAGAAAAACCCCCTGAAAATCGAGTAGATAACGTCTTTAAACGAAAATTGAGAAACTTTAAATTGAAGCTCAATTATCTCTGTTCATAGTAAAGATACAAAAAAGTTGTCAATTTAGTGATTGTAGGAAATTTAATTTTACACATTTCAATAGTTAAGTATTTTTATCTAAAAAAGCGCAGGCTATTATTTCAGAAGATATCGAACAGAAAACAAGCAAAAAGCAACAAAATAACATAAGTATGAATTTAAATGTTTAAAAGTAATGATTTTCAATAAAAGCGTCCTTTTTCCGTTATTAAATGTGATTTGCATCATTTATCCCCTAATTTTCGTTGAATTTCGCTAAAATATATCATTATTTGCGTTCCATTTCGAATTCCTACTGTTTTGCCGCTTTTTGTTTGTTTGATTTTCGATATTTTTTGAAATAATTGCCTGCGCCTTTACTCGAAGTTTCGCGCGTCGCTCGCCCAGCCCTGTGACGGACTGAAGCTAACTGACTCAACCTGATGGACAATCCCGACGAACGAACTCGACGGACAAACCTATCAAAAAACCTGACGGACTGAACCTGACGGGCAAACCTGACCCCCGAACCTGACGGAAGAAAACACAAACAGTCTATGAAAAAAGAAAAGATTTATTATCGTGCATTACAGGAATCATTAAGAGGTTGTGTAAATATATTTTGGGGAGAATTAATCATTCTGGTCTCCAATTCAGCTTCCACGGTTTTCGCCATTCTAACACATTCCTTCTTCGTTCGATCCGACAGTTGCTCCGATTGACCTGAAATTATAATATCTTATGTAATCCGTTTCACATGAACCTCTCCGGTATCCAATGTTTAAGTGAGGTTTGTTTAAGGGAGATATCCAATGTTTAAGGGAGAAATGTTTAAGGGAATTAATATTCGAGTTTGGAGGAGTTTAACTTTCAATTTCAAATGAATTGGTATCGACCAAATTTCCAAAGAATTATCAAGGAGTTTTATGGTAAGGCTATACGGTAATTGACAAGCATGTGGTCCTTTCCCTCCATTTATAATTAATGTACTTTACCGGTCATTAAAGATAGACAAAACATATTTTATATTCAAATTTCTGCCATTATGACCATTTTCAAGAGTCTGAATGGGAACGCTTCCCTTGATATCCTATGTTTTAATCAAAAAGCGAAGGTGTCCATTTAAAAAAAATTGTCTTCCCACCTGTACCCTTGGAACCATAGTGCATATTTGATTTACTGGACCCTACACAAACAAAACTATTAAGACCTTCACAGTTAAATGCATTTGGCTTTCTTTCCCCAATGGAAAAAAAAACTCACCCTTGCTTGGATTTTAGACAATCTCTTACTGGAATGAATCTTCGTTTTTCGATGTATCTTCCGGATGTTCGACGACTCCCGATTTCTCTTGTGGTTCAATATGTTCTTGCAGCTCGTCCATGAGCGAAGCTGAGTCAAATTTTTGATGTTCTTCCTGACGATGGGTAGGTCTTCGGCAATTTTTCATTAACAATCCCGCTGAACGACAACAGAGGAACGTCCTGAAAAACAAACAGAATTATTACTCTTACTAGCTTGGAACATCACTTGGCTCTGCTCGAGTTTCTGTATCATCTCGGCCACACTCCGCATTATTTCATAAGCTTGAAAAAATCAATTTTTCAAATTCGTCATCTACTTTATACCCCCGCCGGCTTGTTTATTGTTCCGAACGCCGGGGGCTAAACCTCCTGGCCTCTGGGCAACATTTAAAAGTTCAATTCACATACGAAAAACGCTAAAAATCGGTTTCAAAAATTGACTCCAAAAGTGAGCAATTAGAACTGAAATCACTTTCGGAGCTCATAACTTTTTTCACAGGGCCGAGAAGGAAAAGCTGTTTACAGTTCTGTGATGAGCGTGTCCAAAAGTACCGATAAGCTTGAGAAAAATCTCCACGCTTTTCTAAAAACACTTTCCTTGTTAGAAAAACTCTAGTTCTTAGAAAAAAAATCGCGTCTTTAAAAGCTGTTCATGTAACTATTTGTTTTCGTCTGAAAACTTTTTGAAATCCTTAAATTTCGTCATTTCAATGTATTTAGACCAGTCGGTTTACGCCCCTCCGGGGCTAAACCTCCTGGGCTCCGCTTACAGTGTGTGTAACTCTAGAGAAAAGTGCTTTCCACTTTCTCTCAAATACTATTTTTGAAGGTCTAAACTCGGAAAATGGTACATTTGAATTTTAGAATTTCTGAGTTTGGAAGTTAAAAATTTCGATAATTTCAACATTTGAGACGTTCAGAATTTTGAAATTTTGAAAAGTCGTAAGTAAGGAAATCCAGAAATTCGGAACGAACATCAAAAATTAGTATGTACAAATTATTCGGAAGTTTGAAAACTGTTGATTTTTGAATTTTGGAAAAGAGTTTCAAATTTCCGAAATTATAAGTTTCTAAAATGCTGAATTCGAGAAATTCAAGTTTTCAGAAGATAAAAATTTCGAAACTTGCGAATCCCGGATCTGGAACCCGGAATTACAAATCCGATGCCCGGAATCCGGAATCCGGAATCCAGAAATCCGGGATACGGAATCCGGAATCCAGAAATCCGGAATACGGAATCCGGAATCCGGAATCCGGAATCCAGAATCCAGAAATCCGGAATACGGAATCCGGAATCCGGAATCCGGAATCCGGAATCCGGAATCCGGAATCCGGAATCCGGAATCCGGAAACCGGAATCCGGAATCCGGAATCCGGAATCCGGAATCCGGAATCCGGAATCCGGAATACGGAATCCGGAATCCCGAATACGGAATACGGAATCCCGTGTCCGGAATCCGGAATCCGGAATCCGGAATCCGGAATCCGGAATCCGGAATCCGGAATCCGGAATCCGGAATCCGGAATCCGGAATCCGGAATACGGAATCCGGAATCCCGAATACGGAATACGGAATCCCGTGTCCGGAATCCGGAATCCGGACCCAGGAATCCGGATCCAGAAATTCGGGTTCCTTCTCCGGTCCCCTCTCGGGAGCCCCGAGAAGGGAAAACTAATTCTTCCTCTACTTTCCTCTTCCTTTATAGTTATCTTATCTTTCTGGGGTCATCTTGGGTCGTGGGTTTCTAAACCAATTCACGTAGTTTTTTCGTCTAGAATTTAAATTTTTCTAGAAACGTTTATTTCCATCACGTTCAAATGACACTTGAACTTTTACTTTTAAAAGCTGTGAAAATCATCAAAGAAAGCGTTACTTATCTCGTTTCCTGTTTAGAATATCAAGAAGCATTCAACTAAAGAAATGTGTCTGATATCAAGACAAACATATTCGTTTTTTGATTTTTTAAAATATCTCTCACAGGAATCGAGATATATTTGGTCAAAGTCGCAAAATGGTGGATGCCATTTTTTGTTGGGATAACTGCCTTTCAGCTATGACCTTCCTGGGCTCCGTTGACAGTACCCGCAATCTTAGAGAAAATGCGTAGAATATACCAATTTTTGTAACAAATTGTTATCCGAAACTTTCTGATGACACAAAACTAAACTAAACTAAAAGCATCTAATCTCAATCCAATCTTACTCTCGACTTGAAACAAATGAAACTGAGAAAATCTTTGCTAGTATTTCCTTCAAACCAATTTGAAAACAGTCGGACACTTTCATATTCATTTCTGAACTCTCTACAAAAAACAAAAAAAAAAGTTTGCCACCAAGCGGACTTGAACCCGCATCGCTCGAACAGAAGCATGGTGCGCTAACCATCACACCACGCGGTCGCCATGAGAAGGGAGGGAGAAATGGCATACACGTGTGTGGGATTTCTTCCTCTTTTTCTATGTCGTCCTCCATCATCGCCTTTTCTGCCCGCCATGCTATACTGTGGTGAAACAAAGGAACGTCTCCAGAAGGCTTCAAAATCAAAATTTCGAAAATAGAAAGGGTCGGGCCATAACTAATAAAAATTTCCGATTCGCCAGTCCAGGTTTCAGCTCAATCGGTTAACTTTGAATGGGTCAGCGGCCACGCGACATCCATCCGGACATACAGAATTTGGTGAATGTTATTAGTAATGATTGCGATGGTAGACGTTCAAACTTTTCTATATTTCAAAACATAAGCTGCGGCCCATTGAATGATTTTTACTGGAAAATACCCCGAATCGCAGTCTTTAGAAATTCAATAGAATTATTTTTAGTTTCGCAATTTTCCACCATTAAAAACATACTCTTTTTCCTGACCCGCTTGCTAAAAAGTTGGCTCATCGAAGGATATGGTTGGTGGTCTGAAATGTCAAAATATGAGAACTTGTGAGAAATATTTTGCTGAAAGAATGAAGTCTTCAAATTTCGAAACATTTCCCAACAAAAATCACTTTTCTAGACATTCTAGGAGCTATTATATGTATGTTTGAAGTTTTGGAAGCTTGAGACGCAGACAGCGAGACAACCTAACAGTCTGCGTCTCTCGCATTTTACTTTTTTCAATGGAAATGTGAATATGAGTCATATTTGCAACAAACAATGTTAGGCGAGAGAGACGTTAAGCTTGAGAGACGCAGAGTGCCTGCGTCTCTAGCTTCCTAAACTTCAAGGTGGGGGGACATGAAAAAATAAATGTTCCCGAAATTCCGTTTAAATGTGCCCCTCGAGGAGTTGAACTTGTGGAGGCGAGGATTGAGGGTGCGGCGCCGCTACCGACTGAGCCACGCGGGCGAAAAGAGAGCGCACCCCCGGTGGTAAAGATAAGGGTGAGGGCAACCGCAGTACGCAGAGTGACATTAAGCGTTGTACACCGTCACGTCAGAATGCATACCCTGGCTCCAACAGAACTCCAAAAAATCTCCTGTCCCCCCACCTTTCAAATACCCATATCTCAGCTCATGGGATAGCTACAAAAATAATTCTTGCTGGAAAATAATCCAAATTCTCAAGGATTCATCCCAATGGGAGTTCATCTTGATCAAATAAAAACTCACAAAAGACCCTCTCGATCAGCGAGTTTCTTCAAGATGTCTTCTTCACTTATATCGAAAAACCTTCTAACAGGATGAGAAGTTGCATATTTTTTAAACTAAATATAAAGTTTCAGAAAAATAGAGAATACACCCCAAAAGGTCCAGATTCAGTACGAGACCATTTTGGAGCGGGGAATATTGATGAAAATCAAAGAATTTAAGACCGGTGAAAATCAGATACCAGTCAGTGGGTGATAAAAATATAAGAATGAGAAGGGAGTATTGGGAGAGTGACCAAAGGAACTAGAGGGCCAGACAGCAAGCCAGAGAGTGTGTGGAACGAGGAGCGAAAGGCAGAGAGTTCAAACACCATCCTGTGTTTTTCAACCAGATGAGGGCGCATAAAAAAGCCCATGACTCATCCGAAGATACGCAGAGAAAAAAAAACAACTTCCTCAATCACAGGTTTTCTTTTGATTCTTTTAGATTTTCTTCAGATTTCATCAGTGGATTTTGATTGAGCATGTCGAGAGCTTCAAAATGAGTATAAACCAGGCTTGCTCGGAAAAAACGTTTTCGGAAAATCGGAAAAAATAATTTTTTCCCGAAATTTTTTTCGGAAAAAATCTGAAAAATCGGAAAAACATCAAAACAGCCCAAAATTTGTTCGAAAGCGATTTTTTTCTGTTTTTTTTTACCACAGTTGTCATTTTTTGGACTTTTCCAAACGAGAAAATATCAATGTGAGCTAAAATACAGCAATAGAAACCAAACTTTCAAAAATTGTTCGGCTCAATTCTTAAAATTTTCGGTATTTTTTCTCCGATTTTCCGAAAAAACTGGCCGGAAAATTTCCCGTCGGGAAAAATTATCCGGAAAAAAGTTCAGAAAAATTCCTGTCTGGAAAATTTATCCGAAAAAAAATTCGGAAAAATCGGAAAATCGGATATCCGATTTTCCGACTCCGAGCAAGCCTGGTCTAAACACAAATATGGTCTGTCCACTCTGACGTCAAGCTCCACCCATTATTATTGCCAAAGAAAAAAAAAATCAATTTTCTGAGACAAATTATAATTTCCACAGATCGAAAGTATGTAATTTGATTTTTACATCAAACTCTTTTTCATAAACCTCCAAATAGAAATTCAGAAACTCATAAATATATATATAATTTTTCATAGAGTCCTTGGTTTTTGGATTTTCTATAATAACTTTAATTTTCAGCGTAGAATCCAAATCTCAAATGTATCTTGTGTGAAAAAACAAATTTTCAAACAGAAAACGTTTATTTTATAGCTGGTAAGGAAAAGGGGAGAGAAAACGTGAGGATAACTACACAGATGTATAAGAAAATACATAAAACTGATGGCTCTGTATGATTATCATAGTATTTTAAGGATATCATGGTATTTGGAGAAGAAGACGGAGCGCGCTTGCGCTTGCCAGTCTAAAAATTTGAGGTCCTGGTGATTCCTATATTCCTGGATTTTGGGGTTTTTTAGATTTTTTGGATTCTATAGATTCTTGAATTCCTGCATTCCTGAATTCTTAGAATTTTCTGATTTTTTCTGATTTTGAAGATTTTCGAACTTTCACAACAAGTCACATTTTTTCTGGTTTTATAGGGATCATTTCGGTTCACAAGTTTCTAGCTTTCCTACAAGCCGAGATACGGTCATTTGAAGACTAGGGGAGACGAAGACAGTCAGAGTTAGAGACGCAGCTTGTCTCGTCGTCTGCGTCTCTCTTAAACTTCAAATGACCGTATCTCGGCTTGTAGGAGAGCTAGAAAGTTAGTTTTTTCACAGTAATGTTTGAAATTCTCAGTTCTATCAATTCGTTTTAGTTTTGGTATTTTTTAGGGTATTACTGATTTTCTGGTTATGCAGATTTTTTTGATTTTCAGATCTGTTGATTTTCAACCATCATTTTGGTTCAAAACCAACTTTCTAGCTCTCCCAGTAGCCAAGATACAATCATTTGCAGTTTTGAAGAAACGCAGACAACGAGACACTCTGTGTGTCTCACTCTAATTGTCTGCGTCTCCTCAAAACTTTAAATGGCTGTATCTCGGCTTCCAGAAGGGCTAGAAGGGTCGTTTTTTCACATAAATGTTTGAAATTCTCAGCTTTATCAAATCATTGTCTAATTTTAGATTTTTCAAGAGTTTCAGGATTCCTATGTTTTTTAGAATTTTCAGAATTATCAACTTTTCAGTTTTTTGAGAATTTTAGGATTCTTAGACTTTCCGAAATTCCGATTTTTTCCGTTTTCCAGGATTTCGGACTGGCTATTTATTTTTGTGCTTAATTCCCGTAACCCTCAGCAAGTGCGCTCCATCGCACAATGTTCCTCCTCCTGAATGCCCAAAAAACACACAACAACGAGGTACTGTTCTTGTTTCTGTCCCCTCGAAAGGTCATCTGTCGTTGTCCCCACTCTCTGTGTGTCTCTTGTTGTCTGCGTCTCTCCGGGTGTGTCTCTCTCGTCATCTTAGCCTCGGAGAGAGTGTGAGAGAGTGAGAGCGGAAAAAGAAAAGCGACGCACACACGCCGAATCGAACACCACTCACAGAGAGTGTGAATTGTTTTGTTTCAGTCCTTTTTCCCTTTTTCGCTGCGTTTTTTGAAAAATTGAAAAATCGAAACTAACGAAATACCGTAAAACCTGTATTAGAAGAAACGGCCCTTCATAAGCGAAAATTAGAAAAATAACCGTCTAGAATTTTCGAAAACATTCGCTATTCTCTAGAAACTTCTATACGATTTTTTGTATTGTTTTTCATGTCTGGACCGAAGATCTTGACTAAAAATTAGTGTCTCAGCTCCTTGACCCCCATTCGCCCCGAAAAACCGACCAATTATCGATTTTCCTCGCAGAGACATCAACATCTCGCGAAACCACACGCACATCGACGTCACCCACAGTAATTTGGCGAAAAATTTGATCTACCGTATCGAGGATCATTCGGAGGACTGCACGTACATCAACATTCGACGGCTGTGTGGGAGTTCAACGGCCGAATTCGAGTAGTGACCTAGAAATCGCGAGAAAGTTCGGCCACCTTGAAATTTATGGTTTTTTTGCCGATTTTTCTGGATTTCCGTATATTTTCTGCCGATGTTAAGCGATTTTTTTTGAGCTTCTAGATGCTTTTGACCTATTTTCATTTAAAAAAATCAACTGGTGGCCTAGAATTCAAAAACACGGCCACCAGGAAAAATTTCAAATTTTCGTCCTTTTCTCGATGTGTCTCGTATTTTTGCCTATATTATGGATTTCTAAGGGTTTTTTCAACACATTTTCATCAAAAAATGTGCTGATGGTCTAGAAATTCACACATCGGCCACCTGAAAAAAATTCGGCCACCTCCGGAAAATTTTTGGATTTTCTCCATTTTTCTTGGATTTTTCTGAGGTTTTTGCCTATTTAGACTTATTTTTCAAATTTCCAAATGCTTCTTACTCTGTTTTTATTCAAAACTGGAAATTTTTCAAAAAAAAAAAACAATTTTTTGAAAAATTTCAAATTTCGAAAAAAAGTTCCTTTAAATTATTTTTTCACATTTTTCGTCCGAAGTAGCAAGAAATCAACAAAATTTGACACAACACAAAACTTGCGAAAATTCAAGCTAGGACGTGTTTGGCGGCCTAAAATTCCAAAACTCGGTCACCTGGAAAAATTTCAAATTTTCGTCATTTTTTCTCGATTTTCTGGAATTTGGTTTTCTAGGCCATCTTAACTTCTCTAGGCCGGGTAGATTTCTGGTATTTTTGCTTGTTTCGTGAATTTCTAGGCGCTTTTTGAGCTAATTCAATCAAGAAAATCATCTGATGGCTTAGAAATTCGCACATCGGCCACCTGAGAAAAAAACTCGGCCACCTCCGGAAAATTTCAAGATTTCTCGAATTTTATAGATTTTTCTTGCAGAAAGAAGAGCGACGCATCCCCGAAATTGGTCAAATCGTGAATTTCGGCTACCGAAACAGCCTGAATCATCCGCCGGACGCTGAAATTCCTCAACCAGAAGCGGATTTCGCGTTCATCGTCGATATGGCCGATGAGGATACGGTATCGGGCCGGAAAATATTAAATATCAAGGATTTGAGCGTCAGGGACCATTCGGAACCCCTTCCCGCCGCCACACAGGTCATGGAGACCGATTCGACGGATAATGGTGAGAAATTCAGGGGTTTTAAGAGGAGAAATCAATTTCAAAGCAATTTTTGGTCCGAGAAGTGCTAAAAAATTGAAAAATTCCGCTTAAAAATTGTTCAAAAACATTTTTTTCAAATTTTCAAAAATGCCAAAAAAAACCGTTCCAGGACTTCCAGAACCTTCTGAATCCAACAACATGACTTCATCGACATCTACTACAGGACCAGCGACTTCTGGAGACACTGCCACGTCATCAACGTCGTCATCGGCTCCGCCCACTTCTAGTGTCAACGGATCGGCATCGAATGGATCGTTGACGAATTCAAAGCAGATGCCGGTGGGTTTTTCTGAAAATTTCAAGAGAAAAAACGTTGACAAATTGGCTGTTTTTGGAGGTTGTGGAGTTTGGTGACCTAGAAAATCGAAAAACTCGGCCATGGGCATTTTAGGCGGTTTTCGAGAATTTTAAAGTGTTTTTATGAGGATTTTATGACCGATTAATGAACGCTAGTGGTATTAAGTGTTATTTCAGCAAAAAGTTGCTGGAAATTGTAAATTGCGGTGTTTGGTGGCCTAGAAAATCGCAAAAACTCGGCCATGGGTGCTTTTTGCGTTTTTTAAGAGTATTTGAGCACATTTGTAAGGTTATGGCCGTTCAATAAATTCTAATGGTTTAAGTGTTATTTTAGCAAAAAATCCCTGTAAATCGCTGACTTTTCAACTTGCTGGTCTAAAAATTTCGAAAACTCGGCCGTGGGTGTTTTTGGCGTTTTTCAGTGTTTTTTGGGCACTTTTTGAAGATTTTAGGGCCTTTTTGCTGAATTCTGGTTATTTTCACTAGAAAAAAAATACTCCAAATATTAACACAAATATTGGTGGCCTAGAAAACCACCAACACTCGGCCGTAGGTGTTTTTGGCGTATTTCAGTGATTTTTAAACACTTTTTGAAAGTGTTTTTATTTATTTAATAGATTCTAGTCGTATTCAGTGTTCTTTCAGTAAAAAATGATTAAAAACCATCAAAATTGTTGGTGGCCTAGAAAACCCCCAAAACTCGGCCATCTAGGTTTTTGTTTGTTTTGAAGCGTTTTAAAGCGAGGTTTTGCAATTTTTCCATTTGCAGAGCACATATTCATCGTCCTCATCGATAATCCTGCTGAATCCACCAACCAAAGCGCCGCACGATTCGCGTTTCGACGATTCCATAAATCTTAAGATTCAAAAAGCTCTTCTAGCAAAACAGTTCTCGGACAAGCTCAATGAGCAGTACGCACGGCTTTTAGCCCAAATTCCCGCTCTCGAAGCCCACAAAGACGCCGTCACCGAGCTTCTACGCGTCAATTGTTGTATGTACACCCAATTCTCGACACCGGACCAGAGATTGGAATATTTTAGAAAGCAATGTGTTGATAATCAGGAGATGAAGGAGCTGGCAGAGTTTTGCACCCCGGTGGCCGAGTTTTTGGCGGCCGAGGAGGAGCAGGAAAAGACCATCGAGATGAACGACATATTAAAGAAATTGTGCGAGAGAGGACTCCCAAAAAAGGATCCAACGCCTTGGAATCCGCTGAACTCTGAGCAGCACTACATCAACTGGATGAAATCCATGAACATGACTGATAAGATTGTGGAGCCGTCGACAGATGCGGCGCGTGATGGACAGTTTCAAGTGCACATCCCGGCGTTGTTCAGCTTGCAAAACGCGGTTCAGAAGGCCCGTTTCGCCAACTATGGCTCTGGACAGTTCCATATTCAGCATTATTTGACTCCGTTGAGACGTGTGGTGGATGTGGTTCCGATTGTTGGAGGTGGCGTGGGTGGCCTGGGCGGCAGTGGTGGACATGCAGGTGCCTATGGTGGCGCCCAGGGACACATTGGAGTGATTGCTCATGCTCCGGACCGCGAGCGTATCGACGTTGACGAGGAGAGACACTCGGGTAGCTCGGGATCCACCAGCGACAACAACTTCTCGAGACGACGTACGGATTCGGAGGAGAGCGACATTGTTGATGGCTTTGGCACGGATGATGACGATGCTCCACAGCCACCACAGGCCCGTACTGACGTTCCAGAAGCTCCAGAAGACGTGTCACCCGCTCCAGAATTCCCAGCACCACAGGAAGCCACTGAAGACGCCGAGGAAGAGGAGGAGATGGAAGGCGAGAAGATGGAATCCACGCCGACGCCATCGCCAGTTAACGTTGTGAAGGTAAAAATCAAACTCCCCATAAAATTTGACCTTAAAAAGCATTTTTAAACGTTCAAAACGAGTCATTTTTAGCATTTCGAGAACTGGTGGCCTAGAATCCGACACTCATGGCCTAACTTTTTGATTCTTAATTGTTCTCTCTCGAAACTTGCAGATTCAAGTTTCTTGTAAAAAACTTTCTTAGACGCTTTTTCCCCGGCTTACCTGCGGCCCGTTTTGGCCCGTAACCCAAGGTGGCCTAGGATCCAACACCGGTGGCCTAAAAATTCAACTTTCTCAAACCTAGGCATGATTACACTTGTTTGAAAGCCCGCAGCGATACAAATTCAATGGTATAAATTTCGTGGCTGGTCTAGAATCCGACACCCCTGGCCTAACTTTTTTAATCTCTGTTTTTCCAACTGGAAACTTGCAAAATCGAATTCCTTGCAAAAAACTCATGTAGACTCTTTTTCTTCGGTTTCCCTGGGGCCCGTTTTGACCTATAAACAATAGTGGCCTAGAATCCGACGCCCGTGGCCTAAAATTTCGACTTTTTCAAACCTAGGCATGATTATACTCATTTGGAAGCCCACAGAAAGATACATTTCATGGCCTAAAAATTCACAGGTGGCTCAGAAAATTCAAAACTCAGCCATCTTGTATGTTTTCGAGTTTTTTCCAGGAACCCGAAATCGATCTTCGCCAATCGACGACGCCACGAATGGAAGCGCAATCTACCCTGTCTGCCGTCGTCTCCACTGGTCTCATGCCTCTGAGTTCTACGATTCTCAAGAAGACGTCAGATGACGTGACGCCACCTTCTGAATCCACTCCCAAGGAAAATACAGAAAAAGTAGCAGATACTGTAGAGGAAGTCGTGAAGGAGAACATCAAAAATATCAAAAAGATCAAAGCCGCAACGATGACACCGTCTTCTGGAGCGCCAACGTCATCTGGAGCCACGCCATCGACGTCGGACGTTTCTGCTTCAAAGAAAAAGAAGACGTCAACATCTTCACCCAAAGAGCGTCGTATGAAGCGGTTGGATGATGCGTCGTCGGCAGAATCGGATTCAGAAGATGACGGCGGTAAGAAGAAAGCGAAGACGTTGAGGCGATCTACGCGGAAGGCGACATCGCCAATGAATTCGAGGGAAGACGATGAAGACGTGGATGAAACGTCGAAAAAAGAGACACCAAAGTCACGTCGAAAGCCCGCAGCTCGACGGACCGATGGCGAAGGAACGTCGTCGTCGCGTCGCAAACGAGCTGCCGACGACAATGGAAGTGAGAAGGAGCCACAACCGAGAAAGCAGCAGCGACGTGGAAAGGTAAGCAATCTATTCGAATTCCCCATAAAATTTGATCCCGGAAACCTTTTTTTAACGTTTAAAACTGCCCATTTTGTGTTTTTTAAGACATGGTGGCCTAGAATCCGACACCTGTGGACTAACTTTTTAAATCTTTATTCTTCTTTTTTTGAAATTTGCAAATTCGAATTCCTTGCAAAAAACTACCGTAGTTTGTGTTTTTCCGGCTCCCCTAGGACCCGTTTTGGCACATGGCCTAGAAATCCACCTGGTGGCCTAGAATCCGACAGCCATGTCCTAACGTTTTTATTCTTCATTTTTCGCATTCGAAACTTGCAAATTCGAGTTCCTTGTAATCAACTATTCTGGACCATCCTTGCCCGATTTCTCTCCACCCCGTTTTACCCCAAAACCCAAGGTGGCCTAGGATCCGACACCCGTGGCCTAGGAATTCAAATTTCTCAAACCTAGGCATGATTATATTCGTTTGAAAGCCCAAAACAAAATAAATCCAATGTCTCTAGTTTCCCGGCCTAGAAATCTACTGGTGGTCTAGAAACCCAAAATCAATTTTTCCAAAAATTTACAGAAGAAGAACGGCGACGATTCGTATGATGCGGACAAGGAGAAGTGCGGCGTGGCAAAACTGTTGCACTGCTTGTGTGTGAAATTGGAAAAGAAGAATGATTTAGAATGGGTGAGTGACCTAGAAACATCTACCCGGCCTAGAAATATTAAGATGGCCTAGAAAACCAAATTCGAAGGGAACTAGGCTTGCGTATACTCATTTTAAAACTGGTTAACAGCTGAAGCCAACCAAGCTAGTTTCATGACCTAGAAATTCGTCCATGGCCTAGAAAACCAAATATACTAAATTTGAGCCAATACGGCCTAGAAAACCGTGAATTTTTGTCTTCCAGGTGTCGTGCTCGGACTGCAATCAATGGTTCCACGTTTACTGTGTTCGTCTCAACAACCTGAGCTACGCAGAAGAGGACGTCTTCTCGTGCTGTGGACCCAACCCGTCTCCAGAAGCCGTCGCCAGTCTGGCCGGTGACGTTGCCGCTCGGTTACGAGCTTTAAAACTTTCGAGAATAATCCAGTCACCGGAGCGATTTTGAATTTTAGCCGTTTTTTTTTAAAACACTTTTTTCAAACTTTTTTTTAAAACTTTCCGCCTTTTGTCTTATTACCACCAGGAATATATAACACACATCATTAAGAAACATCGAGGTAGCGTCTCACACTTTTTTTTCAGAAGTTTTCAGATTTTCGAAAATCTGAAAATTCTGTTTTTTTCCCTATTTTTTCTTCCCGAAAAAACCCCACACATTGGTCCACTCTCGTCTCGTATTTTGATCCTAATTGCGTGTTATTGATTTTTTTTTCAATTTTTTATTTGCTATTTTTGTATGTCCTACCAATCCCACACATCCCAAAAAAATTTTTGTCTTTTTATTAATTTTTGAAAAATTCGAAAAATTATGATTTTTTTTAATTTCCCGCCGAACCACCCGAGTTGTGAATTTTTTTGTTATTTTTACAGTAAGAAACCAAGTAAAACTCCCCGATAACCCCGCCCCTTACTATCTAACTTCACAGATAATCACATTAAGCCCCGCCCCTTTTCTCTCTCACACCATCCCGATTTTCGCCACTCCCCAAAGCCCCTCCCATTTTTTGATTCCAGTTTCTGCTCCAAACACTCAAATGGTCCCCAGTCCCCCTTTTTCACTTACTCAGCCAAAATGCCAAGCCACGCCCCCTTTTCCTCGAGTTAATGTCTTCTAGCCACGCTCCTTTTTAATTCTCCCGCCTAATTTTCTTCTGTATTTTTTGTTCAAAAATGTGTGTTGCTGCCTTTTCTTCTTCTATTTTTTATCTAAACAAGCCGGAATAAACAGTAATCCCGATGAAAAATTTTGTTTTTGCTAGAAATTTCAAAAAATTTAGAAAAAAATCGATTAGAAAAACAAAATTTTGTTTCACAGAAAAAATTGAAAAATTCATGAAAAAAAGAAAAAAAAATCTGAATTTGTAGACAAAAAATTTGAAATTGAAGCTTGAAAATCGAACTGCAAAAGAACTTGACTTCCGTTCAGTGGAGCGCGCGCGCCGGTATTTGAAAAGCTGCATTTTCTGGATTTTAAAAGATGTTTTTATGACGAAAAACTGGTTAAAAGCGTTTTTGAGCGTTTCTAAAGCTATTATTTTTCGAAAAACTCCAAATTTGAAAAAAAGTCATTTTGTGATTTTCAAAAAAAAAGTTCTTTTTTGAATTATTCCCACAAGCTGATTGTTTTTTGCACTTAATGAGTGTGTTTGAGTCTAATAAACAATAATAATCATTGCAAATTCCAAAAAAACGTTGAAAATCGATAAAAATTGGCTGAAAATCGGTTTTTCGAAGTTTTACCGGTGCGCAAGCGCGCTCCACCGAACTGAACTCATTTTTCGGGTTTTTTACTGTTTCAGCGATTAGAAAGCAAGTAAAATGTGTGTGTGAGTCCCAATTTCAAAATCTATCTTGTTTACTTTAGTTTCAAGACAATTTTGAATATGCTTCGTGTTCATCAATTGAATTTACTGACTTTTTAAAGGTACCAAAAACTCTTGATGACTGTTTTACTTACAAACTTTGCATGTAGAAACTTCAAAAAATTTTCAAATTTCTTGTTTAGGTCTTTTAGATTTTGTCACCATGAAGCCGGGAGAGTCTTGGAACTGTAGTTAACAGATTAGATTTCGAAAGTAGAACCTTATCCTGTAAAAAATGATCAAAATACCAAAAATTAAGAAAAAACCATCGAATTCTCAAAATACCACAATAATCATACAGAGCCAAAATGATATTTGCTATCTCTCTTTCTCCCTCGGCAAAACGCATCCCCCTCTCACCGTCTATCGTCTCTCACGCGACGAGGGCAGACTCCGCCCACTCCACACACAAAACATAGCGTGCGGCGGAAACCGGGAAGTGTCGGTACATGCGGCGAGTGACTACCCCGCCGGCCGCATTATTCGACGTTCTATTAAAACCATTCAGGGCCTTACTTAAGACCCGGTGTACAATTTTTGGAGCCCTGCCGCTTGCGGCAGGGTAAAAGTGACTTCAATATTGATAGTATTTTCTGATTTTAAAGAAACCAAAGCTGTTAAAGAAAAAGGCTGATGGTCGAAGAACATTTTCATGCGATTAAATTTTTTGGTCGGAGTCCCCCTTTAAACTATATTTCATGAACCTCCAAACAAAAAATTCGCAAACTCTTAAATATCTAAAATTTTCATAGTGGCATTCTTTTTGGTTTTTCTATGACCTTTTAGACCTTTTAGGCTAGTTTTCTCACTAGCATTTTTTGAATTTATTCCTCACTTCTCCCGTCTCCAAGCACAATAAATATCAGTGCTCAAGTAGGAAAAAGCCCAAATGTGTGATTCAGCAACAGTCAAAACCACACAAACTTATCACCTAAATAATTTTTTCCTGGATTAAATTTTTCTTATGATTTTGTCTCAAATTAATTATAATTGTGCATTTAAATGCTGTCTTCAATTAATTTGCATTTTATTTCATTTCGAAACATCAGGATCTGAGCTCTAGTTCCTCTCATGAGTCAGCATTTGAACAAATCCTGACTCATGAGGAATTTGTGCTCAGATCCTGATGTGTCGAAATGAGACAAAATGCATGATTAATTTAACGTTATAAATTAAATGCACAATTATGAATAATTAATCCAAAATCATAAGAAAAATTTGATCCAGGAAAAAATTATTTAGGTGATAAGTTTGTGTGGTTTTGACTGTTGCTGAATCACACATTTGGGCTTTTTCCTACTTGAGCACTGATATTTATTGTGCTTGGAGACGGGAGAAGTGAGGAATAAATTCAAAAAATGCTAGTGAGAAAACTAGCCTAAAAGGTCTAAAAGGTCATAGAAAAACCAAAAAGAATGCCACTATGAAAATTTTAGATATTTAAGAGTTTACGAATTTTTTGTTTGGAGGTTCATGAAATATAGTTTAAAGGGGGACTCCGACCAAAAAATTTAATCGCATGAAAATGTTCTTCGACCATCAGCCTTTTTCTTCAACAGCTTTGGTTTCTTTAAAATCAGAAAATACTATCAATATTGAAGTCACTTTTACCCTGCCGCAAGCGGCAGGGCTCCAAAAATTGTACACCGGGTCTTAAGTAAGGCCCTGAATGGTTTTAATAGAACGTCGAATAATGCGGCCGGCGGGGTAGTCACTCGCCGCATGTACCGACACTTCCCGGTTTCCGCCGCCCGCTATGTTTTGTGTGTGGAGTGGGCGGAGTCTGCCCTTGTGAGAGACGATAGACGGTGAGAGGGGGAAGCGTTTTGCCGAGGGAGAAAGAGAGATAGCAAATATCATTTTGGCTCTGTATGATTATTGTGGTATTTTGAGAATTCGATGCTTTTTCCTTAATTTTTGGTATTTTGATCATTTTTTACAGGATTTTCGTTCTGGAGCATGAAACCGACTTTGCTTCCCGATTTGAAACTCGTTTCACAGCAAACTATTTATCATTCTCATTGTTTATTTTCCTGATTCCCAACCCATTATCAGATTTCGGATTTCCAGATTTCCGGATTTCAGAATTTTTGGATTTTAGGATTTCAGGATATTGGATTCCCGGGCTCCCGGATTTTCACACTTATGGACTTTCGAATTCCGGATTCCGGTTTGCCCGGATTTCCGAATTCCGGATTCTGGACTTTGTATCATGTGTATAGGATTGTGTTTGCTGGGTTTTGGTATGTGCTTCTAATTCTGTATTCCGGATTCACGATTCCGGAAAATCTATTAGGGAAAACTTATTCCGGATTCCGTATTCTATGTTCTCTATTCTGAGTTGTGTATTCCGAAATCGGGATTCCGGACTCATACTCAATCATATTCCGGAGAATACTTCAGAATCACACGTTCCTTTAGAA
Source organism: Caenorhabditis nigoni (assembly GCA_027920645.1). NCBI lineage: Eukaryota > Metazoa > Nematoda > Chromadorea > Rhabditida > Rhabditidae > Caenorhabditis > Caenorhabditis nigoni. The sequence continues at coordinate 9,731,240 of CP115869.1, forward strand.
TCTTTCAGAATATCGGAAGCTTTCGTAACTTTCCCGGAGTTTGAACTCATTAACAAAGCTAATTTCGATTCAGGAATACTCAATTCAGAATGAAGAACCTAGAATACTGAATCTGGAATAAGTTTTCCCTAATAGGTTTTCCGGAATCCTGAATCCGGAATACAGAATTAGGAGCACATACCAAAACCCAGCAAACACAATCTTATACACATGATACAAAGTCCAGAATCCGGAATTCGGAAATCCGGGAAATCCGAACTCGGTAAAAAGTCGCAGCAGATGTTCATCAGTTTAGAATATCCTAACAGATGTGCAGCGACTATGCTACAGTTGTGTAGCTTTTGATTTTCGCATCAACCTTGCATCATCAATGCATCAACTCAGTGTACATTTTTGGCATGAAACCGCGGAAGATGTTCAGCATTTACGCAAGAGATGTAAGTAGAGTGCACATCTGCTGCGACTTTTTGCCGAGGAATCCGGAATTCGAAAGTCCATAAGTGTGGAAATCCGGGAGCCCGGGAATCCAATATTCTGAAATCCTAAAATCCTAAAATTCTGAAATCCGGAAATCTGGAAATCCGAAATCTGATAATGGGTTGGGAATCAGGGAAATAAACAATGAGAATGATAAATAGTTTGCTGTGAAACGAGTTTTAAATAGGGAAGCAAAGTCGGTTTCATACTCCAGAACGAAAATTGGGGCCAGTGAGAAGACAGGGTGGTAGCAGGCTCCAGAAAGAAAAATTATGCCTGGGAGAAGAAAAGGTGGTGCCAAACGTTTAAAATATGCGAGAAGATAGGAGAAGAAAAAAATTTAATTTGAAAAATGAAAAAATCAACTGAAATAAGCAAAAAACAAGAAAATGTAGCACTTTGAAACATGGTCCTGACACTTTTTGGAAACCCCCGTCTAATATTTAAGCCCCCGTTAATTCTCAAACCCCTTTCAAAATTTCAGAACCCCCGTTTATTATTTAAACCCCCGTTAATATTTTAAACCCCCGTTAATTGTTTAAACCCCCGTTAAATCATAAAGAGCCCAAGTTTCCAGACTTTTAGTTGTCAAATTTTATTTTAAGTTGAAAATAAATCTGAAAAACTGAATTTTCAGATTATTGTTTTGTTTCTTACATTTTCCAGACGTTGGTCGTCTTGTAAACTTTCAAAACGGAGGCGAACGGGGTTTGGTATGGGTGGGAGCCCATCGTAACCCTGGATGCCCAACTGCTCGGTCGTGTGCTCCAATTGACTCATTCTCATGGACAGATGGGTATACAACTGGAAAAACTGAATTTGTGTGGGCGCCAGGAGAACCAAGCACGTGGCTTAAGAACGGAGGGTTATTTGAGATTCTGGGAATTCTGACATTTTCGAGGAAATCAAGTTTTTTGAAGATGTGACATGTTCATAATCATTTTGAAGCACTGCAAAGTACAAAATCAAAACATTTTTCAAATTTCGATTTTGACCAAAATGGGGCAAGTTATGATCCAAACAAGAAATGGGCTTAAAAATGTTGTATGGAGCTCTCAAAAACGCTCGACAACTAGAGCTCAAATTTTTGCAAGTCGCCCATGTTTGGTATCAAACTGCTCGAAATTTAGTTTTCTTTCGAACCGTGCTTTTTTTTCCAGAACCCAAAACTGCGCAATCATGCACACAACCGCATTTGATGGTCAGATAATCAATTTGGTTCACGGAGCATTGAACGATTCGATGTGCGCCTTTATATGGCAAATGGTCGCGTGTGGAAAGAGACCGGATTCCAGATAATTCTCTGATTTTTCAACTAAATTTTGAATGAAAGAATATTATTTTAATTTGTGGAATCCGGACAGAAATGGACCAAGTTATGGTCTAAACAAGATTGGGATCAATTTAAACTAAAAAATGAAACTCTGGGAACATAGCATTGTTTATACTCATTTTGAAGCTTGTCCCACACCAAACTCAAAAATGTTATTCAACTTGAAATTGCACTATGGCTTAAACAAGGATTAGGCTGCTTTAGGCGGGAAAAAAAAAGAAAATTTTCAAACCTAGCCTTGTTTGTTGTCGAGTCCACGTAGCTATGCGTCGACTCAACAACTTTAAGATATTCTGAGGACCTCTAGGCCCAGCCCACTGTGCTTTTTCCTCAGAAATCTTCTTATTTCCCACTTTATTCTCCTTTTTTCCTTTGTTTATTCAGTTTATTTATCGCCCTCTCTTATTCAAATCCCGCGCCCTTTTTCCCTCTTTCGTGCAAGCGCGCCCTACTGAGCGGGTCTCGCCGCGAACGGGTTAAAGGCGCACACCGCACCCAAAACAGTTTTACTGGCCTCAATCGGCTCTTTTCGAGTCAGTTCTTTAGTCATCGTTCGGTATGATCAGTTTTGCGAGACAATCTGTTTCTTCACGTCATTATTCCTATTATTCCTGTACATATGACCACTAATCGATCCTTGATCGATTAGATCTGTCTTATTGGACTATCGGAGACCCCTAATGATGTAAGTACGCAATAGTCTTCAATCTGACTACTTTTACGGCTAGTTCTTTGACCTGTTTTGAGTGTTTTCCTTTCAGTGCTCTCATCGTGACCACTGGGGAAAGGTGTGCAACACGGGATTCTGTGCATGAGAGGCGATAAGCTTTGTCACCGTAGGAGAAGGGTTTTTATGCCCATGGCTTTTTGCCCCTCCAACTATTGAGTGAATCAGTGATATCCTTCTCGTCCGTCTCCGAGCCAGCCGACTCCAAGGAAACCTCTTATTGTCGATATAAATATTTTACCTCTTTAATATACCGCTCAATAAATGGGTCACTGACACTACTGTTGTTTTATTGATTTTCCACATTGCTTATCTGCCCGCTCGTCGTTCCACTCCTCGCTACAGACAGAATTAGTTCCCCTGATACCGATGCACTTCCCCCCTTTTAACAGATAATGCGCACACAGAGGTAGCTTATTTATTTGGAGAGCCGTCACGGGAATCCAACACTCCCATTAAGGTGGCCCCTCTTCATTGTTTATACTCGTTTTGAAGCTACGAACAATCCCAATTCAAAATTCTTTTCAAAATCAAATTCGGACTGAATTGGGCCTAGTTAGGGCCCAAACGGTATTTAGGCCGAACTTCCGAAAATTCAAGCCTAGCCTTGTTTATACTCATTTTGACTAGTCTCTAGGTTTGGAAGCATGCTGATCGATCATATATCTCTTCTCACCACTCGTTGTGTCATCTGAAAAACCAGACATGCAAGAGGATAACGGAGACAAGATTGAATCTATGCAGCTGGGGTCCGGATAATGGAGAAGGCATGTTTATACATTTTCAGAGTTCATTCTTTATATATGATATTACAGGCTCGTCTTATGATATTACAAGCTCCAATGTTATGATATTACAAGCTCCAATGTTTTTCATGTTGTTTTATCCATGCAGTAATTTCAGGATACTATTTCATCAATATCTCAAATGGTCCAGAAGGCTCCAAAGCAGGTAACTCCATGTCCGGTCGCCATTGTCGACGCTAAGAAAACAGCCGAAGCGATCAAGGCGGATGTCGACCCACCGAACACACCCAAGGAGAAGGATCCATCCACCAGTGAAGACTAAGAGATTGCTGGGAACAGTAAAGGTATTTTATTGTATTCATGCGATCAAGCGGTCTGATTTCTGAATTTTCAGACGCTTCCAATGTAGTTGAGAAGCAACCGTTATTCCGGCTTCAAATGATCAGCAGCCTCGACCTCGTCGTTGTCCAGCATCTTCGCAGCGTTACCCGACGGACATGTTCCACATCTCCCGACGTTTCTGCTCCTCCAAAAAAGAAGAAAAATCAGATGACTGCTTCAATAAATTCGGCTCATTTTGTTTTTTCTCTTCCAATTTTTTTTCCAAATCCCAATTCAAAAAAGATCTCCCAGTTACCCATAACTTCTAGTTTTGCGTTAACATTTGTTTCATCATCCTCAAACCTCATGCATATATTTTTTGTAAGATATTTACACATCACTTCAATAAATCATCTATTAAGTTTAAGGTCAGGCATCAAATTTACAGCTAAACTGTTTCTGAAGACTGAACCAGGACATTACAAACACGTTCTCTGATTTTCTACTTTGTTCTGCAATATTTTTAGTGGTAGATGGGTATTTCTATAATTTGAGCGATTTCTAGGATTCTCAGCGTTGTTCGTGAGCAATAAGCACAATTCTTTCTTTGTAACACACCAGCATTTCGGAGACTTGTCATAAGTTCTCAAGTTCCATTTAGCTTTTTTGTGAAACAACATTTCTCGACCACATGTCTGCGTATCATTTCCTTCTTCGGAACTACCATTATTGGAGAGGTATTTTTTTAGGAAACCCTCTTGAGTATCTCTGAAGATCTCGAGAATATGTTGTTGTGCTCGGTTTAAGCACCTCTCACTTTTTTTCCCTCATCCCTCTTTCTCTTGAGGAGGCTCCGCCCCATTATCACACCGTCCCTTCCCACCGCCGGGAGACAGTCAGTCTCCCTTCTTGCTTTGCCACATTTCTTTTACTTTGCTTTGTTGCTTTTATCTTTTGTGTTTCTTTTCTCTCTTTTTTTATTCTCACGAATAAAGGTTTAATTACCCAAGTTTGAGGTTGCATTCCGAGGATGTGACCTCACCTGCGATGGTGATTAACTAGGAAATGGTTGCCTAGTCCGCGAGGAACCAAGGCGGGTAACTGGTCTCTAGACACGAACTTCGGTTCATTGTTTATTGACTGCCTTCAATGGCACAGGAAACCTGTATCTAGTAATAGGGCTGGTGGTCCGGTAAATAGTCAGAACTCACCCCCGTGGTGATGTTGAATGGAGCCTCAAGAATCAGAGGACTCCCTGACATCGTCCCCCGCCATGGGCTGACGTTCCCGGATCACTTGACTCGCCAATATCATTCGACCGCTCTAAGAGCAACTTTTTGATGGCCCTTCCCTTAACTAAAGCCCCCAGTACATGCTGGTCCTGGCAAACGCCAGGCTCTTGCCAGTAGTGCGCCTCAGGCTCGCCCCCACGAATAAGACGACCTGCTTGAAACAGTTGTTGGATCTTGGATTCTACCCAGGAGAATTGAGCCACTTGAAGTACCACCCTAACCAACGAATACAGTTGTACGATGGCGGAATGGTTGGCGTTCCTGATATTTTTCGTTCTGAATCAATTCTGTTCTTTTGGAAAAAAACGATGAAAAGTTAAAGGAAATTTGAAAAAGCGTAGTTTCGATCTGACCCGAGAGTTCTGGTGAAAGTTGTTTTGCTGTCTCGCCAGAGACTGAAATTTGTGAAACTCATTCTGCTCAAAATTAAATGTTGTTAAATGAGATTATTCAGTGAGAAGAAAGTTAGTAAACTGCATGTTTTCTCCTATTCCAGAGAACCAGCAATTTGCTAGGGCCGATTGCTCCGGTGCTTAGTATTTCAGATCGGTTCATTGTTTTTTTGTCGTTGAATTCTAGGCTCCGCGTCACTTCGAAACCGCGACACTTCGAAACCGGTCATTTCGAAACTAAGTGACACTTCGAAACCAGTCATTTCGAAACCGCGGCACTTCAAAACCAGTCATTTCGAAACCGGTCGTTTCGAAACCAGTCATTTCGAAACCGATAAAAACACGGTCACGTGAAAATAAAATCAAAAAATGGAAATTTTCAGTATTAAAATTGAAGAAAAAAATTGCAGCGTGAAAATTTCGCATTTTTGAATCGCGGTTTCAAAACGACTGGTTTCGAAACGACCGGTTTCGAAATGACCGGTTTCGAAATGACTGTTTTCGAAGTGTCACTTAGTTTTGAAATGACCGGTTTCGAAGTGTCGCGGTTTCGAATTCACGAGGAGCCGAATTCTAATAGCAAGAGTGGGAACATCAAAAAAGGAGAGAACGATTACAATTCTCGAATACCGGAAGACAATCAGGGAAATTCTGAATGTTCGAAATGATGATCATTTTTCCTAACTTTTCTGATCGATAAACGTTTGTCAGCACATCTATTTTTCAGTTTACAAAAACACAACATTGATTTTAGTTCCCTTTTTTATTAATAAATCAAGGTTCTAGTTAGAAACTAGGAATGGAGTGCAAAAAACATGAGGCGAACAATTGAATGCAGTAAAATCACAGGAAAACAAATGGACGAAATACGTAGAGTATGTAAGGTTAGCTTGGGACCGTGATGAGATTTAATCTCTTTGAATTAACAAAAAATTAGGAGTTACTAGAGTCTTATACTCATTCAGGAACAGTGGTGGTGCTATCATCATGACGCGGTGTGCAGAGAGACTATTGGTTATTGTAGTCCTAAAACACTTTACTGGCACTTGATTCAGGGGACATATAGGTTTTTTGGAGTGCTGAATCGAATGATTTTAGAGGTTTTTCTCTAAAACGTTCAGTTTTTCTGAAAACTTCAAGAAATGGGGTGTTGATATCATTATTACAAAGCAACACGAAAAAATAATTCTATCGTCTAGTTTCATCGTGAAAAGTGACGCCGCAATTTCTTTGACCTACATGGAAAACATTTGGAAGCAGAATTCGAGTCTGAAGCAGAACGATTATGTGACGGATCATTACATAACATAATCCACTTTTTTGGTCCGCCTGAGTGTCCTCCGTTTTGTCACCTTTTTCGGGGGTTTTGAATTCAAATTTGACTAGAACATGTGGAGCATAGAACATGTGGAGCAAACGCGATCTGGACGAGACAGGTACAGGACAGATCATCACATAACACCTTCCCCACCCATGTTTCCAGATGATGCCTCAGTGAACCTCCGCCGTCATGCAAATTCAAATTGAAATTAATAGGACACACATTTATTACCAAATGACGGCTGTGCTTGATTATACGAAAAGTTATACCAGACAAACAAACAAACCAAATAAAAGTAGAAAAATGCAGTATCAACATTTTTTGACGGTAAAAACCGAATTGTTTGATACCATGTTCACCGGGCCGAGTTACCATTTCACAGGTACGTCGCTAAATCACGCGAAATCTTTTTTTCAACAATTTTCCAATTTTTGTAAGAGATAATCGATTTTTATACATAAATTTCTCAAACACTGAATAATTAAATAATTCTTGTAATTTGTTCTAGATACACCGAACAAGGTACTTCAAACTTCAATTTCGAAAGTCCAGAAAACCTATCAGTTTCTTCTTATTCGTTATACTTTATTTTCCTAAATCCTTTTCTGAATTTATTCATTAACCATGGAAAACACCTGGCGGCAGGTTTCTAATCTGAAGCGGGAAGACTACACAACGATGCATTACATAACATGATCTTCTTTTTTGGTCCGACTGAGTGTCCTCTAATTGGTCTCCTTTTTTAGGGTTCAGAATTCGAATTTGGAGCGACATATGGAGCAAAGGTCTCTAGAAGACGGAGCAGGTACGGGACGGATAATTACATAACACCTTCCTCCTCTATGCTTCCAGATGGCGCCTCGGTGAGCCTTGACGGTCATGCAAATTCAAATTGGAAATGATAGAACATATATTACTGAGGCTCTTCTCGATCATGACTCCGCCTACACTCCGCTCCAGATAGATTTTGCTCCGCCCTCTTTGGAAAACTATAAAAAGAAAATTCAGCAAGAGATTCTTCATATTTTTGCTTTGGAGACAATGTGACTGTACTCTTCATGGTCGATTATCTCAAAAGCAGGCAGAGTGGTATCCGCCTAGTATTCTTATTTTTCTGATTGTAAGCTTGTTTCCCGTTGTTTTCAATTGAAATGAGCTTAAAATGTAAATACAATAAGTGAAATTTATTTGTCTATTTTTTAAGGGGTTTTCGCCCCTTAATGAGTTCAACTTTCAAGACACGTCTTCAGATAAAATATTAGCATACACATACCAATTTTGATGAAAGTCAAATGATAAACAAAATTAAACCGATTTCAGATTTTATTTATTGTCTGTTGTCCAATGGATGCATTTGATTGGATTATGAAAGTACTTATCTTGGCAGCTTGATGAAAGTATGGTGAGTTATCTATTTAAATAATCTTATGTGTAAAATCTAGTTTAGGGATTCCGTGGGATTTATTTCCGGACCATTATTAGTTTATGTTCATTTTTTCAAATTGTTTTTCTGTGTTCAGTCTGTTCTCCCTTCGCTCGCTCAGGTCGAACAGACCGGACAGGGCCTTCGGCCTTGTAACATCCAAAAATTGTATTGGAGTGGAATCCATTGCAGGGCCTTTGGCCCTGGCCTAGTGCTTTCTCATAATAAGAATTTAAAGAGTTGGATTCCATTAGATATCAGTTATTGTTTTTCTTTTTCGACGATATTTTGTCAATTTTTGCCAATTTCTGATGATTTTATCTCAGGAACCAGCGAGCCTGGAAAAAATCTAAAAACAAAAAATAAAATGAGAAATCTTCATTCATGGGGAGACAAAAAATTAAATAAATCCATACAGTGGCTCTCGCGTACCAAGTGGTAAAACATGGACCCTCGAATTTCGAAAATTTCCCTTAAAACCCTAAGGCTTTTTCATTTTTCAAGTAAATCTAATTTTGTTACCTTTATATAATAGCTATCCAAATGACGCACAAAAGTACTAAGCCGGATGTTTGATTTAGGCCCTAGTTCGGCAGAAAAAAGCCGTAAAAAATGAAAAAACGGCAAAAAAAAACTCAATCCACTTGTACGTTTCCTATCATATCTTTGTTCAAACAATATAATTTTTGCCGATTTTTGATGTACAAATAGTCAGAAAGATTTCCTATCGATTGAAAAAAGAAACATCTAAAACGGATTGAAATTAACCTAGTTAGGGTTTTTCTAAAACAATTTCTACATAAATGTCGAAAATGGGGGTGCGCGATACCTACGACTTTCACAGGAAGAAGGGGGCGAAAGCTTGTCTCACATTAAACTCAAAAATCGTATTGAAAATAAAATTTGATTAAAATAGGCCTAGTTAGGCCCAAACGGTATTCAGGACTAAATTCCAAAAATTCCAACCTAGCCTTGTTTATACTCATTTTGAAGCTCCTACCAAGCCAAATTTAAAAATTTGGGTTCAAAATAACTGGGATCAATTTATTCAAATTTACTCGGATTTACTTAAAACCAATTTCATTGAATTTGCCTCACCGAGAGCTTCAAAATGAGTATGCTCAAGCCATATATCCTTCAAATTCTGTTTCCAGCTACAGTATCCCTTCTATGCGCCTTTAAGAATTATTTTTCGAAAACCATCATGTCCCTTTAATTCACTAATTGTCATTGGAAAGGAATAAAACCATAATATCATCACATTTAGTAGTTAGGATGATGAGAATCAGATGATTCACCTAATTCTCATTTTCTCCGAAAATTTTCCTCTAGAAAAAACAAGCGGGGGTCTCTGGAGATCTCCGGTTCTTTGGTCTCTGGTCTTTGAATCTCTGGTCTCTGGTTGGCTCTTTTAGAAATTTCTTCCAGTAGCTTTCATTCTCCTAAAAATCGAAAGTTTACAACTTTTTCTTCTCCTTTTCTTCCTATTTATGCGATTTTGAGGCCTATTTCCAGCCAAAAATTCCTGATTTTTTCGATTTTTTTTGACATTCCAGATGTAAGAACCTCAATTCTACACCATCCCGCTGAATTCACCACCATCTAGCCGACGCTCGGGACCATCGTCGCCGGCTCCGAAGGCTCCGACTTCTGATGACGTGAGCAAGAATTTCGGAATTCTGAGATAAAAATTTTTTGAAAATTTTTTTCCAGTATGTTCAGATCTTCCCGAATCGCAATGGATCAAAAAAGCGCAAGGCTCGTGTAAGTTATCGAAAAAATTGAATGAATTAATTTTCTCGATAATTACAGGTTCAGATACATCCTGATGGTGTTGGCTTCTATCAGATGGACAATGGAAACGTTGGATCGGTAATTTGGATTTTTTGGGATTTTTTGGATTTTTGGAATTTCAGGGTTTAAAGGGTTTTCGGATTCTTAGGAATTTTGGATTTCTTCATTTTTAAAGCTATTAAAATTCCTGAAATTTTAGGATTTGTAGATTTTCTAGTTTTTATGTGTCATAATTTTTTTGATTTCTCGAATGTTTTCAATTCTCTTATTTTCAAAAACTTCAGTTTTTCAAGAGATTTTTCTTAGATTTCAAGAATTTTGGAATTATTGGTTATAGACTTTGAGATTTTTACTATTTCTGAGATTTTCAGAATTCTAGGATATATTTGAATTGTCAGCATTTTAGAACTTGAAGGGTTTTTTTGGAGTTTTTGAAAATTCGGATTTCTAGAAATTTTTTTTGGAGTTTTAGATATTTCCGAATTTTCGTGGTTTTTAGGATTCCCAGATTTTTAGAATTTTAAGATTCTAAGATTCTTAGGATTTCAGACTTTTCAGAATTTCCCGAATTTTTTGAGAATTTTGAGATCTGTAGTTTTTCAGATTTACAGATTTTTCGAAATTCAAGACTCTCAAAGATCTAGTATTTCAGATTTTAGGGGTTTTCGAATTTTTTTTTAAATTCGGGTTTCTAGAATTTTGAAAATGTTCAGATTTTTAAGCTTTAGGATCTTCAGAAAAAAATTTTTCAAATGTTTAGTTTAACCTTTCAAACGAAAATCTCTAATTTTCTATGTTTTCAGACCTCGGACGGATCTTCCCAAGACGCCAAGCAGGTAATTTTGATTTAAATATTAGGGTGTTCCATAATGAATGTCGTTTTTTGGTACCTCTCTTCAAACGAAGATAACTTCAGTGAAACTCATTCGCATCAAACAAACTTTGTACCATTCGAATCAGTACTTTTTTGCCTACAATATACTAATTTGAAAATATTATCACGATAGAAACCAAAAGCCCAGGACGCGAGAAAACATTGTAAACCCTTTTTGCATAGTCGTTTTTAATGAACTGGATCTCTTTGATGAGGCTTTCAAGATGCTTGGAAAAATGGTAAGCAAAGAAGGAGACGTCGGCAAATATGGTGATTGACCGATAATTTCGTAAGCGAACGCATACCGTTTTTTGGGCCGCCATGATTGCAACATGTGACATGGAGTTGTCGTCAAGTAGGATTGTGCCAATCTATTGACTAGTGCTGGCTATTTGGATAACAAATTTTCTCTATTTCTTGACAATTGTAAACCACACTGTCATTTTTTTATTTTTTCATACCGGCATAATGAATAAAACCGGAAGCCAGACACCAAACAGCCACCATAACCCCTTTTTGGTAAATTTCTGGGTTTGTAAGATGTTGCACCTTCTGGTTTTTGACCAGATATGGCGCTGATTGCATTTTGTTGTAGTATCAAATTCCATTTTCCTTATACGCCACAAGTCGATTCAAAAAATGATCTTTTTTATTGTATGAGATGATTTCGCAAACTAGAGTAACGTTGCAATTTCTGGCGATCGTTCAGTTCATGAGAGAGCCGTTTATCTAGTTTTCTAGTCTTTTCTTTTTTTAGTTTACGTCTCAATATTGTTCCGGTAGAGACTCCAAGCGTTGCCAAAAGTTCCCTGACGGTCGATCCCGGATACCCCTTCCACCATACTTCAGTATTCCTTCCACCACCTTTCTCTATTCGAGAGGCGCAAGTCCACATGTGAATTTTGTGAACCATCGCTGTACTGTTTTTCTGTTAGCATTTCTTTCTGCGGAAGCACGGTTGATATTTTCGATTCTCGGTTGCATTCCGGCCGAGCATGGATTCGTATAAAAAACAAGCGAAAAAGTGCACTTTTTCCATAATTTCTCCTCAAATAACTGAGAGCATTATGACAAATGTTAAGTGAGGATTTTTGACGATTTGATTAGGTGTGTGAGAAACAAAAAAAATTGAACGAGCATGACATTGAAAACAGCCCTAAAAAAAAACGACATTTTTTATGGAACACCCTAATATATAGAAGTTTCAATATTTAATTTTCAGGAGGACGCCCAAATACCGGCTCTACGATCCGATGTATACTTTGTTTGCAGTCAGCCGTCTCAGAAGCTTCTGGTGGTAAAAAGTTTGTAGTTTGTAGTCTAAAATTAATTTTATAAGATTTTTCTTGAGCTGAGCTTCAAAATAAATATAAACAAGCTTAGGTTTTTTTTTTTTGGCTAAAAATGACCCTAAAACAGCCTAATCCTTGTTTAGCCCATAATTTGACCCATTTTGGTCCAAATTTGATTTTGATAATATTGTTGAATTCTGTTTGTTGAAAGCTTCAGAATGAGTAAAAACAAGGCTAGGTTCCTAAATTTTATGTTTTTGACCAAAAATGGCCCTAAAACAGCCTACATCTTGTTTGAGCTATAACTGGACCTATTTTAGCCTGGTTCTGATTTTGGTAATTGTTTTGAATTTGGCTTGTTATCAGCGTTGACTAGACTAGATTTGAAATTTTCGATGTTCGGCCTATTTGGGTTCTAACTTGGTCTATTTCAGTCTAATTTAAATTTTGTAACAATTTTTCTGTTTGAATTGTTAAGTACTTTAAAATGAGTATAAATAAGGCTTGGTTTCCAGAATTTCATGTTTTTGGCTAAAAATGGCCCAAAAACAGCCTAAATTTTGTTTAGACCATGATTTGGCCCATTTAAAAAGTTTCGAATTTAACTTTTTAAGAGCTTCAAAATGAGTATAAATCACCGGTTGCCGATGCTCCAGAGGCTATTGCTGAAACCCCGAAGATGATCGTGAGAGCCCCACCCCGATCGCTCCGTTGGTTCGCGCAACGCCACCTAGACCGGTATAATTTTTTATATATTTTTCTGTGTGCATTTTGACGTGATGGTGTTTGGAGAGAATCAAAAAATTTACTGGAAAATAATGCTAAAGTGATTTTCAGGTTGTCCCAGCCATTGAGCTTGTCGCTCCATTTGCCGTTGAAGCGCCAGAGGCTCCGGCCGTTGCAGCAGCCGAGGAAGTAATGCCAGCCAAGGAGATTTAAAATTTTAATAAAGTTTTAATATTCAAAAACATGGATTTGACGAAAAACCCCCTAAAAATCGAGTAGATAACGTCTTCAAGCAAAAATTGAGAAACTGTGAATTGATGCTCAATTATCTCTGTTTATAGTAAAGATACAGAAAAGTCGTCAATTTGGTAATTGTAGGAAATTTAATTTTGCAAATTTCAATAGTTAAGTATTTTCATCTAGCTTAAACCAGTCGGTTTGAGCCCCCTGCCGGGGGCTCAACCTCCTGGCTTCCGTTTACTGTATCTTACACTTGAATTACTAATTTCTGAATTTCCCACTTTTCGAGATCCCGAAACTTCGAATTATTTAAATTTTCAAGTTTTACATGGAATGTCTCCCAAGTGTTGCCCTCGGAAAAAATTGAGACCTATATGATTGGATAGAGCGGGAAAAGTTATCTTAGAACCCAAACGGAATAATTGGTAAAATCTTTTCAACATGGAAAAAATCAAAGCAAAATTCAAAGGATCACTTAATTGTCTATATATCGGTTTTTAATTCTCAACAATCGGGCTCAAACTGACAAAGTTATGATTTTTTGAAAAAAAAAGGCATTTTTGGTATTTTTTGGGTCATAACTCCTCGAAAATAATTTTACCAACTATTCCGTTTGGATTTTAAGATATCTTTTTACGCTCTTTCCAACCATATAGGTCTCGATTTTTCCGAAAGCAACACTTGGGAGTCATTCCATGTTTGATTTTTACAATTGAAATCTACATCTATTTAATGCCCGCCTCTGATCCCCACCCTGGCTATGCTGCTTCTTTTTTGGTGATTGCAGACGTACTTTTTCCTAATTTTTTTCAAAAGTTTTCTAAAGTCTCGATTTTCGAACCAAAATTAGCAAAATTTTAACACACATTCTCTGAGATTTTCGAGCAACCCACTGTACAAAAAAAAATCAAACTGCTTGAAATGAGTTGGTATTGCATACAGTTAGTACACTTGAACTTCTAAGAATTTTGAGGATACTTTTTACTGGCTCCGCCCACTTTGATCCGATCTGCAAAATCAGTCGACCAAAAAATAAACTTTTTTTCTTTTTTGAGATAGAAACGAAATCTTTTTTGGAGTATACATATTTTGTTATTTCAAGCATTTTTTATGTTGAGACCAAAAAATAAGGGTCTCATCTTCCAATAGAAAACATATGATTTTTGAAAATTTTGTGAATTTTCCAAGTTTTCGTTATCATGGGTATGTTTTTCCACTGATTTTTTTGCAGATTCGAGTTTTTCATTAAATTCTGGTTCAGAAACTTATGTCCTGACCAAAGAATTCTAGGACCGGAACAACGAATTTCGACAAAATGTTGATTTTTTCGACTACTGAAAAAATTCAAAACATTTTCTTGGATTCCAGTTTTTCTGAAGTTCTGTTTTCTTTGTGGATTTGAACATAACTAATAAGAAAACGTTATTTAAAAACAAGTCTGGTGCACATTTCACTCTACTTTGAGATTTCTCAAAGAAAATCATCGAAAAATCAAAATCTGGGTTCCGATGGCCATAACTGTTTTCAGAGAAGAGTTAGAGTTTTGAAATGTTCTAAAGAAAGATGAATGAACATATGAACAATATGAAAAACACAAGCTTTTGTGTTTTTAGTAAAATCCAAAAAATTTGAAAGAAATTTTATGAACTCCACCTCCCGAAAAATTGAAACATGTTTTCAAGGTTCTCTAGCATCTGAAGGTTTGTTTTCAGAAAAACATTAAAAATGTAAATTTATTCACAAAGACTGGTTTTTAGAAAAACTGTATGTTTTTCAAAGCTGAAAGCCCAAAAATGTGATTCAGCTACAGTGAAAATAACACAAACTTATCGCTCAAATCATTTCTTCCTAGTACAAGTTTTTCTCAATATTTTTAGTTAATTATTTAGTTTTTGTGTTGATAATTAGTTAAGTGGTAGTATTTTTTAAAAATACTGAGAACAGAGCACAAATTTCCGTCAGAAATTGCTCCAATTTTATTGCATGTGTGAACTAGAGCCGACTGATGTTTATGAACTGGAACAAACTGTAAATCAATCAAAAATGTTATTTGAAAGCACAACTTGAATGATTTCCGGGAAAAAATTGAGAAAAACTTGTTCTAGAAAAAATTTAGGCACTGTTCTAGAATCACGGAACGAAAAAAAAATCACGGAACGAAAAAAAAATCACGGAACCAAAAATCACGGAACGAAAAAATCACGGAACGAAATAAAATCACGGAACGAAAAAAAAATCCCGGAACGAAAAAAAAAATCCCGGAACGAAAATTTTTGTGTTATCCTGAAATTTGTACCATCTTTATTTAAGTAATATTCCTAAATCGAACGTTGGCATTACCTTAACGTCGCTCAGTATTCGAAAGTATATCTGAAAGGGGATAGATTGAGTTCTCAAGATTCAATAGTTAATATATTATATAAGACCTTTTTGATACATTCCGGAGTATGATTCCAGACTACATCGACCAGAGTTATTGAACTTGCCACCATTTTTCGAATGTCCCAGATGAAGGAAACATGGCGTTTCAGCCTAAGCCTATAATTGAAAAATCTTTCCAAATCCAAAATTAGACTCCCCTCTTGATGGACCAAAAACTTGGAATAGTCTTGGGCCAAAGAAGTATGCTCACGGGTCTGCGTAAGGGAAAATCTTGGTACAAAACTGCTTTCCTTGGATTTCTCACATTACGGAAAATTTGATAATATATTTGGGTTGGGGAAGCTTTTTTTCAATTATAGGCTTAGGCTAAAACGTCATGTTTCCTTCATCAGGAACATCCAAAAATAGGGGAAAATTCAATAACTGCTCGATGTAGTCCGGAGCCATAATCCTCGATGTTCTTAAGGTCCTATGTAATCTCATAACTAGCGTATCTTAAGAACTTGATATACCCCTTTCTAACATATTTTCGGATATTGGGCGAAGTAAAATTATTGCTGAGGTAGTATTTGAGTCACTACTTATCAAATTAAAGATCGTAGAAATTTTTGGATTAGCCAAAACTGTTGTTCCGTGATTTTTTTTTCGTTCCGGGATTTTTTTTTCGTTCCGTGATTTTATTTCGTTCCGTGATTTTTTCGTTCCGTGATTTTTGGTTCCGTGATTTTTTTGGTTCCGGGATTTTTTTTTCGTTCCGTGATTCTAGAACAGTGCCAAAATTTATTTGAGCGATAAGTTTGTGTTATTTTGACTGTAGCTGGATCACACTTTGGGCTTTCAGCTTTGAAAAACATACATTTTTTGTAACAATCAGTCTCTGTGAATAATTTTACATTTTTGATGTTTTTCTGAAAACAAATCTTCACATGCTAGAGAACCTTGAAAAAATGTTCCAAGTTTTCGGGAGTTGAGTTCATAAAATGTCCAAAAAAATTTTTGGACTTCACTAAAAACACAAAAGTTTGTGTTTTTCATATTGTTCATATGTTCATTCATCTTTCTTTGGAACATTTCAGAACTCTAACTCTTCTCTGAAAACAGTTATAGCCATCGGAACCCAGATTTTGATTTTTCGATGATTTTCTTTGAGAAATCTCAAAGTAGAGTGAAATGTACACCAGACTTGCTTTGAAATAACGTTTTCTTATCAGTTATTTTAAAATCCACAAAGAAAACAGAACTTCAGAAAAACTGGAATCCAAGAAAATGTTTTGAATTTTTTCAGTAGTCGAAAAAATCAACATTTTGTCGAAATTCGTTGTTCCGGTCCTAGAATTCTTTGGTCAGGACATAAGTTTCTGAACCAGAATTTAATGAAAAACTCGAATCTGCAAAAAAATCAGTGGAAAAACATACCCATGATAACGAAAACTTGGAAAATTCACAAAATTTTCAAAAATCATATGTTTTCTATTGGAAGATGAGACCCTTATTTTTTTGTCTCAACATAAAAAATGCTTGGAATAACAAAATATGTATACTCCAAAAAAGATTTTGTTTCTATCTCAAAAAAGAAAAAAGTTTATTTTTTGGTCGACTGATTTTGCAGATCGGATCAAAGTGGGCGGAGCCAATCAAAAGTATACTCAAAATTCTTAGAAGTTCAAGTGTACTAACTGTATGCAATACCAACTCATTTCAAGCAGTTTGATTTTTTTTTGTACATAAGACAGTTGGTCAATGCTCGAAAACTACAGAGAATGCGTGTTAAATATCTGAAATTTTCTAGCTTTTCAAATGTTCCGGTTTCCCGGATTTCGGAAACTTTATACATCATTTTATCTAAGCCTTTGCTTTTAGATTACACTGAAAGTACAGGGTAAGGGTTGCAATTGCCTGTCTTTTTATAGAGAAAGCTAAAATTTGGAAAAGTTCAAAACATTTTTGAAACTTTTTTTGGAATTTTCCAGAAATTTCCGAAACTTTCTGAAATCTTTTGGAATTTTCTTGAAAATTCTTAAACTTCCAAGAATTTTCTAAAGTTATCAGGAGCCTTTTAACCGTTCTAAAATGTTTTGAAGTTTTTTGGAATGTCTTGCAAACTGTTAGAAATTTCTCGAAACTTCTGAATCTTTCTGGAACTTTTTTGATTGTTTTTGAATTTAGTTGAATTTTCTTTTATTCTCCGGATTGTTCTAGGATGTTCTGAAACTTCTGGAATTTTCTACAATTTTCTAGATACCCCTCTTTACGAAATTTTTAGTGTTCGAGATTACGATAGTTTTGGATTTCGAGAATAAAGAATTGGTGAATTTACTTGAAGTTGAGAAGTGGGGATAATCCACGTTCAGATTTTTGATTTTGAAACTCCGTGAGTTCAAAAATTCTTACATTCATACTTTCTAAATCCCTGCCCGGCCCGGGTTGGCCCCGGTTCCGAAAAATTAAAAAATTTTCTGTTGGCTCTCGATACATTTTTGTCAAAATGACCATTTTAAAGTACGAAATTTAGCCCAGGACCCTTCTTGAAGCTGAAAACTAAGCAATAGAAATGATTTTCCAAAAATCCAAATCTCTCAAAAAATGACTCTGACACTTTTCTGCCTCCAAACCGCGGGGCCAGGCCGGCAATGAAAATTCCTCTACCGGCCCAACCCGCAACATGTATGCTTATATTCCAATCCTTACTCCTACGTGTTCCCTATTAGCTAGAAGGCCCAGGACACCATAGACATGAAACGCTCGGTAGTCCGTTGCTACATACCACAAACCACTATAGAAGTCAAAAAAAAACTTTAAAAAACTAAAGCTCTTAAATTTAAAAAAAAGCTGAAGTTCTTATTAATGCACCAAACTCCTTCGAATAATGATACAGAGTCAAACATCTAAAAATCTTAAGAAAAGACTATACGAAGAAACTCGGAAATTGAAAAGAAAAAAGAATTTTTAGTAATATGTACGAAAATAGGGCATTTTCGCTCTAGCCGTTGCTTGCAAATTTAGTTCAAAAGTAACTTTTTGATTGTGCAAATAGGAAAACAATTAAGTTAATATTCAGTGCATTCTCACGCTTTCATTTTCCCTATGGAAATGAGTTCAGTTGAATTTTGGAAAAAAAATGACTTTCAGAGAAAAGTTTTATGAATACAGCTTCAGAAAGTTTCAGAAGTATTTGAAAACTATGTCTGTAAAACTAAATACACCATGACACTCATTTTCAATCGGCCACAGAATCAAAATTTGAGTGATTCTCGAAAAAAACGAAAATTTCAAAAAAATTTAATTTTGAGACTTAGAGCTCAAATGTTTGTAGGCAGCACTTAGAAAGACATAAAACACCACTTTGCAAAGTTTCATGAAGTTTTAGTGAGTTTGAACATAATTTTGAAAATTTCGATTCTCAACCCTATAGGTTCCCTATTAGCTAGGAGACCCAGGACACCATAGGCATGAAGCGCTCGGTAGTCCATGACTACATATCACACACCACTATAGAAGTCCTATGTCCCTTTGAGTTATTCAAGTAAATGTCCGAGACAGACAGACAGACACACACAGACAGAAAAGTTTCCTTAGTAAGAAGTAGATAGTTACAGAGATAATCAGACTTAAAAAAGACATATGCACATGCGCGCTGCAAGGGAGGGCAGGGGTGGGCGAGCGCGGGCTTTTGCCCTTGTAATTTTGCACGATTTTTGCGCGCGCGATGCAAAGTTAGATTAAGAGCGCAGGATTTTCAATAAAATCGTTCTTTTTCCGCTTTCTTAAAAATGTGTTTTGCATCATTTATTTCCTAATTTTTGTTGGATTTCGCTGAAATATATTATTATTTGCGTTCAATTTCGAATTCCTGTTTTGCCGCTTTTTGTTTGTTTGATTTTCGATATTTTTTAAATAATTGCTAGCGCCTTTATTCGAAGTTTCGCGCGTCTGTTGCAAAATTTTTACCGCGAAAGCTTGTCGCTCGCCCAGCCCTGTGTCGGACTGAAACTAACTGACTGAACCTGATGGACAAACCCGACGAACGAACCCGACGGACAAACCTGAAAAAAACCTGACGGACTGAACCTGACGAGCGAACATGACCCCCGAACCTGACGGAAAAAAACACAAACAGTCCATGAAAAAAGAAAAGATTTATTATCGTGCATTACAGGAATCATTAAGAGGTTGTGCAAATTCATTTTGGCGAGAATTAATCATTCTGGTCTCCAATTCAGCTTCACGGTTTTCGCCATCCTAACACATTCCTTCTTCGTTCGATCCGACGGTTGCTCCGATTGACCTGAAATTATAATATCTTATGTAATCCGTTTCACATGAACCTCTCCGGTATCCAATGTTTAAGGGAGGTTTGTTTAAGGGAGATATCCAATGTTTAAGGGAGGAATGTTTAAGGGAATTAATATTCGAGTTTAGAGGAGTTTAACTTTCAATTTCTAATGAATTGGTATCGACCAAATTTCCAAAGAATTATCAAGGAGTTTTATGGTAAGGCTATACGGTAATTGACAATCATGTGTTCATTTCCCTCCATTTATTATTAATGTACTTTACCGGTCATTAAAGATAGACAAAACATATTTTATATTCAAATTTCTGCCATTATGACCATTTTCAAGGGTCTGAATGGGAACGCTTCCCTTGATATCCTATTTTTTAATCAAAAAGCGAAGGTGTCCATTAAAAAAAAATTGTCTTCCCACCTGTACCCTTGGAACCATAGTGCATATTTGATTTACTGGACCCTACACAAACAAAACTATTAAGACCTTCACAGTTAAGTGCATTTGGCTTTCTTTCCTCAATGGAAAAAAAACTCACCCTTGCTTGGATTTTAGACAATCTCTTACTGGAATGAATCTTCGTTTTTCGATGTATCTTCCGGATGTTCGACGACTCCCAATTTCTCTTGTGGTTCAATATGTTCTTCCAGCTCGTCCATGAGCGAAGCTGAGTCAAATTTTTGATGTTCTTCCTGACGATGGGTAGGTCTTCGGCAATTTTTCATTAACAATCCCGCTGAACGACAACAGAGGAACGTCCTGAAAAAGAAACAGAATTATTACTCTTACTAGCTTGGAACATCACTTGGCTCTGCTCGAGTTTCTGTATCATCTCGGCCACACTCCGCATTATTTCATAAGCTTGAAAAAATCAATTTTTCAAATTCGTCATCTACTTTATACCCCGGCCGGCTTGTTTATCGTTCCGAACGCCGGGGGCTGAACCTCCTGGCCTCTGGGCAACATTTAAAAGTTCAATTCACATACGAAAAACGCTAAAAAATCGGTTTCAAAAATTGACTCCAAAAGTGAGCAATTATTAGGTTGGTGCATAAGTTTCTTCCGATTTCGGGAAAATTTTTGATCAAATTATTCTCAAAGCGTAGGGGGCTAGATTAATGAAAGTATTGTCTATGAGCATCAATAGTTGTCTGGCAACGCTCCGGTAATTCCTTGATTCCATCGGCCCAGAACGACGGGGGCTGCGATTGAAAAAGTGGGTCAACTCCTTTTTTGTGCCATCTTTTCAAATGATGTTTTTCATATCAAGCTGCCGTTTGAGAGCACCAAGCGACCATTTATCCAAAAGGGCAATGTCCAAAAAATACGGTGGGTGCAAAATAATGATCCAGCCAGAAGACTCGAATTTTTGGTTGATCGCTCAAATAAGGTGTGGTTTCACATTGTCGTGCATGGAACGTTTTTCGCCTTTTCTCCTCGTTTCGATTCGACTGCCAGAATCAAATTCTTCAATTATAAACTATATATGGCGACAATTATATTGATACATCCATATAAAAGTTCCCAGTCTCCATTCCTTTGACAGACCATCAAACACATAGCATACCCCATTTCACGGGAAATTTAGGTTCCGGAACGTCCAGATCTAGCTATACTTTGTCAATCAACTGACCCTTCCGCACATTGATAGAGTAACTTACCCACTTCTCATCTACGGTAATTAGATCATTCACCCAACTAAACGTGCGAAGAAATGATAGGAGAAACACGCTCATGTCTACATGGCGATCCATATCAAAGTATTTCAAAAAATTTGGTACGAATCGACGCAGTTCTTGAAGTTGCCAAGAGGCTTCAATCCGGTCACAATACTTAATCGACTAACGGACAATGTCTTTGACGTTTTACAAGTGGTTTGAAACAGATTGGTTTCAGAAGCATTCTACAATAGGTCCAAGTCTACCTTTCGGACACATCTACGTCTTTCAGTTCTATTTTTTTGGCTTCAAAGCGATGGGCCATATGCTTGATGGTAATAGCAGTAGGAGGTCGTCCTTCATCTATTTCTTTCACTGTCTTGTGAATCTTGTGGATTTTCAAACCAGAAAGAAGTAAAAATAAAATGCCATTTTGAAAGAGTAGACGGTAGGGGACGAAAGCCAGGGCCGTACTCGCGAACGACAAAAAGGAGAAATGAGGCAAATTGTATATATAACAAGTCCATGAGATACTCTATCCAACAAAAAAACATCCTCTAAGAAAAACCGCCCCACTAAACAGTTATCAACTTTCAAAGTTGAGCATTCGAAATCGGAAGAAACTTATGCACCAACCTAATAGAACTGAAATCACTTTCGGAGCTCATAACTTTTTTCACAGGGCCGAGAAGGAAAAGCTGTTTGCAGTTCTGTGATGAGCGTGTCCAAAAGTACCAATAACCTTGAGAAAAATCTCCACGCTTTTCTAAAAACACTTTCCATGTTAGAAAAACTCTAGTTCTTAGAAAAAAAAATCGCGTCTTTAAAAGCTGTTCATGTAACTATTGTTTTCGTCTGAAAACTTTTTGAAATCCTTAAATTTCGTCATTTCAATGTATTTTTAAAAGATTTCGATGGTAGACGTTCAAACTTTTCTATATTTCAAAACATAAGCTGCGGCCCATTGAATGATTTTTACTGGAAAATACCCCGAATCGCAGTCTTTAGAAACTCAATAGAATTATTTTTAGTTTCGCAATTTTCCACCATTAAAACATACTCTTTTTCCTGACCCGCTTGCTAAGAAGTTGGCTCATCGAAGGATATGGTTGGTGGTCTGAAATGTCAAAATATGAGAACTTGTGAGAAATATTTTGCTGAAAGAATGAAGTCTTCAAATTTCGAAACATTTCCCAACAAAAATCACTTTTCTAGACATTCTAGGAGCTATTATATGTATGTTAGAAGTTTTGGAAGCTTGAGACGCAGACAGCGAGACAACCTAACAGTCTGCGTCTCTCGCATTTTACTTTTTTTTCAATGAAAATGTGAATATGAGTCATATTTGCAAAAAACAATGTTAAGCGAGAGAGACGTTAAGCTTGAGAGACGCAGAGTGCCTGCGTCTCTAGCCTCCTAAACTTCAAATACCCATATCTCAGCTCATGGGATAGCTAGAAAAATAATTCTTGCTGGAAAATAATCCAAATTCTCAAGGATTCATCCCAATGGGAGTTCATCTTGATCAAATAAAAACTCACAAAAGACCCTCTCGATCAGCGAGTTTCTTCAAGATGTCTTCTTCACTTATATCGAAAAAACTTCTATCAGGATGAGAAGTTGCATATTTTTTAAACTAAATATAAAGTTTCAGAAAAATAGAGAATACACCCCAAAAGGTCCAGATTCAGTACGAGACCATTTTGGAGCGGGGAATATTGATGAAAATCAAAGAATTTAAGACCGGTGAAAATCAGATACCAGTCAGTGGGTGATAAAAATATAAGAATGAGAAGGGAGTATTGGGAGAGTGACCAAAGGAACTAGAGGGCCAGACAGCAAGCCAGAGAGAGTGTGGAACGAGGAGCGAAAGACAGAGAGTTCAAACACCATCCTGTGTTTTTCAACCAGATGAGGGCGCATAAAAAAGCCTATGACTCATCCGAAGATACGCAGAGAAAAAAAAACAACTTCCTCAATCACAGGTTTTCTTTTGATTCTTTTAGATTTTCTTCAGATTTCATCAGTGGATTTTGATTGAGCATGTCGAGAGCTTCAAAATGAGTCTAAACCAGGCTTGCTCGGAAAAACATTTTCGGAAAATCGGAAAAAATAATTTTTTCCCGAAATTTTTTTCGGAAAAAAATCGGAAAAATCGGAAAAACATCAAAACAGCCCAAAATTCGTTCGAAAGCGATTTTTTTCTGTTTTTTTACCACAGTTGTCATTTTTTGGGCTTTTCCAAACGAGAAAATATCAATGTGAGCTAAAATACAGCAATAGAAACCAAACTTTCAAAAATTGTTCGGCTCAATTCTCAAAATTTTCGGTATTTTTTCTCCGATTTTCCGAAAAAACTGGCCGGAAAATTTCCCGTCGGGAAAAATTATCCGGAAAAAAATTCGGAAAATTTCCCGTCGGGAAAATGTTCCGAAAAAAGTCGGAAAAATCGGAAAATCGGATATCCGATTTTCCGACTCCGAGCAAGCCTGGTCTAAACACAAATATGGTCTGTCCACTCTGACGTCAAGCTCCACCCATTATTATTGCCAAAGAAAAAAAAAATCAATTTTCTGAGACAAATTATAATTTCCACAGATCGAAAGTATGAAATTTGATTTTTACATCAAACTCTTTTTCATAAACCTCCAAATAGAAATTCAGAAACTCATAAATATATAATTTTTCATAGCGTCCTTGGTTTTTGGATTTTCTATAATAACTTTAATTTTCAGCGTAGAATCCAAATCTCAAATTTATCTTGTGTGAAAAAACAAATTTTCAAACAGAAAACGTTTATTTTATAGCTGGTAAGGAAAAGGGGAGAGAAAACGTGAGGATAACTACACAGATGTATAAGAAAATACATAAAACTGATGGCTCTGTATGATTATCATAGTATTTTAAGGATATCATGGTATTTGGAGAAGAAGACGGAGCGCGCTTGCGCTTGCCAGTCTAAGAATTTGAGGTCCTGGTGATTCCTATATTCCTGGATTTTGGGGTTTTTTAGATTTTTTGGATTCTATAGATTCTTGAATTCCTGCATTCCTGAATTTTTAGAATTTTCTGATTTTTTCTGATTTTGAAGATTTTCTAATTTTCACAACAAGTCACATTTTTTCTGGTTTTATAGGGATCATTTCGGTTCACAAGTTTCTAGCTTTCCTACAAGCCGAGATACGGTCATTTAAAGATTAGGGGAGACGAAGACAGTTAGAGTTAGAGACGCAGCTTGTCTCGTCTTCTGCGTCTCTCCTAAACTTTAAAGGACCGTGTCTCGGCTTGTAGGAAAGTTAGAAAGTTGGTTTTTTACAGTAATGTTTGAAATTCTCAGTTCTATCAATTCGTTTTAGTTTTGGTATTTTTTAGGGTATTACTGATTTTCTGGTTATGCAGATTTTTTTGATTTTCAGATCTGTTGATTTTCAACCATTATTTTGGTTCAAAACCAACTTTCTAGCTCTCCCAGTAGCCAAGATACAATCATTTGCAGTTTTGAAGAAACGCAGACAACGAGACACTCTGCGTCTCTAACTCTAATTGTTTGCGTCTCTCCAAAACTTTAAATGGCTGTATCTCGGCTTCCAGAAGGGCTAGAAGGGTCGTTTTTTTCACATAAATGTTTGAAATTCTCAGCTTTATCAAATCATTGTTTAATTTTAGATTTTTCAAGAGTTTCAGGATTCCTATGTTTTTTAGAATTTTCAGAATTATCAATTTTTCAGTTTTTTGAGAATTTTAGGATTCTTAGACTTTCCGAAATTCCGATTTTTCCCGTTTTCCGGGATTTTGGTCTATCTATTTATTTTTGTGCTTAATTCCCGTAACCCTCAGCAAGTGCGCTCCATTGCACAATGTTCCTCCTCCTGAATGCCCAAAAAACACACAACAACGAGGGACTGTTCTTGTTTCTGTCCCCTCGAAAGGTCATCTGTCGTTGTCCCCACTCTCTGTGTGTCTCTTGTTGTCTGCGTCTCTCCGGGTGTCTCTCTCTCGTCGACTTAGCCTCGGAGAGAGTGTGAGAGAGTGAGAGGGGGAAAAGAAAAGCGACGCACACACACGCCGAATCGAACACCACTCACAGAGAGTGTGAATTGTTTTGTTAAAGTCCTTTTTTCCTTTTTCGCTGCGTTTTTTGAAAAATGAAAAATCGAAACTAACGAAATACCGTAAAACCTGTATTAGAAGGAACGGCCCTTCATAAGCAAAAATTAGAAAAATAACCGTCTAGAATTTTCGAAAACATTCGCTATTCTCTAGAAACTTCTATACGATTTTTTGTATTGTTTTTCATGTCTGGACAGAAGATCTTGACTAAAAATTAGTGTCTCAGCTCCTTGACCCCCATTCGCCCCGAAAAACCGACCAATTATCGATTTTCCTCGCAGAGACATCAACATCTCGCGAAACCACACGCACATCGGCGTCACCCACAGTAATTTGGCGAAAAATTTGATCTACCGTATTGAGGATCCTTCGGAGAACGGCACATACATCAACAATCGACGGCTGTGTGTAAGCTTAGCGGCCGAATTCGAGTGGTGACCTAGAAATCGCGAGAAAGTTCGGCCACCTTGAAATTTATGGTTTTTTTGCCGATTTTTCTGGATTTCCGTATATTTTCTGCCGGTGTTTAATGATTTTTTTTTTGAGCTTCTAGATGCTTTTTGACCTATTTTCATTTAAAAATATCAACTGGTGGCCTAGAATTCCAAAACACGGCCACCAAGAAAAATTTCAAATTTTCGTTCTTTTCTCGATGTGTCTCGTATTTTTGCCTATATTATGGATTTCTAAGGGCTTTTTCAACATATGTTCATCAAAAAATTTGCTGACGGCCCAGAAATTCACACATCGGCCACCTGGAAAAAATTCGGCCACCTCCGGAAAATTTTTGGATTTTCTCCATTGTCCTCCTATTTTTCTGAGGTTTTTGCCTATTTAGACTTATTTTTCAAATTTCCAAATGCTTCTTAACCTGTTTTCATTCAAAACTGGAAATTTTTCAAAAAAAAAACAATTTTTTGAAAAACTTCAAATTTCGAAAAAAAGTTCTTTAAATTTTTTTTCACATTTTTCGTCCGAAGTAGCAAGAAATCAACGAAATTTGACACAACACAAAACTTGCGAAAATTTAAGCTAGGACGTGTTTGGCGGCCTAAAATTCCAAAGCTCGGTCACCTGGAAAAATTTAAAATTTTCGTCATTTTTTCTCGATTTTCTGGAGTTTGGTTTTCTCGGCCATCTTAACATTTCTAGGCCGGGTAGAATTCTGGTATTTTTGCTTGTTTTTTGAATTTCTAGGCGCTTTTTGAGCTAATTCAATCAAGAAAATCATCTGATGGCTTAGAAATTCGCACATCGGCCACCTGAGAAAAAAACTCGGCCACCTCCGGAAAATTTCAAGATTTCGCGAATTTTATCGATTTTTCTTGCAGAAAGAAGAGCGACACATCCCCAAAATTGGTCAAATCGTGAAATTCGGCCACCGAAACAGTCTGAATCATCCGCCGGACGCTGAAATTCCTCATCCAGAAGCGGATTTCGCGTTCATCGTCAATATGGCTGATGAGGATACGGTATCGGGCCGGAAAGTATTAAATATCAAGGATTTGAGCGTCAGGGACCTTTCGGAACCCCTTCCCGCCGCCACACATGTCATGGACGCCGATTCGACGAATAATGGTGAGAAATTCAGGGGTTTTAAGTAAAAAAATCAATTTTAAAGCAATTTTTGGTCCGGGAAGTGCTAAAAATTCAAAAAATTCCGCTTAAAAATTGTTGCAAAACATTTTTGTTTCAAATTTTCAAAAATGCCAAAAAAAACGGTTCCAGGGCTTCCAAAACCTTCTGAATCCAACAACGCGGTTTCATCGACATCTACTGCAGGATTAGCGATTTCTGAAGACACTGCCACGTCATCAACGTCGTCATCGGCTCCGCCCACTTCTAGTGTCAACGGATCGGCATTGAATGGATCGTTGACGAATTCAAAGCAGATGCCGGTGGGTTTTTCTAAAAATTTGAAGAGAAAAAACGCTGAAAAATTGGCTGTTTTTGGAGGTTGTGGAGTTTGGTGACCTAGAAAATCGAAAAACTCGGACATGGGTGTTTTAGGCGGTTTTCGAGAATTTCAAAGTGTTTTATGAGATTTTATGACCGATTAATAAATGCTAGTGGTATTAAGTGTTATTTCAGCAAAAAGTTGCTGGAAATTGTAAATTGCGGTGTTTGGTGACCTAGAAAATCGAAAAACTCGGCCATGGGTGCTTTTTGCGTTTTTTAAGAGTATTTGAGCACATTTGTAAGGTTATGGCCGTTCAATAAATTCTAATGGTTTAAGTTTTATTTTAGCAAACAATCCCTGTAAATCGCTGACTTTTCAACTTGCAGGCCTAAAAATTTTGAAAACTCGGCCGTGGGTGTTTTTGGCGTTTTTCAGTGTTTTATTGGGCATTTTTTAAAGCTTTCAGGGCCTTTTTGCTGAATTCTGATCATTTTCACTTTAAAAAAATACTCCAAATATTAACACAAACATTGGTGGCCTAGAAAACCCCCCAAACTCGGCCATCTAGGTTTTTGTTTGTTTCAAAGCGTTTTAAAGCGGGATTTTGCAAATTTCCAATTTTCAGAGCACATATTCATCGTCCTCATCGATAATCCTGCTGAATCCACCAACCAAAGCGCCGCACTATTTGCGTTTTGACGATTCCATAAATCTTAAGATTCAAAAAGCTCTTCTAGCAAAACAGTTCTCGGACAAGCTCAATGAGCAGTACGCACGGCTTTTAGCCCAAATTCCCGCTCTCGAAGCTCACAAAGACGCCGTCACCGAGCTTCTACGCGTCAATTGTTGTATGCACACCCAATTCTCGACACTGGACCAGAAATTGGAATATTTTCGAGAGCAATGGGCTGATAATCAGGAGATGAAGGAGCTGGCAGAGTTTTGCACCCCGGTGGCCGAGTTTTTGGCGGCCGAGGAGGAGCAGGAAAAGACCATCGAGATGAACGACATACTAAAGGAATTGAGCGAGAGAGGACTCCCAACGAAAAAAAATCCAACGCCTCAGAATCCGCTGAACTCTGAGCAGCACTACATCAACCATCTAAGGTCCCTGAACACGACTGAAAAGATTGTGGAGCCGTCAACAGATGCGGCGCGTGATGGACAGTTTCAAGTGCACATTCCGGCGTTGTTCAACTTGCAAAACGCGGTTCAGAAGGCCCGTTTCGCCAACTATGGCTCTGGACAGTTCAACTTTCAGCATTATTTGACTCCGTTGAGACGTGTGGTAGATGTGGTTCCGATTGTTGGAGGTGGCGTGGGTGGCCTGGGCGGCAGTGAACATAGTGGACATGCAGGTGCCTATGGTGGCGCCCAGGGACACATTGGAGTGATTGCTCATGCTCCGGA
Source organism: Caenorhabditis nigoni (assembly GCA_027920645.1). Lineage (NCBI taxonomy): Eukaryota > Metazoa > Nematoda > Chromadorea > Rhabditida > Rhabditidae > Caenorhabditis > Caenorhabditis nigoni. The sequence continues at coordinate 9,759,944 of CP115869.1, forward strand.
CCGCGAGCGTATCGACGTTGACGAGGAGAGACACTCGGGTAGCTCAGGATCCACCAGCGACAACAACTTCTCGAGACGACGTACGGATTCGGAGGAGAGCGACATTGTTGATGGCTTTGGCACGGATGATGACGATGCTCCACAGCCACCACAGGCCCGTACTGACGTTCCAGAAGCTCCAGAAGACGTGTCACCCGCTCCAGAATTCCCAGCACCACAGGAAGCCACTGAAGACGCCGAGGAAGAGGAGGAGATGGAAGGCGAGAAGATGGAATCCACGCCGACGCCATCGCCAGTTAACGTTGTGAAGGTAAAAATCAAACTCCCCATAAAATTTGACCTTAAAAATCATTTTAAACGTTCAAAACGAGTCATTTTTAGCATTTCGAGAACTGGTGGCCTAGAATCCGACACTCATGGCCTAACTTTTTGATTCTTAATTGTTCTCTCTCGAAACTTGCAGATTCAAGTTTCTTGTAAAAAACTTTCTTAGACGCTTTTTCCCCGGCTTACCTGCGGCCCGTTTTGGCCCGTAACCCAAGGTGGCCTAGGATCCAACACCGGTGGCCTAGAAATTCAACTTTCTCAAGCCTAGGCATGATTATACTCGTTTGAAAGCCCACAGCGAGACAAATTCAATGGTACAAATTTCGTGGCTGGTCTAGAATCCGACACCCCTGGCCTAACTTTTTTAATCTCTGTTTTTCCAACTGGAAACTTGCAAAATCGAATTCCTTGCAAAAAACTCATGTAGACTCTTTTTCTTCGGTTTCCCTGGGGCCCGTTTTGACCTATAAACAATAGTGGCCTAGAATCCGACGCCCGTGGCCTAAAATTTCGACTTTTTCAAACCTAGGCATGATTATACTCATTTGGAAGCCCACAGAAAGATACATTTCATGGCCTAGAAATTCACAGGTGGCTCAGAAAATTCAAAACTCAGCCATCTTGTAAGTTTTCGAGTTTTTTCCAGGAACCCGAAATCGATCTTCGCCAATCGACGACGCCACGAGTGGAAGCGCAATCTACCCTGTCTGCCATCGTCTCCACTGGTCTCATGCCTCTGAGTTCTCCGATTCTCAAGAAGACGTCAGATGACGTGACGCCACCTTTTAAATGCACTCCCAAGGAAAATACAGAAAAAGTAGCAGATACTGTAGAGGAAGTCGTGAAGAAGAACATCAAAAAGATCAAAGCGATCGCCGCAACGATGACACCGTCTTCTGGAGGGCCAACGTCATCTGGAGCCACGCCATCTACGTCGGACGTTTCTGCTTCAAAGAAAAAGAAGACGTCAACATCTTCACCCAAAGAGCGTCGAATGAAGCAGTTGGATGATGCATCGTCGGCAGAATCGGATTCAGAAGATGATGGCGGTAAGAAGAAGGCGAAGACGTCGAGACGATCTACGCGGAAGGCGACGTCGCCAATGAATTCGAGGGAAGACGATGAAGACGTGGATGAAACGCCAAAAGAAGAGACACCAAAGTCACGTCGAAAGCCCGCAGCTCGACGGACCGATGGCGAAGGAACGTCGTCGTCGCGTCGCAAACGAGCTGCCGACGACAATGGAAGTGAGAAGGAGCCACAGCCGAGAAAGCAGCAGCGACGTGGAAAGGTAAGCAATCTATTCGAATTCCCCATAAAATTTGATCCCGGAAACCTTTTTTTAACGTTTAAAACTGCCCATTTTGGGTTTTTTTAAGACATGGTGGCCTAGAATCCGACACCTGTGGCCTAACTTTTTAAATCTTTATTTTTCTTTTTTGAAATTTGCAAATTCGAATTCCTTGCAAAAAACTACCGTAGTTTGTGTTTTTCCGGCTCCCCTAGGACCCGTTTTGGCACATGGCCTAGAAATCCACCTGGTGGCCTAGAATCCGACAACCATGTCCTAACGTTTTTATTCTTCATTTTTCGCATTCGAAACTTGCAAATTCGAGTTCCTTGTAATCAACTATTCTGGACCATCCTTGCCTGATTTCTCTGCGACCCGTTTTACCCCAAAACCCAAGGTGGCCTAGGATCCGACACCCGTGGCCTAGGATTTCAACTTTCTCAAACCTAGGCATGATTATATTCGTTTGAAAGCCCAAAACAAAATAAATCCAATGTCTCAAGTTTCCCGGCCTAGAAATCTACTGGTGGTCTAGAAACCCAAAATCAATTTTTCCAAAAATTTACAGAAGAAGAACGGCGACGATTCGTATGATGCGGACAAGGAGAAGTGCGGCGTGGCAAAACTGTCACACTGTTTGTGTGTGAAATTGGAAAAGAAGAATGATTTAGAATGGGTGAGTGACCTAGAAACATCTACCCGGCCTAGAAAAGTTAAGATGGCCTAGAAAACCAAATTCGAAGGGAACTAGGCTTGCGTATACTCATTTTAAAACTGGTTAACAGCTGAAGCCAACTAAGCTAGTTTCGTGGCCTTGAAATTCTTCCATGGCCTAGAAAACCAAATATACTAAATTTGAGCCAATACGGCCTAGAAAACCGTGATTTTTTGTCTTCCAGGTGTCGTGCTCGGACTGCAATCAATGGTTCCACGTTTATTGTGTTCGTCTCAACAACCTGAGCTACGCAGAAGAGGACGTCTTCTCGTGCTGTGGACCCAACCCGTCTCCAGAAGCCGTCGCCAGTCTGGCCGGTGACGTTGCCGCACGGTTACGAGCTTTAAAACTTTCGAGAATAATCCAGTCACCGGAGCGATTTTGAATTTTTGCCGTTTTTTTTTGAAAAAAACTTTTTTTCAAACTTTTTTTTAAAACTTTCCGCCTTTTGTCTTATTACCACCAGGAATTTATAACACACATAATAAGAAACATCGAGGTAGCATCTCACACTTTTTTTTTCAGAAGTTTTCAGATTTTCGAAAATCTGAAAATTCCTTTTTTTCCCCATTTTTCTTCCCGAAAAACCCCACACATTGGTCCACTCTCGTTCGTATTTTGATCATAATTGCGTGTTATTGATTTTCTCGATTTTTTTTGCTATTTTTGTATGTTTTAACAGGCCCTCACATCCCAAAAATTTTTTCTGCCTTTTTATTAATTTTTGAAAAATTCGAAAAATTATGATTTTTTTGAGTTTCCCGCACAACCACCCGAGTTGTGAATTTTTTTGTTATTTTTACAGTAAGAACCCAAGTAAAACTCCCCAATAACCCCGCCCTTTTATATCTAACTTCACACATAAGCACACTAAGCCCCGCCCCTTTTTCCTCTCAAACCATCCCGATTTTCGCCACCCCCCAAAGCTTCGTCCCTTTTTTGATCCCAGTTTCTATTACAAACGCTCAAATGTCTCCCTTTTTCATTTCTCACTCACTCAGCCAAAATGCCAAGCCACGCCCCCTTTTCCCCGAGCTAATGTCTTCTAGACACGCTCCTTTTTAATTCTCCCGCCTAATTTTTTTCTGTTTTTTTTTGTTAAAAAATGTGTGTGCTGCCTTTTCTTTTTCTATTTTTTTTATCTAAAAAAGCCGGAATAAACAGTAATCACCCATGAAAAATTTTGTTTTTGCTGAAAAAAGAAAGTTTTTGTTTCACAGAAATAATTGAAAAATTCATGAAAAAAAGAAAAAAAATCTAAATTTGTAGACAAAAAATTTGAAATTGAAACTTGAAAATCGAACTACAAAAAGAAAATCGAACTTCCGTTCAGTGGAGCGCGCTTGCGCGGCGCCGGTATTTGAAAAACTGCATTTTCTGGATTTTAAAAGATGTTTTTATGACGAAAATCTGGTTAAAAGCGTCTTTGAGTTGTTTTGAAAAACTTGAGGGGTTTTGAAAAACTCAAAATTTGAAAAAAAGTAATTTTGTGATTTTTTGAAAAAAAAGTTCTTTTTTCAATTATTCCCATAAGCCGATTGTTTTTTGCATTTAATTTGTGTGTTTCAGTCTAATAAACAAAATAATCATTGAACATTCCAAAAAAAAAAAACGTTGAAAATCGATAAAAATTGACTGAAAATCGGTTTTTCGAAGTTTTACCGGTGCGCAAGCGCGCTCCACCGAACTGAACTCATTTTTTGGATTTTTTACTGTTTTAGCAATTAGAAAGCAAGTAAAATGTGTGTTTGAGTCCCAATTTCAAAATCTATCTTGTTTACTTTAGTTTCAAGACAATTTTGAATATGCTTCGTGTTCATCAATTGAATTTACTGACTTTTTAAAGGTACCAAAAACTCTTGATGACTGTTTTACTTACAAACTTTGCATGTAGAAACTTCAAAAAATTTTCAAATTTCTTGTTTAGGTCTTTTAGATTTTGTCACCATGAAGCCGGGAGAGTCTTGGAATTATAGTTAACATATAAGATTTCGAAAGTAGAACTTAATACTGTAAAAAATGATCAAAATACCAAAAATTAAGAAAAAACCATCGAATTCTCAAAATACCACAATAATCATACAGAGCCAGAATGATATTTGCTATCTCTCTTTCTCCCTCGGCAAAACGCTTCCCCCTCTCACTGTCTATCGTCTCTCACGCGACGAGGGCAGACTCCGCCCACTCCACACACAAAACATAGCGTGCGGCGAAACCGGGAAGTGTCGGTACATGCGGCGAGTGACTACCCCGCCGGCCGCATTATTCGACGTTCTATTAAAACCATTCAGGGCCTTACTTAAGACCCGGTGTACAATTTTTGGAGCCCTGCCGCTTGCGGCAGGGTAAAAGTGACTTCAATATTGATAGTATTTTCTGATTTTAAAGAAACCAAAGCTGTTAAAGAAAAAGGCTGATGGTCGAAGAACATTTTCATGCGATTAAATTTTTTGGTCGGAGTCCCCCTTTAAACTATATTTCATGAACCTCCAAACAAAAAATTCGTAAACTCTTAAATATCTAAAATTTTTATAGTGGCATTCTTTTTGGTTATTATATGACCTTTTAGACCTTTTAGGCTAGTTTTCTCACTAGCATTTTTTGAATTTATTCCTCACTTCTCCCGTCTCCAAGCACAATAAATATCAGTGCTCAAGTAGGAAAAAGCCCAAATGTGTGATTCAGCAACAGTCAAAACCACACAAACTGATCACCTAAATAATTTTTTTCTGGATCAAATTTTTCTTATGATTTTAGATTAATTATTCAATTTTTAATTTCTAACGTTAAATTATCATGTTTTGTCTCTTACACTCACGATCTGAGCACAAATTTCAGTCAGGATTTGTTCAAATGCTGACTCGTGAGGGGAACTAGAGCTAGTTGATGTTTCGAAATGAAATAAAATGCAAATTAATTGAAGACAGCATTTAAATGCACAATTATAATTAATTTGAGACAAAATCATAAGAAAAATTTAATCCAGGAAAAATTATTTAATCCAGGAAAAATTATTTAAGGGGGCGTAAACTTGTCTCACATTAAACTCAAAAATCGTATTGAAAATAATATTTGATTAGAATAGGCCTAGTTAGTCCCAAACGGTATTCAGGCCTAAAGTCCAAAAATTCCAACCTAGCCTTGTTTATACTCATTTTGAAGCTCCTACCAAGCCAAATTTAAAAATGTGGGTTCAAAATAACTGGGATCAATTTTTTCAAACTTACTCGGATTCACTTAAAACCAATTTCATTGAATTTGCCTCACCGAGAGCTTCAAAATGAGTATGCTCAAGTCATATATCCTTCAAATTCTGTTCCCAGCTACAGTATCCCTTCTATGCGCCTTTAAAAATTATTTTTCGAAAATCGTCATGTCCCTTTAATTCACTAATTGTCATTGAAAAGGTATAAGACCATATCATCAAATTTAGTAGTTAGAATGATGAGAATCAGATGATTCACCTAATTCTCTTTTTCTCCGAAAATTTTCCTCTAGAAAAAAAACGCGGGGAATCTCTGGAGATCTCTGGTTCTCTGGTTTCTGTCCTCTGGATCTTTGGTCTCTGGTTGGCTCTTCTAGAAATTTCTCCCAGTAGCTTTCATTCTCCTAAAAATCGAAAGTTTACAACTTTTTCTTCTCCTTTCCTTTTTATTTATGCGATTTTGAGGCCTATTTCCAGCCAAAAATTCCTGATTTTTTCGATTTTTTTTTTGAAATTCCAGATGTAAGAACCTCAATTCTACACCATCCCGCTGAATTCACCACCATCTAGCCGACGCTCGGGACCATCGTCGCCGGCTCCGGAGGCTCCGACTTCTGATGACGTGAGCAAGAATTTCGAAATTTTGAGAAAAAACTTTTGAAATTTTTTTTCCAGCATGTTCTTCCCTAATCGCAATGGATCAAAAAACGCAAGGCTCGTGTAAGTTATCGAAAAAATTGAATGCATTAATTTTCTCGATAATTACAGGTTCAGATACATCTTGATGGTGTTGGCTTCTATCAAATGGACAATGGAAACGTTGGATCGGTAATTTGTATTTTTGGGATTTTTCGAATTTTCGGAATTTCAGGGTTTAAAGGGTTTTCGGATTTTTAGGAATTTTGGATTTCTGCATTTTTAAGGCTATTAAGATTGTAGGATTCCTGAAAATTTAGGATTTGTAGATTTTCTAGTTTTTTTCTGTTTTCACGTTTTTTATGATTCATGATTTTTTTGAATTCTCGAATGTTTTCATTTCTCCACTTTTCAAGAACTTCAGTTTTTCAAGAGTAAAAATTTTTTTTGAAATATTTTCTTGTTTTTAGTACAATTTTTAGGATTTTTCTTAGATTTCTGGAATTTCGGAATTATTGGTTATAGACTTTGAGATTTTTAATATTTCTGAGATTTTCAGAATTCTAGCATTTATTAGAATTTTCAGCATTTTAAAACTTGAAAGGTTTTTTTTGTATTTTTTGAAAATTCGGATTTCTAGAAATTTTTTTTGAGTTTTAGATATTTCCGAATTTTCGTGGTTTTTAGGATTCCCAGATTTTTTGAATTTTAAGATTCTAAGATTCTTAGGATTTCAGACGTTTCAGAATTTCCCGAATTTTTTGAGACTTTGAGGATTTGTAGTTTTTCACATTTACAGATTTTTTCGAAATTCAAGACTCTCAAAGATCATGAATTTCAGATTTTAGGGGTCTTCGATTTTTTTTTTTTGAAATTCGGATTTCTAGAATTTTAAAAATGTGCAGCTTTAGGATCTTCAGAAAAAATTTCAAATTTTTAGTTTAACTTTTCAAACGAAAATCTCTAATTTTCTATGTTTTCAGACCTCGGACGGATCTTCCCAAAACGCCAAGCAGGTAATTTTAATTTAAATAGTTATAAGTTTCAATTTTTAATTTTCAGGAGGACGCCCAAATACCGGCTCCACGATCCGATGTATACATTGTTCGCAGTCAGCCGTCTCAGGAGCTTCTAGTGGTAAAACTTTCGTATTGTGAAAACAAGGCTACGTTCCTAAATTTTATGTTTTTGACAAAAATTTGCCCTAAAAGAGCCTACATCTAGTTTGAGCTATAACTTGGCCTACTTTAGCCTGATTTTGATTTTGTGAATTGTTCTGAATTTGGCTTGTTATCAGCTTCGAGATGAGTATGAACAAGGCGTTACTTGTTAAGTACTTCAGAATGAGTATAAACAAGGCTAAGTTTCCAGAATTTCATGTTTTCGGCTAAAAATGGCCCAAAAACAGCCTAAATTTTGTTGAGACCATGACTTGGCCTATTTAAACAGTTTTGAATTTCACTTTTTAAGAGCTTCAAAATGAGTATAAACATGGCTAACTTTCTGAAAATCTAAAAAATCAAATAATTTTCAGATTTCAAGTCCATTTAAGTCCAGAGGAGCGGCACCGCTTCTGACACCGGGAAAAATGTATTCTCGCTTCGTAAGTTTAATTTATTTTTTGAATGAAAAAATATAAATCTTAATTTTCAGAAGGCCTCGAGATGGACCGCAGCCCTAGCAGCTCGCCAGACTGAGGTAATTCTTTTTGAAATTTTTTCAGTTTTTTACTGCTGAAAATCTAAAAATTTCAGCCAAAACTTCTCAAGGGGAGTATAATGATCAAATACAGCTTCCTAAGAGCTTCAAAATGAGTATAAACTAGGGGGGATTTCAAAAACTTCGATCTTTTGAAATTTTTTGGGTCTTGCGTCTTTAAAGTCAAAATTTCTGGTTTCCAGAGCAAAATAGGTAGTTTTCACTAGCCATTGTCATGTGGAGCTGCCTTCGTTAACAATGAATCCGTCGAAGAGGTCAGAATTTTTTTGATTCAGATTTCTCCATGAATCGCTTCATTTTTAAGCTAGAGCTTTGGTTTTAACACTATATTTAGAATCAGCAAAAATTCTTATCACACATTATAACAATTTTTAGAAATCTAAAGAACCACCAAAATCACCGGTTGCCGATGCTCCAGAGGCTGTAGCTGAGGCCCCGAGGATGATCGTGAGAGCCCCGATGGCTCCGTTGGTTCGCGCACCGCCATCTGGACCGGTATAATTTTTAATATATTTTTCTGTGGGAATTTTGACGTGGTGGTGTTTGGAGACAATCAAAAATTTAGCTGAAAAATAATGGTAAAGTGATTTCCAGGTTGTCCCAGCCATTGAGCTTGTCGCTACATTTGCCGTAGAAGTGCCAGAAGCTCCGGCAGTTGCAGCAGCCGAGGAAGTGGTGCCAGCCGAGGAGGTTCAAATTCTTTCTGAAGTTTAAATATTCAAAAACATGGATTTGAAGAAAAACCCCCTGAAAATCGAGAAGATAACGTCTTTAAGCAAAAATTGAAAAACTGTAAATTGAAGCTCAATTATCGCTGTTCATAGTAAAGATACAGAAAAGTCGTCTTGCTTAAATAGTTACAGAGATAATCAGACTTAAAAAAGACATACGTTCATGTGCGCTGCAAGGGAGGGCGGGGGTGGGCGAGCGCGGGCTTTTGCCCTTGAAGTTTCGCACAATTTTTGCGCGCGCGATGCGAAGTTAGAGTAAAGGCGCAGGCTATTATTTCAAAAGATATCGTAACGATTTTCAATTAAATCGTCCTTTTTCCGCGTTTTTAAATGTTTTTTGCATCATTTATTCCCTAATTTTCGTTGAATTTCGCTGAAATATATCATTATTTGCGTTCAATTTCGAATTCCTTTTGTTTTGCCGCTTTTTGTTTATTTGATTTTCGATATTTTTTGAAATAATTGCCTGCGCCTTTACTCGAAGTTTCGCGCGTCGCTCGCCCAGCCCTGTGACGGACTGAAACTAACTGACTGAACCTGATGGACAAACCCGATGAACGAACCCGACGGACAAACCTGAAAAAAACCTGACGGACTGAACCTGACGAGCGAACATGACCCCCGAACCTGACGGAAAAAAAACACAAACAGGCCATGAAAAAAGAAAAGATTTATTATCGTGCATTACAGGAATCATTAAGAGGTTGTGCAAATTTATTTTGGCGAGAATTAATCATTCTGGTCTCCAATTCAGCTTCCACGATTTTCGCCATCCTAACACATTCCTTCTTCGTTCGATCCGATAGTTGCTCCGATTGACCTGAAATTATAATATCTTATGTAATCCGTTTCACATGAACCTCTCCGGTATCCAATGTTTAAGGGAGGTTTGTTTAAGGGAGATATCCAATGTTTAAGGGAGGAATGTTTAAGGGAATTAATATTCGAGTTTAGAGAAGTTTAACTTTCAATTTCAAATCTACTTCTTACTAAGGAAACTTTTCTGTGTGTGTGTCTGTGTGTGTGTCCGTCTCGGACATTCACTTGAATAACTCAAAGGGACATGAGACTCCTATAGTGGTATGTAGTATGTAGTCATGGACTCCCGAGCGCTTCATGCCCATAGTGTCCTGGGCCTTCTAGCTAATAGGGAACCTATAGTGTTGAGAGTCGAAATTTTCAAAATTTTGCTCAAGCTCACTAAAATTTTAGAAAATTCTGCAAAACGGTTTTGGGGCCTATCTAGGTGCTGCCTACAAAAAATTGAGCTCAAATCTCCAAAAACAAAAATTTTTGAAATTTTCGTTTTTTTTCGTTATTCACTCCAATTTCGATCAAGTGGGCTACTGAAATGCATGTTTCAGTGTAATTTGTTGTGTAAGTACTATTTTCTGATACTTCTGAAATGTGCTGAGACCACATTCATGAACATTTTTTCTCTAAAAATCAACATGATTATTTTCCAATCAGAAAATTGGAGCTTTTTTTAAATTTCAGTTTTTTTAAATCACAGAATTCTAAAATTTCACAACTTATAAGTTTCCTGCTTGCTCAATTTTCGAACCAAAAATTCCCAAACTTTATCATTACACATTTCTAAACTTTCATATATCTAACTTTCTAGAAACTTAAATGTTCCTGGATTTTCTAATTTTTTCAGTTCTCGAAGTTTTCTTTCAATAATCCTGAATTTTTAGTTCTGAGATTTTGAAATTTCTCAATTCCTGGAACAGCAACTTCTAAAACTTGGATTTCTGGATACCAGAAAAATGAATACTTGCAAAATCAGGGCCCGGTCCGCGGACCTGGCCGGGCTGGAAGATTCTCAGGGCCCGGTCGGGGTTTCCAAATTTGAAAAAAAGTGTGAATTTCAGAAAAACTTCTAAATTTTTTTACGAAAAAATACTTTTTTATGGACACTCTTATTTTGAATATTTTTTTACTTGACAGAAAAATTGTCCATTTTTTCTATTAACCGCAATCTTTTTTTTTTTTTGAAAACCCGGGCCGAGACGGGCCGGGCCGGGCCCTGAAAATTCTGAAGAAAGCACGGTCCGGCCCGTTTCAAGCATGGATAATCAAAAAAGGCTCTGAACAAAAGTGGATGAAAAGCTATTTCTATGAGTTTCCGACTATTAAAAAGTAGCCAGGAGGTTCAGCCCAGAAGGGGAAAATTTTGAACTGAATCTGAATTTCCTATTTTCCAATAGTCTTTTTTTAAAGTCTTTTTTTTTCAATTCCTGAATTTCCCGAATTCCGAAACTTTTGGTTTTCTGATCAAAAATTCCTGAATCTCTGGATTCCAAACTTCCAGTTTCCTAAAAAAAACATCCTGTTTTCTTTAAAAAAATTTTTAATTAAAAATAAAAATTCCAGTTTTTTAAAAAACTTCCAGTTTTCTCTGGATTTCTAAACTTCCAGTTAAAAAATTCTAAACTTCCACCAGAGGGCAAGAGGTTCAGCACATGCAAGCCTCCTCTATAAGAACAAAGGTATTGTAATCCCTTCCCTAGAATTTCCATGTGATTTAGAGCAAAAGGCTTAAAAATAGTGATGTGTGTGGGTAACTCAGAACAGAAATTCAGAAACTCCATCACTCAGAAATTAAAAAATCCAGGAAAAAACCGGGATATTAAAAAATCCAGAACCTCAGAAATTTAGGAATTCATAAGTTCCGCATTAAATAGTTTGAAAAGTTTAGCCAACTTGAAATTTAGAAGTTCGGGAAAATCGAAGCATTTAATGAACTCGGGAAACACAGAAATTCGAAAACTAATAAACCTTGGTTCGTAATTCGAAAGATTGTCCATTCAGGCATTCATTTTTCATAAAACGCGGGAATTCAGAAATTCGCATATTTAAATTAAGTTACCGTGTTTTCTCTAATTGAAGCCCATGGGCTTATATTTTTCAACCTCCTTCACTCAGTAGACTCATGTTAAAGAACGGGCTACAATTCAAGAGGTTTCGGTTACTAGCTGAAGAAAAACATTTGAAAACCGACAAGACGGGCTTAGCTATCAGAGGTGGTCTCAAAATGTTAAAGTGGGAAATTCTGAAGTTAGAAATTCAAATGTAAGATACAGTGAACAGAAGCCAGGAGGTTGAGCCCCCGGCAGGGGGCTCAAACCGACTGGTTAATAATTTATTGAACAAATTTTTTTCCAAAACCATTTAATAGAGTAATTTCTGGTTATTGTTGTGCAATCTCCAACTTCTGTTTCGTGCGACACTTTGCGGATGCATTAGACGTCTTCACAATGCCTGCGCGATTTTTCTCTTTTGCGAATTATTTCACCTAGAGCTTCCTTGTTGGCAAGAATGCCTTGGTGACCAGAAGATAAGATTTCTGAAATATAGAACAAATTTCTAAAATTTTATTTAAATGATCAAACTTGCCTGTGTTGCCGACTTCCATTTCTAATTTGTCCATCGATAACGAAGACAATGATGATAGTGGTGGAGTTTCTGAAAATTATAATTTTCTGTCATGAATATAAGCTTCAGAAATTCAGAAATTCAGAAATTCAGAAATTCAGAAATTCAGAAATTCAGAAATTCAGAAATTCAGAAATTCAGAAATTCAGAAATTCAGAAATTCAGAAATTCAGAAATTCAGAAATTCAGAAATTCAGAAATTCAGAAATTCAGAAATTCAGAAATTCAGAAATTCAGAAATTCAGAAATTCAGAAATTCAGAAATTCAGAAATTCAGAAATTCAGAAATTCAGAAATTCAGAAATTCAGAAATTCAGAAATTCAGAAATTCAGAAATTCAGAAATTCAGAAATTCAGAAATTCAGAAATTCAGAAATTCAGAAATTCAGAAATTCGGAAATTCAGAAATTCGGAAATTCAGAAATTCGGAAATTCAGAAATTCAGAAATTCAGAAATTCAGAAATTCAGAAATTCAGAAATTCAGAAATTCAGAAATTCAGATTGAAATTCAGAAATTCAGAAATTCAGAAATTCAGAAATTCAGAAATTCAGAAATTCAGAAATTCAGAAATTCAGAAATTCAGAAATTCAGAAATTCAGAAATTCAGAAATTCAGAAATTCAGAAATTCAGAAATTCAGAAATTCAGAAATTCAGAAATTCAGAAATTCAGAAATTCAGAAATTCAGAAATTCAGAAATTCAGAAATTCAGAAATTCAGAAATTCAGAAATTCAGAAATTCAGAAATTCAGAAATTCAGAAATTCAGAAATTCAGAAATTCAGAAATTCAGAAATTCAGAAATTCAGAAATTCAGAAATTCAGAAATTCAGAAATTCAGAAATTCAGAAATTCAGAAATTCAGAAATTCAGAAATTCAGAAATTCAGAAATTCAGAAATTCAGAAATTCAGAAATTCAGAAATTCAGAAATTCGGAAATTCAGAAATTCGGAAATTCAGTCAGAAATTCAGAAATTCAGAAATTCAGAAATTCAGAAATTCAGAAATTCAGAAATTCAGAAATTCAGAAATTCAGAAATTCAGAAATTCAGAAATTCAGAAATTCAGAAATTCAGAAATTCAGAAATTCAGAAATTCAGAAATTCAGAAATTCAGAAATTCAGAAATTCAGAAATTCAGAAATTCAGAAATTCAGAAATTCAGAAATTCAGAAATTCGGAAATTCAGAAATTCAGAAATTCAGAAATTCGGAAATTCAGAAATTCGGAAATTCAGAAATTCAGAAATTCAGAAATTCAGAAATTCAGAAATTCAGAAATTCAGAAATTCAGAAATTCAGAAATTCAGAAATTCAGAAATTCAGAAATTCAGAAATTCAGAAATTCAGAAATTCAGAAATTCAGAAATTCAGAAATTCAGAAATTCAGAAATTCAGAAATTCAGAAATTCAGAAATTCAGAAATTCAGAAATTCAGAAATTCAGAAATTCAGAAATTCAGAAATTCAGAAATTCAGAAATTCAGAAATTCAGAAATTCAGAAATTCAGAAATTCAGAAATTCAGAAATTCAGAAATTCAGAAATTCAGAAATTCAGAAATTCAGAAATTCAGAAATTCAGAAATTCAGAAATTCAGAAATTCAGAAATTCAGAAATTCAGAAATTCAGAAATTCAGAAATTCAGAAATTCAGAAATTCAGAAATTCAGAAATTCAGAAATTCAGAAATTCAGAAATTCAGAAATTCAGAAATTCAGAAATTCAGAAATTCAGAAATTCAGAAATTCAGAAATTCAGAAATTCAGAAATTCAGAAATTCAGAAATTCAGAAATTCAGAAATTCAGAAATTCAGAAATTCAGAAATTCAGAAATTCAGAAATTCAGAAATTCAGAAATTCAGAAATTCAGAAATTCAGAAATTCAGAAATTCGGAAATTCAGAAATTCGGAAATTCAGTCAGAAATTCAGAAATTCAGAAATTCAGAAATTCAGAAATTCAGAAATTCAGAAATTCAGAAATTCAGAAATTCAGAAATTCAGAAATTCAGAAATTCAGAAATTCAGAAATTCAGAAATTCAGAAATTCAGAAATTCAGAAATTCAGAAATTCAGAAATTCAGAAATTCAGAAATTCAGAAATTCAGAAATTCAGAAATTCAGAAATTCAGAAATTCGGAAATTCAGAAATTCAGAAATTCAGAAATTCGGAAATTCAGAAATTCGGAAATTCAGAAATTCAGAAATTCAGAAATTCAGAAATTCAGAAATTCAGAAATTCAGAAATTCAGAAATTCAGAAATTCAGAAATTCAGAAATTCAGAAATTCAGAAATTCAGAAATTCAGAAATTCAGAAATTCAGAAATTCAGAAATTCAGAAATTCAGAAATTCAGAAATTCAGAAATTCAGAAATTCAGAAATTCAGAAATTCAGAAATTCAGAAATTCAGAAATTCGGAAATTCAGAAATTCAGAAATTCAGAAATTCGGAAATTCAGAAATTCGGAAATTCAGAAATTCAGAAATTCAGAAATTCAGAAATTCAGAAATTCAGAAATTCAGAAATTCAGAAATTCAGAAATTCAGAAATTCAGAAATTCAGAAATTCAGAAATTCAGAAATTCAGAAATTCAGAAATTCAGAAATTCAGAAATTCAGAAATTCAGAAATTCAGAAATTCAGAAATTCAGAAATTCAGAAATTCAGAAATTCAGAAATTCAGAAATTCAGAAATTCAGAAATTCAGAAATTCAGAAATTCAGAAATTCAGAAATTCAGAAATTCAGAAATTCAGAAATTCAGAAATTCAGAAATTCAGAAATTCAGAAATTCAGAAATTCAGAAATTCAGAAATTCAGAAATTCAGAAATTCAGAAATTCAGAAATTCAGAAATTCAGAAATTCAGAAATTCAGAAATTCAGAAATTCAGAAATTCAGAAATTCAGAAATTCAGAAATTCAGAAATTCAGAAATTCAGAAATTCAGAAATTCAGAAATTCAGAAATTCAGAAATTCAAAAATTCAGAAATTCTGAAAGTCAGAAATTCAAAAATTCAGAAATTCAGAAAATCAGAATTTCAGAATTTCAGAATTTCAGAATTTCAGAATTTCAGAAAGAATAAGTATTTTAAGTTTCGGATTCTGAAAGTCAAAAAAAATCTTACCATCCTCAAACACAACTCGCACGCAGGAATAGAGAATATCGGAAGAATATATTGAAAATATTCAAAAAAAACCTATTCATTTAGAAGGTTTCTTGAAATTTTCAAGAATATGATGTTTAGAAAAATAACAGGAATTTTCCGATTTCCAGGCAGAAGGATATCTGGAAAGTTCCTGAATATTCAGACCTCTATTCAGTCAAGGGGTCAATAAAAGATAAAACTGAGGAGTAGGGGTGTCCGGGGGGAGGGGGCGTAGACTCGGACATCGAGTGCGAGAGATCACAGACAAAGAGTGTGTGAGGAAGTGTGTGAAAACAAGAGACTTAGCGGAGAGAACATCTGCCAGCTCTACCGATGTCTGTACGCTCCTCCGATAAGCGAGTGAGTGTGAACATGCGAGTACAAACGTGTATGTGTGTGCTGTGCGATCGATTGGAACGGACCACGACGCGAGATGAGAAATAAAAAGGGACAATGGCTGTTTCTTTTTTTTCTCTCTGTTTTGTTTTCATTTATTTTTCTCTCTCTTTATCTTTCTTCCTCAAAAGATACCCATCACCTGAAAATTTCGGTTTTTTATGATTTAACTTGGGTTTAAATAATTAACGGGGGTTTAAAATATTAACGGGGGTTCAAATTTTTGACGGAGGTTTTGAAAATGTGAAAGGGTTTTGAGAATTAACGGGGGTTTAGATATTAGACGGGGGTTTTCAAAAAGTGTCACGACCATGTTTGGGGAAGTTCCCCAAATCTTCCAAAGTGCTGCATTTTCTTGTTTTTTGCTTATGTCAGTTGATTTATTCTTTTCTGATATAATTTTTTTTTTCTTTTTTCATTTCTAAAACTCCATGACACTGTTCTAGAATTACAGAACAAATAAAACTCTATCCAAGTCTATATTTATCCTTGGAAGCAGGTACTGGAGGCTTAGAAAGGGAAGGGCGATCAAAATGTTGCTCTTAGAGAGGTTGAGTGGTGTTCGCGAGTCAAGTGATCCGGAGAAGTAGTACTTGGGCACATCTGTATTTTGGGTTCGAGGTTAGAACTAGCAAAGTTATGTAACTTGCCGCCAATTTTCCGATAACTCAGATGAAGGAAAGATGGCGTTTCAGTCTAAGCCTATAATCTACAAAGGTTTCTTAGTGTCAAAATTTTTCTACCCATTTTTGTTATGTGATTTTTATTTGTTCCGCAATTCTATAACAGTGCCATAAAACTTTAAAAATGGAAACAGAAAAAAAAATAAATGATTTCTGAAAAGAATAAATCAACTGAAAGAAGCAAAAAACAAGAAAATGTAGCACTTTGGAACATTTTGGAGACTTTCCCAACCATGACTCTGACACCTTCTAAAAACCCCCGTCTAACAGAGTTAATTGAATATATCTATTGATTGGAAAGCGTGGAGAATAGTACACAGTTAGTAACAAGTCGATATACATACAGGGTGGGGCAGAAGTTTTGTTAGCAAAAGAAGGCGTTATAACTTCTCGGAAAATAGTCCAATTAACTTCAAATTTTGACAGGACTTTATCAAAAAGGTTTGTGACAAAATTAAATTATGACTGTTCGTTTCTGGTAGCTCTGTTTCTGATGGTGAAGCTCAACCTCTTCGATTAGCGTCTCTGGTGGCACGGGGGTGGTCTGCCGGCAAAATGTCCCATTCCACCCAAAAAATATTTCAGAGAGCACCCAAAATCCTGTGAAAACAAACATAAACATGTGCTTTAAAAATTGCTGGCACGAAAATCCCTATTGGACTGTGATCTGACTCAAGACAGGTGACTTTTACAACATTATTTTTACTATAAACGGTATTCCTGGTACACTTTCTTGCCCGTCTATATTCGCCAAAAATAGTGAAAAAATCAACTGTGTCGTACAGAAAATAATGCCATTTTCGTAAAAATTGAGATTTTATTATGAAAATTTGCAAATCTACTAATAAAGAGACAAGAAAGAAAATAAACAAAAAAATCAAGGTGTGAAAAATGCATCAGCGTGCGACAGTTTGAGTCAAACTTTTGGTAGCAGTACTTTTGCCCCACCCTGTAAGCATCTGTTAATAGAAATATTGTGATGGAATACAAACGTTATTTTTTCGTGGCGACCACACTACGATCCAGGGCTTTTGCCCAAGTATAGGTCGACTGGCAGGTAGAATCCTTGAAAAAAAAAGTTCGAATTAGAGAAATCAAATAACAGTTTTGTCTAATTTTTATTCCTGAACGGAGCTTTTTTTTTGTTAGGTACCTAACTTTTTTGAAATTCTGATTTTCTGAAATTCTGAAAGTTTCGTATTCCGAAATTATGAAATTCTAAAATTCCGAATTCTCAAATTCTGAATTTAGGAACACTAGAATTTCAAAGTTTCAGAAATTCTGAGATTTTGGAATTTGAACATTCAAAAATTCAAGGAAAGATACTGAAAATTTGTCAGCTGACAATACATTTGTAACATTATGATAAACAAAAAAATTATCAGTTGACATATTTGAAATATCTCTCGCAGAAATCGAGATAATTGAGCTCGATGAAGTTTTTTCCACTTTTTCTATTAAAAACCGACTCTGAGAATTTATGTTTTATTTTCTCAAAAACGCGTATAGCTTCAGTATCAGTAAACATACAGTAACGTGTACGAACTTTTTCAACAACCTACCGTAAACGCTCTAATGGTATCCCTCCCATGCACTTTGAACTCAATTATCTCGGTTACTAGAGCACATGATGTTAGATCTACTTGAAACTTGTAACAAGACTGCTGATGACAGAGTGAGCTGAGCAACAAATTTAGAATGTCCTAATAAAAAAACAGTGAATTTTGAGAAACGTTTATTACTCAAAAAAGGTTTGTTCGAATGAGAAAATGAAAAATGAGATGAGAAAAAGCGATAATCATGAATTAATCTAATTGATTCTCTGTCTGCATCTGTTGGCGTTGGCGATCTAGTTGGCATTGGCGTTTGCGGTTGAAATAATTCAAAACTGTTTTGAACTCCAATCTCAAGTGCTCCAAAATCATGTCTATCGTTTCACGTGGTGGCTTCACAGTGACTTCGAAAATCTCGTTCAGGGTTTTCTTTTGAACCTCAGTGAACTACGTCGTGCGTTGTTTCGGCTTTGAGAGACGCATACTGAAAAAAAAGAAATTAAAAAAGGAAATCTTTAAAAAAAAACTGACCTCTGTCTAGCGTTTCTCAGAATCGTTGAAAGATAGTAATGAGTTAGATTCGCTACTTTTTTCGTCCTGGGGCAGGGACAAATCGTGGCATATTATTGATCTCGTCTCCGAAGTCATCAACTTCATTTTTGATGTGATTCACTGTGGGATTTCCGAAAAGTTGTATATCTTTGACGTCTTCTACTTCATCTAATAGAGATGAATCTGGTGTGCCAATTTCATACCCTTCGCTCTCCATCTCATCCTCTTCGTAGAGGTCAGCTCGTTGGATGTCTTCGCGCTCATTCTCATTAAAGTCAAATTCCGGGTCATTATCATACTCTTCGTCGAGTGGATCATCTGAATCTTCTTCCTCTTCCTCTTGGGCGTCTTCAGGATGAAGCTTTCTCACTGCGGCCCATCGTTCCACCAAGTAAACTGCGAACTAAAAAAAACTTCAATGTACATAATTCAAATATTCCCACTCACCATATCGCCGTTCACTTTCTCTTTTTTCTCAATGTACAGAATTACATCTTCGTGGATTGGAAGCGGAGGATGAGGATGGATCATTTCGGGTTTCTGGAAAATTCAAATAAATTGATTTTTGAAGAGATCTACAGTATTGCATAAAAACTATTTTTTTAAAGAAAATTTTCTCGATGAGCTACTCGGATGACAAGAATAGTCCCTTTTTTTTTTTTGAAAAGTAAAACTTTCAATTTTCTCCGTATAATTTTTTTTCGGACCTCTATTTTCTCTTGTGACCTTTAACTTTTTTTTCGGATATCTAACTTTTTGTGGAACCTCTAAACTAGAAAAGAATCAAAATTGTTACCATGTCTCTATTCAATGGAAAACTAAGAGCTTCAAAAATGCACAAAGCCCGGGAACAAGAAATCTCGAATTTTCGAATGTTACTTGTCACGAACCTATATTTCCCGATTTAGATATATATTTTTTTTGAAATGATCATTCTGGAAAAAACGTTATTGGGTTTTTTTTTTCGAATAACACATTATCAAAAGTAGCTTGCGGACTCACCTTAGAACTTCCATCATGTGACGAAAAGGAAACATGGAAATAGAAGTATTATATTTTATTTCAGAATAGGAATAAGTTCAAAAAAATCAATGGGAATAGATTCCCGACGTCCATACAGAAGGACGTCTGGGAATCTATTGGGGGTAGAGAAGGGAATGAAAATACTTGGTACCTGAGGGTTTATATAGGCAGAGTCGGGGGCGGAGCCTTCACACCTGTCTTCACCATTCCACAGATTTATAGTCTGACTGTGACTTTACAATCACACATATGGTTTTATGACTGTGTTCTTTTGACTAATCTAGCCAGAATTAAACAGATACTGTCTAGGATAAATACTTATTTTGAAGAGGTAAAGAGGGAACGATAGAGTGTGACTGCAGATAATAAACAATTAATGGTGTGCAGTCACTCAATTGTAATTCTGGGAAGAAGAATGACGTGACGAATGGGAATATGTTATAAAATTTTTTAAAAATCACTTTTTGAAAATAATTATTTTTCTCTAACAATAATCTCACATCCTTTTCAAATAACATGGCAATATTTTCAAAAGTTATCCTGAAAATTAAAAAAAAACTCAGACCGTAGAAATTGAGAGAGTAGCCATTGTTGTGCACAGAGGAATGGTTGACGTGGCACAGAATAGAGAACGCTCAGCAAAAAAAAATGTACGCGGAATCTGAGATTTTGAAGATTTTCAGGTTCTGAAGTTCTGAAGTTCTGAAATTCTGGACTCTGTCTAATCTGCATCGGCAAGAGTGGTCGTCCAGTATTTAACAGAATCTGGTAACGTTCGATAGTTGTGTCCGTATTCTGTCTGTATATGTCTGAATATTTAGATTATCTGGAATGTCTGAAAATTTCAATAAAACTGGAAACCTGTCCAAAAGTTCAACAACACTTTTATTTAAAAAAGATGTGCCACCCAGCAAGATTCTTTCCGAAGACGGTTGGTAGTACTGTTTAAGCAGATTTGCAAGTGTAGATTTTCCATTTTCACTGTTCCCGATTGGTGTAGAGATTGGTGTAGTTCTGTTCCCGATTGGTGTAGAGAAATGTGAGTGAGCGAACGGTTGGACATCTGAATGTGAAAAGAATATTTGTTGAAAAAATAAACTTCTTTACAATTAGAGGAATATTAGTCTGAAGCTAAATCGAAATCTTAAGAGTTTCAGAATTTTGAATGTTCAAATTGTTGAAGATTTAGAGCAAAGTCTTCAGAATTTCAGAAATTCAGATTTTTTGTAATTTCCGAACCTCAGAATTTTGAGTTTTTGTATGCTCAAAATTCGAAATCTTGAAATGTCTGAAACTCCGAAATTCTGGTGTTCCTAAGGTCAAAAATTGATAATTCGGAATTTTAGAATTTCATAATTTCGGAATATGAATCCTTTCAGAATTTCAAAAAAGTTAGGTACCTAAAAAACCTCCGTTCAGAAATAAAATAACGACGAACGACATTGTGTTTCTTAGTGATTGATTCGTTAACCGGAACTGAAATGAATTGACTCAAATTTGGAAGTTAGGAAGCTCCCACTTACTTTGACTCAAACGTAAAAATGCTTTTTTCAAAATGTGTTTCAGCTGAACTAGTTTTGAAACATAATACGAATTTTCAATCATACGATGCTCTTGCATTTTTTAGAGGAAATAGCAAAAAATTCAATAAATTTCAGAAAAATAGTAACTAAACTAGGGCTTGCCACGTGCGAGGGGCCAACCTTGAGGAATAAAATGAGAATAAGCTTCTCAATCCCTAGCAGGTTGGAAATTAAAGATACAAAATAGATGCGGGAAAAATGCATCAACTCCATCTTGGCGCTTAACTAGAATGATTATCAAAAAGATTAAAAAACACTGGGGTCTTATTTTCAAGGTTAGATTTTCGTTTGTTTTCAATTTTCCAGCTTACATTTTTAGTTTTAGAATTGAAAAACTAAAACAAGAACACTTGACGAATTGTTCGAAATTATATAATTAAAACCACAGATGAAAAAAAATGAAAACAAAATGAAAACAAATAGCTTTACAATTTTGATTTTTATTTCAACCGAAATTCCAGGTTTCATTAGATTTTTCGACCAGATTTTCCTTTCTCCATCTCAAAAGCGCCTAACTACAGATTTTTTTTCTTGAAACAGAAATTCAAAAGTTTCCGGAGTTTCAAATTCTGAAACTCTAATATTTCACGGGGTTGCAACAGGGTACATGCAAATGCATTATCAGTGCTCTTGGGCGCGTTGCGCCGCGCGACGCGGCTGTTTTGGTATGGGATTTGGAATTGTCAATTCAAAAATGATGACTTGGCACGGTGCCAGCAGCGTCGCGCGGCGCAACGCGCCCAAAAGCACTGAGAATGCAATTTGAATGTACCCTGTTGCAACCCCGTGATATTTAGGAATTTGAAAAAAAATTCAGTTGTGCAAATTTTTTATTCTTTTTTAAATGCTCAAAGACTTTTTATTTGTTTTAAAATGTTCATAAAATCAATAAGTCCAGCAAAAATCAATCACTGTATGGCAGCCAATTGTTGAGTGGTCTGAAATTCATTATTCTCATTGAACCCCTTTGGAAAATCTTCTTACGTTCCGCTGTAAATTCGAATCTGGATATTGTGCACATCTTGACCTGTATAATTGTAATCCATGGCCATCCAATAATAGGCTTTGTCGAAACGTATCAAGTCATTCGCATAAGTTCCACCGTACTGTAAAAACTTTAATACTTTAATGGTATATTTTGAAAATGACCCAATGATCAGAAACATCACTTGAATCAAATGGGAAATTTCTAGAATCTCCAGATCTGATCCAACGCAAATTGAGATTTTGAAATGAGTCGTCAGGAACTGAAAATAGAGGAAAATATTTCTTGAAAGAAAGAATGTTGCACCTACCATGATCCTGATAAGTGATTGAAACGTAATGTAGTTCTGAATTTGATGGGTAAAAACCTGGAAGATTTTTTGTCCCATTTCCAGATACTCGAATAGTTGTAGCATAAACCGGATAGGGATAAAGGTAGGTTGGATACCACGCGGAGAACTAGAGAATGGAATTTGAAAATTCGAACAATCAGACAAAAAAAGGAAACAAAAAATCTTCATAGAATTAACAAAATACTCACTATATTGAAATGTTCATCAGATTCAATTGCTCCGATCCCATTGGTTTTCGATGCCGCAGAGTACATTGTTTTTGGTTGAGATCCTCCTGATGGAGTTGATGATGTCACTACATGAAGAATAGCATGATGAGAACGGATTAAAGAGACTAATCGAGAATTATCTGATTCATTGGGAAAGCGCTTAAGAAGAACAAGGATTGTGGATCCACAAACTGGCGCTTCTGTGTTGGCGAAGAATTTCTGGAAAGAGTGAACTATACCGTGTCACTGAAGAAACTTAAGTGAATAGAATTCACCTGCTAGCTATTTTCCAACATCGACACCAACGTTCTTATTCGATTTTTACCTGGTTTTTTTTTGAGATTTTAACAGGAAAAAAATATTCGTATGACTCTGATCAGAGATGTTAGTTAAACATTAAAAAAAAATAATATTGTCTGATGTCTGATTTGTCGTAAGTATAGGGACTGGTTTTCAAAGCTTGAAAAAATATTACCTCGATAACATCGAATACATTACTTCCAATTTCTGAAGACTGGAAACCAAGAGATGGCCACGGTAGATTTCTAACGATAGTATCGGTGGTTTCACTGAAAACGGAAATTAGAGTGCATTAGTTTCATTCTTTCTCATATTATCGAAAATGCCAATAGTCCGAAGTTTGTAAAAGGTTATTCACCTTACAAATTTTAATCTTAGAGTAGCCCATATACCCACCACATACAATATCAGACTTCTAGGACCATTTTAGTTTTTTTTTCCATTGCCATGGTGTTTTCGAGTTTCTCAGAGATTGTGTCTTAAAACTTACTTGATGCTTGTATGAAACTTCATATCAGGATCTGTGGTATCAAATCGAACACTTCCGTACCACGAATATGTTACAGGATTGCTGTTATAATAAAATTGAATCCATGTATCTAAAACAGCTTTCTCCGGTAAATCATTAGAATATGCCAATAGAAATGTTGATGAATAACCTGTGGGAATACAGGACGTGTCGTCTGAAAGTTGAATTTTCGATTCTTGAGAAGAT
Source organism: Caenorhabditis nigoni (assembly GCA_027920645.1). Lineage (NCBI taxonomy): Eukaryota > Metazoa > Nematoda > Chromadorea > Rhabditida > Rhabditidae > Caenorhabditis > Caenorhabditis nigoni. The sequence goes on from CP115869.1 coordinate 9,783,502, forward strand.
AGCTCAATAATTCAATAGGTAGGCAGTTCGGAAAAACGGTGTTTCTAAATAGAAGAGAAAAGGATAGTTTCATTAAGACGAGAAGACCTCGGAAATTTCCACGAACTGAAAACTTTCAGCGACAGTTCAATTGATATTCAAATCTTACTGATGTCATGCAAAAATGTAAACTTTGCGAGATCAGTCAAGAAATGACTAACCAGGTTCCGGAGAATATGTGGATTTGATACTTGTTCTACTGGTTGCAGTCGTTTCTACTGGACTTGTAGATGTTTTTTCAAAATTCTGAGTAGCAATTCGAGTAGTCCTAGTTGTCGAAATTTTACATGTTAGTAGTAGTATGAGCAGGTGTAGAATCCGGTGCAACTGTAGAGGTAGTGGCAGTGCCTGGGAGCATTTTTCTTTCAGTGAATATGAATACCACAAAGAAAACTAGTTTTTCTACTTTAATACCCTGAAAGGTTTTTTGAACAATATTTCAAGGGGTGTTTTAAGTTGAAACGAGGTAACCAAAATTGATTTTTTACTTACTTAACAGACTACTAAAATGAAAAAAAAAACGTGGGGGGGTTCTAATTTTAGTAAACATCTCATGGTAATCGCCAGTTTTTTTTCAGTACTTTCTGCTGAATGGGAGTACGAAACCACTGGGACTTCAGAAAAATGACACCAATTCAATAAAAATTAGAGGGAGTGTTTGAATTTCTGAAAGATGTAGTTTGAAATGACACACACAATTTTTTCACTTCCAAAAAGGTTGTTTTTTATTCTCACAGCACTTTTTTGGATCGTCGCAGGAAAAAACAAAATGTTACCTGGATGATGAAAAATCGGGGTCACGACTAGAACCACAATAATAGAAACTGCAATAAGACTTGCTAAAAATAAAGCTGCAAGAAGTCTGAAACAGTATTTTTTGAAAAATACAGCGGGTTTCGAAAATTCTGTGATGTATTCATAAACTCCTTCTTGTTCGCTTCTTTCAGTTGAAGGATAGTCATATTCAACCGAGTTAATGTGATTAGTATTGTTTGGGTTGTCTTCGGTTTTTGGAGGCAAATTGAACAAATCATTGATATTAATTTCATATCCAGCCACTTCTGAAAATTTGTGTTTGTTAAGAACATACCAAATTTACAGTGCCGGTTAAGAAAACTATACAAACGCATTTTTCAGTTGATTTTAGGCTGTTTTTATTTTTTTCAGAAGTCTAGAGCTTGGTTGCCAAGTTTCCGATCACTATATAATTTCTGGAGGAAGTGAAACAGACCGAGATTGAAAACTCACGTTTTCAATACAAAGCAAGCTAAAAAGAAATGTCTCTCAGAAATCGGAAAGAAAAAACTAGAAATATTCAAAAAAATATGTGAATGGAAAAAAAATCAATCTAGGTTTTTTTCAATCATTTTCAAAGAGATCGGAAATTCGACAGAGCTCCAGACTCCTGAAAACAGTCAAAATGACAAAATCGCAACAGAAAATACGTTTTTTCGTATATTTTTATTGATCGGTACTGCATCTTGGTTTCTAAAGGATATATAAGAAATGGTCAATTAACAAAATTTTTTTCACAATAAAAACTGTTTTTGTTAGTTTATCTTTTTTTAATATTTGTCAAAGAGAGCGAGATAAATAAGATTGACCGCAGGTGTCACGGAGGTAAAAAATGTGAACTTATCTTGCATTTTTTTCCGGCTGAATTTGGAAAACCTTAAACACTGCTTATCATTTGAGAAACACTTGGTTTATAGTTTTTCGAAAAGTAAAAAAGCACGGAAATTATATCGCAATACCGTGCGTAAAAAATAGTAAAATAAATCATAGTTCCAGCATTTTCTTATCAATTGGTCATGAGTCTTATCATTTGGTCTCGAGATTAATCTGTTTAATCGTCTTTTTTTCTTTCTTGAATAAACTTTTTCAGCAAATTTGGCGAACAAAACTTCCGAGGAGCGGAAGAAAATTTGTATTTTCCATCAAATATTCTACTCGGAATTGCTATCAAACTTGGAATTGAAGTATTCAACAAAAACGCTGATTTCTTTTTGTTTCCCAACCAAATCAAACTGTAAAATACTATAACGCAATGTGTACTCGACTTTAACCTGATGACTTACAAATGACAAGATTTTCATAAGGAAAAAATTGAGTTTCTGTCCAAGACAGATAGGCTTTTATGCTCTTACACAATGTTATGCACTTGAAATCTAAAATTGCCAGGTTGTCTCCTCTCCCCATCGGCCATCGAAACGCCAACAACCTCAATATACCGTAACCACTCAAGGCCTTATTTTACTTCTCCTTTGAGCTCAATCATCCCAGTTCCTCGAAAATATACAGTGCGGTCAATATCTTTAGGACCCCCCTCGATTTCGGGGGTTCCAGAAGAACGAGCAGAGATATCAAAGTTTTGTAAACGCCATTCGATTCAGAATAAAAAGAAACCCCAGGGGACAAATTTTCATGATTCTACCACTTTCCGTAAAAGAGTACCACCAGAAAGACCTTTTTCTGGCCGGTCAATATCTTTAGGACCCCCTGGAAATTTCGAAGTCTTGGTCAAATTTCGGAAATTTTTTGTCGAAATTTCGCTTTTCAACTGAAAATAACTTTCAATTTTAAGCTTTTTGCGTATCTTTTCATAAGTATTTCGGAAATTTTTCATAATTTGTCGACTTTTCAAGTCATCTTATTCCTCTTTTTTGGGTCTTTTTGCAAAAGTGACCCAATTTGTCAAAAAGGCCAAACATTTCGAAGAAACCGGTCATGGAACAGACAGAGTATGATGCTGAGATGTAAATTCAGATACGGGGAGCTCAGTCAGGGTCTTCATTGGGTTCACATACTGTGATTTCCCTGCCATTCACAAGGTTTATCAACTATTAAAAAAACTGGTGTTTTCCCACAGAGGTATCCCGAACATAATAAATTTAGACAATGCTGGAAAATACTTGCCTGACCCTTTTTACCATGATTAAAAGCAATTTGAGTTGGTTCAAGACCATTAAGACGCCTTTCTCTCAATTTAACAAACTACCGGTTTTCCATAGTTGATAAACCTTGTGAATGGCAGGGAAATCACAGTAACTGAACCCAATGAAGACCCTGACTGAGCTCCCCGTATCTGAATTTACATCTCAGCATCATACTCTGTCTGTTCCATGACCGGTTTCTTCGAAATGTTTGGCCTTTTTGACAAATTGGGTCACTTTTGCAAAAAGACCCAAAAAAAGAGGAATAAGATGATTTGAAAAGTCGACAAATTATGAAAAATTTCCGAAATACTTATGAAAAGGTACGCAAAAAGCTTAAAATTGAAAGTTATTTTCAGTTGAAAAGCGAAATTTCGACAAAAAATTTCCGAAATTTCACCAAGATTCCGAAATTTCTAGGGGGTCCTAAAGATATTGACCGGCCAGAAAAAGGTCTTTCAGGTGGTACTCTTTTACGGAAAGTGGTAGAATCATGAAAATTTGTCCCCTAGGGTTTCTTTTTATTCTGAATCGAATGGCGTTTACAAAACTTTGATATCTCTGCTCGTTCTTCTGGAACCCCCGAAATCGAGGGGGGTCCTAAAGATATTGACCGCACTGTATCAAAAAATGGTCAACTGAAGAATTGTTCATAAAATTTCGGATGCTCAAACATTTATTTGTTCACTCAAAAAAACCGAATCAGCAAATGATCTAACAAAAATCAATTACCGTATGATATCCAGTTGCTAGGTGGGCTAAATTTTTCATCACTTATTTGCAAAAAAAGCTCACAAAAGCATTCTTCCGTCCAACTGTGAATCCGAATCTGAGGATTCTGCCCATCCTGACAATAATACTTGTAATCCATGGTTATCCTATAACAGGCTGTGTTGATGAGTATAAAATCATTTGCATAGGATCCAACATACTGTAAATATTTCGGAATTATAATGGAACTCACAAAAAATTACGCAATGATTAGTAAAATTACTCGAATTGAATGGAAAATTCTAGAATTTCCGAATTTGGCCCGATGCAAATTGAGATTTTTACCTTCCTTGAAAAAAAAAGAATTTTTCTTGATTTCTCATGTTTTTTATTTATCTATCCTCATTTTTAAAAGACGTTTACTAATATTTTTTTTTCACTTTTTCAATTTTCCCTTATTTTTCTATTGATCTTTTCTATTTTTCATAAATTTAAAAAATTCGGAAAAATAAATTCAACGAAAACTTTCCCATTTCTAAAGCTCCGAAAACTGTTTCATTTTTTTCGGTGCATGAGCCGACGATTTTTTTGTACATCGTTTCCTGTTTTTTCTATTTTACTATTAGGTTGTTCGGAAAGTCCTTTCCATTTTTAGCGTCAGATACATTCAATGTAAAAAGGGTCAAAACGATGTCGGATAAAATGAAGATAATGACCATTGTTATCAATGTCTGTCTGCCAATGCCCCACTAATTTGTGGATGCCTTCCTTCTAAAACTCCGGTCTCAGCGAGTTGAAAATCAAGCCAACCGATTTTTGATATCCTGTTTTGAAGCAAATTTTCGTCAACCAAGATGACGTTAGAAATGGTTGGATAAGTAATAGTCAGAAAGTAGAAGTTTAGAGCTATACAGTGAATAAAACAGAATCGTCTAGCCTTATCCACCGAAATCGGACTGGGTCTTCCTTCCCGCAGGAGGTTGCGGATTTAAATTTTCAAAATAAACCTTCGTGTTTCTCTTGAATGGAGAACCGCATGGAGTCTGAGTTATGTTACCTGACAAGAATAGGTATCAGTCGTGAAAGTGACACCATCATCTAGCAGCTCTCGAAACTCCCCTCCTTGGTAGACCACCATACCGACAACAACTCATTTTTTACATAAATTTCACGTTTTGGGACGTCTGGTGGTTGAGTGCTTTCGTCAACCCACTTGGATTGTTGTTTATAGTGATCTCACATTACCCATTTATCACCACTATTAATGATTTGATTCTAGCATTCATGTGTGCAACGAAGAATCAGAAAATTCAAACAGGTGCCCACCCGGGACAAAAGTTGCGTTGAGCCAAAAAGTGTGGTCAATGTCTTCCCATTTTTTTGACTTTGAAGAGAGTTTTCAATCCACGGTTTTTTGACGAAATGCTTGCCACTGATATGTTTGATATATCCCACACAGTTTGAGACGGGACCCTCTCAATCCCGGCTTTTAATACATCCAAACCTATGCCTGTTTGCCTTTTTGAAGGGGGATTTTCAACCAATGAGAATTCTTGTTTTTCAAATCGATGAATCCAGGCTGTGATGGTAGTTTAAAGGGTGCATCTGCATTGTTAACCTCCACTAATTGGCGATCGATTTCAGCTTATTGAAGATCAGATAAAAATACAAATAAAATGAAAGTTCAAAAATGGAAATTACTAGAGGCGAAACGGTGGACATATCTCACTACAAGAAAAGAGGAGCATGATCTCCGTTAGGATTCAGACACTATTAGACCTCACCAATATACCCATAAAACAACAGCTTCCTTGCTTTTACCCCGTTTGAAAAAGCTAAGTTTGAAAACAGCCTATGAAAAATGGAAGGAACTTTCCAAACAACCTAATATTTGAATTTGTTTTTTTTTTCAAGTTTCCTTTTTTTACTTTTTCCCACTTCTCCTACGTTTTTTTTTCAGTTTTTCCATTTTTCTAGTTTTTCAAAACACTTTACCGTTTTATTTTATTTTTTCGTTTTCCATTCTTTTTCATTTTTTAAATTTTTCTTCCTCTCTATTTTTCCCTCCTGTTTTTCCTATACACGTTATTAATTTTCATATCTTCCCATCATTTCTAATAATATATCTGTTATTCTTTAAATACTCGGAATTTTTCTCACTTTTTACCATTTTTTTTCAACATTTCTTTTTATTTTTCTTTTTTTTTTCATCGTTTTATTTTTTGATTCCTTCTTTTCGTCATGGTCACGTTTCTTTTTTATGTTTTTTTTTTCAAATTTCAAAGATACGATGATTCAAAATCTTATGTTTATAATAGGAAATAAGCTGAATTCAACTACCGAATACTGCTTGATTGAGTTTTTTTGGATGTCCTGGCCGTATAAAAAGAAGTGCTTTTCGAAGAAAAATTATTGCCTCTCAGAGAGTGCAGCGACTCGAGACACGCAGAGAAATTTCCCCTTCACGTTCTTTATGAATGCGAGAGAGCACAGCGGAAGGCGGAGACGCAGAGGAAAAAGCACATGTGAAATGTGAAACCGAGTCTCTCCGCGGCCCACATCCCTCACACACATATATTTTCCTCATTTTCTTCTTCGACGACTCACTGAGTAGACGTCTTTCTCTTTCCGGGGAACTTTCCAAAAATCTTATAAATGAATAGATTTTGGAGAGATTTCCCTTATTTTTTCTGAATATTCCCTATTTTTCTTTATTTTATTCCCAGAAACTTCCAAAGAATCTTTTGTATGAATGGGTTTTTGGAAATTTCCTTCTATTATTGATTTTTTTGAAAAGGTTAGTTTTTCAAACGTTTCTACAAAAATAATGATAGTTCTGAAAAATTTTGGGTTTTTTTCCGATAATAAGAGAGCGAAAGAAATTCTTTCGTAAATCATTTTTTCCATGACCAATAATATTAAATTGACATAGATTAGATTCGGTCACCTCCTAGGCCTAATTTTTCGTTTGAATTTTTTGTGAAATTTTTCAAAAGATGAGTACAAAACAATCATTTTATTTTCAATTTTTAAATTTTGAGACTCTATTTTAGTATTTTCAGCCTGACACTTCGTCAAGTTTGCCGAGAATTTGAATGATTCGAAGTTATCGGATTCGAAGTTATAATGGATCACCTTGCTGGGAAAAACAACCATTTTTGGAAAATTCGAATATTGTGGATGTTGTTATTCGAGATCTGGAACTGCCATTGAAATTTCAAAAAAACACTTTGGAATGACTACATTTCAATTTCGATGGTTTTCAACTTCAAAATGATTCGTCAATTGATACTCTACCGATTAAGCTGACCAAAATGTTGGAAAAACTCAATCGAAGAATCAAAACAAAGGAGTGGAGTTTACAATTTGCTGATCCGGAAACACCGAAGATTCTTTCAATATGTATTCCAATGGTGATGGAAATGGCATCTGATGAAATTGTCAAAACTGAGCAATGGAAGAAAGCGGCGAAATTCGAATGCAATTCATACTGTTCGAATCTGAACTTAGAAGACATATGCCGAAAAAGGTTAGTGAATCTTAAATTTAAATTTTCATTTTTCGATATATTTCAGACTTTCATCAGTTCTTCAAAATTCGAGAGGTGGAAGTTCAAATGCAGGCATTTCGAAGAAGAAGAGGAATTATTCAATATGGAAATTTTTTTAAACTACTGTCAAAAACGTTCAATAAATATTTTATTCAAAAACCAAAAACCTCGATCGGAAATTCCAAATTTTAGAATTCCAGATATTCACATTTTTAGCGGTCTTTTTTTTATTGCAGTCTTCTTTTTTCGCAGAGAAATATAAATTTGCGAAAATGTGAATGAATAAAAGCAAATTTAGACTACATTCGAAAAATTGTTTTTTCATTCACTTTCAAGCATTGACATTTAAAATATAATGTTTCTCAAAGAATAACAAGATTTTGGAATTTCCTGCAAAACTCAAGCTTCTAGACTCGAATACCCACATATTTTCAGTAAAGACAAGTGATGATTGGATCAGATTTTCAGCATTGACCTATTCTGCCAAACATTTATTGAATGGTAAATTTTCAAAATCTTTCTGAACATGTCTTGAAAATTATTTAACTTAGAAGTTGTATTTACTTTATAGAAATGAAAAAAAAAATCAATGAAAAAAATAGATAAAATAAGTTAGAGAGAGTTGTAGGGAATGTGTCGAGGTGTTGATAACTGCACATGGGAAACCGGATATACAGTTCAATGTGCTCTGGAATAAACAATTCGTTGGTTGTTTTTCAATTTAATCTTAATTGTTACCTCCAAAGCAACTCGCGAAATGATTCTTAAAATCCGGATACATTTTTAGGAGTCGTGAGATTTCGTATCCTGTGCGAGTCGTTTCTTTATGATACTCCTTATAGTGGTTCCGATCCTTCTGGAACGATCCACACTGGAATCCACACTTGTTGCAATCCCAGAAGGAATTGAATTCGCTCCCGGCGTGAATGAGAGCAAGAAGAACAAACTGGTATCTTCCAGAAGATTTCAGAAATTTGATTTCGGTGATGCAGAACTGAAAAAGCAAAGTTTATGAGAATCGATGAATATATAAAATTTTACCTCGTTCTGGCAGGGAACCAGTGTTCCGCACGCCGGTTTGCGAAGCTCGGTCTGCTTCTCAGAAGGTTCCTTTATTTTTGGATTCTTTGGGATCGCAAACTTTTGGTTGGTTTCCTCTTTGATTGGCTCAGATGTTTCTTGTTTGACTAGCTTCTGAGTGGTTGGAACAATTGCTTCTCTTGCTGTCCTTTCTTTGTAATATCGACGGACCTGAAATCCACATTTTTAATGCGAGAATTCAGACTGCTAAATGTTTGTGAGGTTGGTTTGGGGACCTTCATAAAGTCTAGCAGTGGGCACCCCAACTTTCCAACCGCGTAGCTCAACAGGCAGTGGTGGGCCTATGTATAGCAGTCTATCCAACATCCAGAGTGCGGCTAGCCGCGGCCCTATTTCCAATAGATTTTGCCCTATTACTTGAATGAAACTCACATCACTCTCTGACACCTCATGAACCGCCGCCCAGGGGAGGAATTTTATCTGCTCAATGTTTGGCTCCCGATCATAAGTCATATGAAGCAGGGCCATTTCACTGGGGAGGTTCTTTTCAGCTCCTGGTCTCTCCAATTCTTGAATGTTCGAATCTCTTTGCTCTTTGAACCAGTTGTGAATCTGAAAAAAAAACTTTCAGAAGTTTAGAATTTCAAGGAATTTCAGATTTTTTTCATTTGAGAAATTCAAACATTCAAAAAAAAAAACTCACCGTTTGAGTTTTCACCTCGCTCCCAATTCTTTTCTTAATCCGAGATGTCCTCTCCTCCGTCTGAAATTGAAATTCTTGGAAGAATTGTTGAAGCATCATGATTTGGGAATTTGAGAAGTTGTGCTAAAAAATTGCACATTTCATTAGTTTTCAATTTAAAGAAAAATGCTCACTGGATTTTTAGAAGTCACCGAGAACGCTGGTGGATTCATGATGAAATGACAAATTGGGGGGAATCTGAAAAAACATCTATGGAAAAAATACGTAAAAACGCTGAAATGTGATGTTTCGCAATTGCGACGTTTTCAAAGTAACAGATTTCCGCTTTTTTGCCTGAAACAAAAAGCAAAAACTTGCATTTGAGTTTTGAACGGTTTTAAGAAAAGAACTGTGTTTACTAGGAAAGACCCCAACTCGGGTGTGGCGATACGGGTGGTGACCTATATCATCTGAAAGCTGACATGTTCCTGATTCCAAGTATGTTTTCAAAAAGTGCTTTGTCGCGGTAGTTTTCGAGAAAATTGGGTCGAAAGATAATTTTTAGTTGATTTCTAGCCTCAATTTAGCATTGAAAATCGACGCGAGACACGCGATATATTTATTTCAAATTTGAAAAGCCAAACACAGCTTAGAAATCAACTGAAAAGTATCTTTCGACCCAATTTTCTCGAAAACTACCGCGACAAAGCACTTTTTGAAAACAGATTTGGAATCAGGAACATGTCAGCTTTCAGATGATATAGGTCACCACCCGTATCGCCACACCCGAGTTGGGGTCTTCCCTAGTTAGTTGAAGCTGTTAAATGATTTGTTTCCGTACTTCCGAAACGTCGTACTTGCAAAAAATTACACTTTCAAAACGTCTTCTTTCGAAACACAGGAAAAAGTCAAAAATGTGTGAAACAGCCGCAAAAATACACAGAACTTCTATCAGAACTAGATAAAAACTTAGGACACAAATTTTTCTGTTTTTTTTGTGCAAAAAAAAAGCGCAAAACTGTTATTTTCGAAACATCAACCTTGCGAAATGTCGTATTTCGAAACGTAGCGGAGCCGGAAATCAAGCAGGTTGTTGTATTAAAAAAGCCTATGAAATTCCGTATAAAGTCGGAAGAGAAAAAATGGGAAGAGAAAACCGGAAACTGCAATTTATGTGGAATGAAAAGAAGAATAGAGAATACAGACCAAGAAGACGTAAATAAGCGAGTAGAGCGAGTGGGTGGTAGAATAGAGCGCACTTGCACTGTTTAGCCCCTGGGAAAAAAACAAGTACACATTGTGTTTTGGTGGTCATGAGGGTCAGATAAGATCTATAGAAGGGCCTTCAGGTAGAGTCAAATTTACCATTGAAAAAAGAAAATTTCAAACTGTGGAACAGTTTGCAGTCTGCCAAAAATGCAGTAGTAGATTACTTGTAGTTTGTAGCCTGACAATAAGGCAGTTGTAGCCTAATTAACTTTTGTAGCCTGTCAATAAAGCATCACCAATCATTTTAAGCCGGTTCTTGAATTTTTTTAAATTATTGAACTTTATCCATTTTTCTTCTTTTTTTTCGTATTTTCACTTGTTCTCTATATTGATTGGATACTCTATTTTTCAATTTCCCAGAATTTTTTTTGTTTTTTCTCATGTTTTTCATTTATATATTATATTATACTTATGAAGTACTTCTAATTACCCTTTTTTTCTATTTTTTTTTCCATTTCTCATACTTTTAAATATTTTAGTCATTTTATTTTGTAGGTTCCTGTTTTTTTTCCTATTTTTCAATTTAATTTTCTTTCAAGTTCCCATTTTTGCTTTTTCTTATCACTTTTCCCTTTCATTTTTCATTTCTATCTGTTTTTCTAGTTTTCTAAACCTTTTTTCATTCTTCCAATTCATTTTTCATACATTTCTACGTTTTAATTTCTCTACTTTTCTATTTTTTTTAGTCTTGTTATATTTCTTATTTAGATATTTTTCCATCTTTTCTATATCTGCTTTATTTATTTATTGAAAATGTTTTACTTTTTCTACTATTTATCCAAATTTTCTATTGATTTTTCAGATTTTTTTCTTGCTTCTTTTTCTTTTTTTTTGTTTCCTTTTACTTTTGTTATTTAATTTTTTGATTTCTCTCATTGTTTTATTTTTAAGATTATTTTTGTTCATCTGGCACAAGTTTTTGAATATTTTCTCGTATTCGATAATACCATGATCAAAAATCTAATATTCTTGATGATAAATAAACACAATTCTACTATCAATATTTGTCTGGTTGATTTTTTTGGATGTCTAGGCCGTATAAAAAATTATCGATTTTCGAAGAAAAATTAATGTCTCTCAGAGAGTGTGGCGCCTCGAAAAACGCAGATGTCCTTTCCTGCATTTTATGAATGTGAGAGAGTACAACGACTGGCGGAGACGCAGAGGAAAAAGCACATGTGGATTGTGAAACCGAGTCTCTCCGCGGGCCACATATTCCCTCACACACACATATATTCTCCTCATTTCTCTTCTTCGACGACTCACTGAGTAGACGTCTTTCTCTTTCTCCGGGAACTCTTCAAAAATCTTATGAATGAATTGATTTTGAAGAGATTTCCCTTATTTTTTCTGAATATTCCTTATTTTTTATTCCCAGAAATTTCCAACAAACCCTGTAGATGAATGGGTTTTTGGAAATTTTCTTCTTTTATTGATTTTTCTGAAAAGGTTAGTTTTGAAATGTTTATACAAAATAAGAAAAAAAATTAATAACTCGAAAAAGATTTGGATGTTTTTTGATAATTTTCTGACTCAAAAAGGGAAAAAATTCGAATTTCAGTATTTTCACCTATTTTTTGTTAGAATATTTAGTGAAATTTTTCGAAAAATGAGTACCAAACAATTGGATTTTCAATTATTAAATTTTGAAACTCTTATGTTTGTTAAGTGGTATTTTTTTCTTTTAAAAAAATCAGTTTTTTATTTAATCTTTTCAGTCTGACACTTCGTCAAGTTTGCCGAGACAATTGAGAATTTGAATGATTCGAAACTGCCTGATCCGAAGTTTCAATGGAGAAACGACCCTTTTGGGAAATTCGAATATTGTGGATGTGGCTGATGAAGATGTGAAAACTGAGCAATGGAAAAAAGCGGCGAAATTGGAATAGGATTTATTTTGTCAAATCAGAACGTAGAAGACATATGCCATTTTTCAAAAATGTCTTCAAAAATAAATTTCATTAATGCTAGAGATTTGGATACTTCGAAAAAGGTTCGTGCATTTTTCGTTTAACGTTTTATGATTTTCTGTATTTCAGACTTCCATCACCTCGTCAAAATTCAAGATGTGAGTGCAAACACTTCAATGAAAAAGAAGAATTATCAATGTTTGGGAATTTTTAAAAATTTACTATTTTAATTTTTTAATAAATTTTTTATTCAAAAACCGGAAATCTTGTTCGCTAATTCCAAAATTCGGAAATCTCAAAACTCTGGACTTCAGAATTTCAGATATTCACATTTTTCTCGGCGGTCTTCTTCTAGGTTGTCCATTTTGAATAATCAAGGAACTAAAGATTCCGCTTCCATTGCGCCGTGGGCGCACCAACTGATGGCTGATGTTTGAAGCGCGAGAAGAGCAAAACCGAGCTTATGGCTTATACGTGCAGCACATTTTCAATATCTCTACAAAAAAGCGAGATAATGGAGCTCAAAGTTTACGTGAAATAGACGAAATCCCACTCTAAAGTGTCTATTTTACGTAAACTTTGAGCTCACATATCTTGGTTTCTAGGTGAAATATCAAAAAACTGTAAACTAATGAAATATTTGCGATGTTATGGTTAACAATTTATCAGTTGACACATTTTCGATAACTCTACAAGAAAGCGAGATAATTGAGCTCAAAGTTTACGTAAAATAGACGAAATCCCACTCTCAAGTGTCTATTTTACGTAAACTTTGAGCTCATATATCTTGGTTTCTAGGTGAAATATCAAAAAACTGTAAACTAAGAAAATATTTGCGATGTCATGGTTAACAATTTATCAGTTGAGACATTTTCGATAACTCTACAAGAAAGCGAGATAATTGAGCTCAAAGTTTACGTAAAATAGACGAAATCCCACTCTAAAGTGTCTATTTTACGTAAACTTTGAGCTCACATATCTTGGTTTCTAGGTGAAATATCAAAAAACTGTAAACTAATGAAATATTTGCGATGTTATGGTTAACAATTTATCAGTTGACACATTTTCCATATCTCTACAAGAAATCGAGATAATTGAGCTCGAAGTATACGTAAAATGAACAAAATCAGACTCTTCACGGTCACTTTGAGCTCACATATCTTGGTTTCTAGGTGAAATATCAAAAAACTGTAAACTAAGAAAATATTTGCGATGTCATGGTTAACAATTTATCAGTTGAGACATTTTCGATAACTCTACAAGAAAGCGAGATAATTGAGCTCAAAGTTTACGTAAAATAGACGAAATCCCACTCTAAAGTGTCTATTTTACGTAAACTTTGAGCTCACATATCTTGGTTTCTAGGTGAAATATCAAAAAAATGTAAACTAATAAAATATTTGCGTTGTTATGGTTAACAATTTATAAGTTGACACATTTTCCATATCTCTACAAGAAATCGAGATAATTGAGCTCGAAGTATACGTAAAATGAACAAAATCAGACTCTTCACGGTCACTTTGAGCTCACATATCTTGGTTTCTAGGTGAAATATCAAAAAACTGTAAACTAAGAAAATATTTGCGATGTTATGGTTAACAATTTATCAGTTGAGACATTTTCGATATCTCAACAAGAAAGCGAGATAATTGAGCTCAAAGTATACGTATAATAAACAACATCAGACTCTTCACAGTCACTTTGAGCTCACATATCTCGGTTCTTAAGTGAAATATCAAAAAACTGTAAACTAATAAAATATTTTCGTTGTTATGGTTAACAATTTATCAGTTGACACATTTTTAATATCTCTACAAGAAAGCGAGATAATTGAGCTCGAAGTATACGTAAAATGAACAAAATCAGACTCTTCACGGTCACTTTGAGCTCACATATCTTGGTTTCTAGGTGAAATATAAAAAAACTGTAAACTAAGAAAATATTTGCGATGTCATGGTTAACAATTTATCAGTTGAGACATTTTCGATAACTCTACAAGAAACCGAGATAATTGAGCTCAAAGTTTACGTAAAATAGACGAAATCCCACTCTAAAGTGTCTATTTTACGTAAACTTTGAGCTCACATATCTTGGTTTCTAGGTGAAATATAAAAAAACTGTAAACTAAGAAAATATTTGCGATGTTATGGTTAACAATTTATCAGTTGAGACATTTTCGATAACTCTACAAGAAACCGAGATAATTGAGCTCAAAGTTTACGTAAAATAGACGAAATCCCACTCTAAAGTGTCTATTTTACGTAAACTTTGAGATCACATATCTTGGTTTCTAGGTGAAATATCAAAAAACTGTAAACTAAGAAAATATTTGCGATGTTATGGTTAACAATTTATCAGTTGAGACATTTTCGATAACTCTACAAGAAACCGAGATAATTGAGCTCAAAGTTTACGTAAAATAGACGAAATCCCACTCTGAAGTGTCTATTTTACGTAAACTTTGAGCTCACATATCTTGGTTTCTAGGTGAATGATCAAAAAACTGTAAACTAATAAAATATTTGCGTTGTTATGGTTAACAATTTATCAGTTGACACATTTTCCATATCTCTACAAGATATCGAGATAATTGAGCTCAAAGTATACGTAAAATGAACAAAATCAGACTCTTCACGGTCACTTTGAGCTCACATATCTTGGTTTCTAGGTGAAATATCAAAAAACTGTAAACTAATAAATTATTTGCGTTGTTATGGTTAACAATTTATCAGTTGACACATTTTTAATATCTCAACAAGAAAGCGAGATAATTGAGCTCAAAGTATACGTATAATAAACAACATCAGACTCTTCACAGTCACTTTGAGCTCACATATCTTGGTTTCTAGGTGAAATATAAAAAAACTGTAAACTGATAAAATATTTGCGTTGTTATGGTTAACAATTTATCAGTTGACATATTTTCAATATCTCTACAAGAGAGCCAGATAATTGAGCTCAAAGTATACGTAAAATAAACAAAACCAGACTTTTCACGGTCACTTTGAGCTCACATATCTTGGTTTCTAGGTGAAATATAAAAAAACTGTAAACTAATAAAATATTTTCGTTGTTATGGTTAACAATTTATCAGTTGACACATTTTTAATATCTCTACAAGAAAGCGAGATAATTGAGCTTCAAGTATATGTAAAATAAACAAAATCAGAATTTTCACGGTCACTTTGAGCTCACATATATTGGTTTCTAGAGGAAATATCTAAAAACTGTAAACTAATGAATTATTTGCGATGTTATGGTTAACAATTTATCAGTTGACCCATTTTTAATACCTCAACAAGAAAGCGAGATAATTGAGCTCAAAGTATACGTATAATAAACAACATCAGACTCTTCACGGTCACTTTGAGCTCACATATCTTGGTTTCTAGGTGAAATATAAAAAAACTGTAAACTAATAAAATATTTTCGTTGTTATGGTTAACAATTTATCAGTTGACACATTTTCCATATCTCTACAAGAAATCGAGATAATTGAGCTCAAATTATACGTAAAATAAACAAAATCAGACTCTTCACGGTCACTTTGAGCTCACATATCTCGGTTCATAAGTGAAATATCAAAAAACTGTAAACTAATAAAATATTTTCGTTGTTATGGTTAACAATTTATCAGTTGACACATTTTTAATATCTCTACAAGAAAGCGAGATAATTGAGCTTCAAGTATACGTAAAATAAACAAAATCAGAATTTTCACGGTCACTTTGAGCTCACATATCTTGGTTTCTAGGTGAAATATCAAAAAACTGTAAACTAATAAAATATTTGCGTTGTTATGGTTAACAATTCATCAGTTGACACATTTTCCATATCTCTACAAGAAAGCGAGATAATTAAGCTCAAATTATACGTAAAATGAACAAAATCAGACTCTTCACGGTCACTTTGAGCTCACATATCTCGGTTCTTAAGTGAAATATCAAAAAACTGTAAACTAATAGAATATTTTCGTTGTTATGGTTAACAATTTATCAGTTGACACATTTTTAATATCTTTACAAGAAAGCGAGATAATTGAGCTCAAATTATACGTAAAATAAACAAAATCAGACTCTTCACGGTCACTTTGAGCTCACATATCTTGGTTTCTAGGTGAAATATCAAAAAACTGTAAACTAATAAAATATTTGCGTTGTTATGGTTAACAATTCATCAGTTGACACATTTTCCATATCTCTACAAGAAAGCGAGATAATTGAGCTCAAATTATACGTAAAATGAACAAAATCAGACTCTTCACGGTCACTTTGAGCTCACATATCTTGGTTTCTAGGTGAAATATCAAAAAACTGTAAACTAATAAAATATTTGCGTTGTTATGGTTAACAATTTATCAGTTGACACATTTTTAATATCTCAACAAGAAAGCGAGATAATTGAGCTCAAAGTATACGTATAATAAACAACATCAGACTCTTCACAGTCACTTTGAGCTCACATATCTTGGTTTCTAGGTGAAATATCAAAAAACTGTAAACTAAGAAAATATTTGCGATGTTATGGTTAACAATTTATCAGTTGAGACATTTTCGATATCTCAACAAGAAAGCGAGATAATTGAGCTCAAAGTATACGTATAATAAACAACATCAGACTCTTCACAGTCACTTTGAGCTCACATATATTGGTTTCTAGAGGAAATATAAAAAACTGTAAACTAATAAAATATTTGCGATGTTATGGTTAACAATTTATCAGTTGACACAATTTTAATGTCTCTACAAGAAAGCGAGATAATTGAGCTCAAATTATACGTAAAATAAACAAAATCAGACTCTTCACGGTCACTTTGAGCTCACATATCTTGGTTTCTAGGTGAAATATCAAAAAACTGTAAACTAATAAAATATTTGCGTTGTTATGGTTAACAATTCATCAGTTGACACATTTTCCATATCTCTACAAGAAAGCGAGATAATTGAGCTCAAATTATACGTAAAATGAACAAAATCAGACTCTTCACGGTCACTTTGAGCTCACATATATTGGTTTCTAGAGGAAATATAAAAAACTGTAAACTAATAAAATATTTGCGATGTTATGGTTAACAATTTATCAGTTGACACATTTTTAATATCTCTACAAGAAAGCGAGATAATTGAGCTCAAAGTATACGTAAAATGAACAAAATCGGACTCTTCACGGTCACTTTGAGCTCACATATCTCGGTTCTTAAGTGAAATATCAAAAAACTGTAAACTAATAAAATATTTGCGTTGTTATGGTTAACAATTTATCAGTTGACACATTTTTAACACACATTCTCTGTAGTTTTCGAGCAACCTACTGTACAAAAAAAAATCAAACTGTTTGAAATGAGTTGGTATTGCATACAGTTAGTACACATGAACTTCTAAGAATTTTGAGAATACTTTTGATTGGCTCCGCCCACTTTGATCTGATCTGCAAAATCCGTCTACCAAAAAATAAATTTTTTTTCTTTTTCGAGATAGGAACGCAATCTTTGTTGGAGTATACATATTTTGTTATTTCAAGCATTTTTTATGTTGAGACCAAAAAATAAGGGTCTCACCTTCCAATAGAAAACCTGGGATTTTTGAAAATTTTGTGAATTTCCCAATTTTTCGTTATCATGGGTATGTTTTTCCACTGATTTTTTTGCAGATTCGAGTTTCTCATAAAATGTTGCTTTAGGAACTTGTGTCCTGACCAAAGAATTCTAGGACCGGAACAATGAATTTCGACAAAATGTTGATTTGTCTGACGACTGAAAAATTTCAAAACTTTTTTTTGGATTTTATTTCTTTTGAAGTGCAATTTTCTTTGTGAATTTGCACATAACCAATAACAGTACGTTATTTAAAAGCAAAACCGGTGCACCTGTCACTCTATTTTGAGATGTATCAAAGAAAACCAAAGAAAAATCGAAATGTGGGTTCCGATGACTATAACCTTTTTCAGAGAAGAGTTAGAGCCTTCAAATGTTCTGAGGAAAGATGAAAACCCATAAGAGCAACTCAAAAAACACAAAAATTTGTATTGTTAGTGAAGTCCAAAAATTTTTTTGAACATTTTTTGAAACCAACCTCCAAAAAAAATTGGAACATTTTTTCAAAATTCTCCAGCATGTAAAGATTTGTTTCAAGGGAGTCATCAAAAATGTTAAAAGTGTATACAGAGACTGGTTTTTACAAAAAAATGTCTGTTTTTAAAAGCTGAAGGACCAAATGTGTGATTCAGCTACAGTGATCTCAACACAAACTTATCGCTCAAATCATTTTTTCCTGGAACAAGTTTTTCTCAACATTTCTTTGGAAATCAATTAAATTGTGCATTCAATTATAATTTTCGATTGATTTACGTTTTATTTCAGTTCAAAACATCAGCTGGCTCTAGTTCACACATGCATCTACATTGGAGCAAATTCTTGTGCTCTTTTCTCGAGTTTTTCGATAAAACACTACTATTTAACTAATTAATAGCACAAAAAATTAATAAATAACTAAAAATATTAAGAAAATCTTGTTCCAGGAAAAATGATTTGAGCGATAAGTTTGTGTTGAGATCACTGTAGCTGAATCACACATTTGATCCTTCAGCTTTTTAAAACAGACATTTTTTGTAAAAATCAGTCTCTGTACACACTTTTACATTTTTGATGACTCCCTTGAAACAAATCTTTACATGCTGGAGAATTTTGAAAAAATGTTCCAATTTTTTTTGGAGGTTGGTTTCAAAAAATGTTCAAAAAAATTTTTGGACTTCACTAACATTACAAATTTTTGTGTTTTTTGAGTTGCTCTTATGGGCTTTCATCTTTCCTCAGAACATTTGAAGGCTCTAACTCTTCTCTGAAAAAGGTTATAGTCATCGGAACCCAAATTTCGATTTTTCTTTGGTTATTGGTTATGTGCAAATTCACAAAGAAAATTGCACTTCAAAAGAAATAAAATCCAAAAAAAAGTTTTGAAATTTTTCAGTCGTCAGAAAAATCAACATTTTGTCGAAATTCATTGTTCCGGTCCTAGAATTCTTTGGTCAGGACACTGGGAAATTCACAAAATTTTCAAAAATCCCAGGTTTTCTATTGGAAGGTGAGACCCCTTTTTTGGTCTCAACATAAAAAATGCTTGAAATAACAAAATATGTATACTCCAAAAAAGATTGCGTTCCTATCTCGAAAAAGAAAAAAATTTATTTTTTGGTAGACGGATTTTGCAGATCAGATCAAAGTGGGCGGAGCCAATCAAAAGTATCCTCAAAATTCTTAGAAGTTCATGTGTACTAACTGTATGCAATACCAACTCATTTCAAACAGTTTGATTTTTTTTTGTACAGTAGGTTGCTCGAAAATCTCAAGAATGCGAGATAATTGAGCTCAAAGTATACGTAAAATGAACAAAATCGGACTCTTCACGGTCACTTTGAGCTCACATATCTCGGTTCTTAAGTGAAATATCAAAAAACTGTAAACTAATAAAATATTTGCGTTGTTATGGTTAACAATTTATCAGTTGACACGTTTTCCATATCTCTACAAGAAAGCGAGATATTTGAGCTCAAAGTATACGTAAAATGAACAAAATCAAACTCTTCACGGTTACTTTGAGCTCACATATCTTGGTTTCTAGGGGAAATATCAAAAAACTGTAAACTTATAAAATATTTGCGATATTATGGTAAACAATTCATCAATTGACACATTTTGATATCTCTACAAGAAGCCGAGATAATTGAGCTCAAAGGATACGTAAAATGAACAAAATCTGACTTTTCACGGTCACCTTGAATTCACATATCTTGGTTTCTCGGTGAAATATAAAAACACTGTAAATTAATAAAATACCAGTCGGTTTGAGCCCCCTGTCGGAGGCTCAACCTCCTGGCCTAGGCTTACTATATTCTTCACTTGAATTTCTAACTTCAGCATTTCCCACTTTCCGAGTTTTCACCCCCTTGCACTCCCGAATTTTTGTACGCTCCTAATTTGTTTGCCCCTAATGTCGATATTTTTAGATACCGTATTCACTTTAACAGAAGCCCCTATTTGAAGACCACTTCCAAATTAAGCTTTTCCTGACTGTCAAAGTACTGATTCGTCCACGGTAACATACCGACGGGCTCAATCACGGCCGGCCGCAGCCCTGATTCCGACAGCTTTGCTGACTGTGGAGTTTTCATTTTCTGGGGTTTTTTTCCATTTTCTGAATTTTTTAAAAATCTGAATTTCTGAATTTCCGAGTTTCTTGATAATGCATGGATCGAATGCATGGATCGAAATTTCTGAACTTCTCATGTCTCGAATTGCGAACAAAGATATTACCAATTTTGACGAATTTCTGCATTTCCCGAGTTTTCCGAATAAAAATTTAAAATCGGAAATATTTCGGAAAGATCGCGTTGTTCATTTTTGATTGACCGATTTCAAACTGTGTTATTTCAAGCGGAGTACAAGCAAGGGACCAGTCGCTTTATCAGTACATTGGTCGGTTTTGATAGTGTCTACACCCCAACGGAGATCTTTCTCCTCCTCTCGTGTAGTGAGATATGTGGTTCGTGTTCACCCCTAAAGGTTCAAAATTTTTGGAGCGCCATTTCATTTAGATTTCTATCTGACCTGAAAATTGCTGAAACCAAATGCCGATTGTGGAGGTTTACAACAAAGATGCATCCTTTCAAATTATCAGTACGCCTGGATTCATCAATGCGATTTGGATCCATTAAGTAACTGCATGTGAAGGGACCCATTTCAAACCGTGCGAGGAATATCAAGTATATCCGTGGCAAGCCTTTTGTCAAAAAGCCATAGATTGGAAACCCTCGGCTAAGTCAAAAAAAAGGGAAGATGTGGACCACACCTTTTGGCTCGACTCCACTTGGAAGCATGTGTGGGTACATGTTCGAATATTCTCATCCTGCATTGCACATATGAATGGTGGAATCGAATCATCACTAGTGGTGATAAATGGGTATGTATGATTACAATGAACAACAAACCAATTGGGTTGACAAAGGCGCCTATCCACCAGACGTCACGAAACATGAAAATCGCCTTAAAAATGGGTTGCTATGGATATGGTGGTCTACCGAGGGGTGGAGCATTGGAAGCTGCTAGATGATTGTGTCACTATTACGGCCGAAACATTCTTGTCAGATCAGGAAACTCAGACTCCATGTGAAACTCCATTAGAGAAAAACACCAAGGTCATTATCTTCAATTTATCCGACATCGTTTTGACCTTTTTTACATTGAATGTATCTGAAGCTAAAAATGACGCGAACTTTCCGAACAACCTGATAGTTTTTGTTAGAATTTCGAACGAACTTGAACATTTCCTGCAAAACTTAAAAAAATAGCTCATGTACGAAAAGCGGGCCGACCGGGTCAATCCGAGGATTTGCAACTATCATTCTTATAATAAATAAATGATGTGGTGTCTATTTTCTTCTTTTCTTTTTTTCTTCTTTTCTTCTTTATGTGTCATTCCGTTTTTTCCCAGAAGGGAAGTTTCCCAAAGGAAAAATCCGCCAGACCAAATTTGACGTACCATAAAATGTTTAGAGTTTGCAAGTCTGATAAACAATGAGAAAAAAAAAGAGATTCAAATTAGAGGAGCGAAGCGACGATGTGGCGCCGTAGGCGCACCAGCCAGCCGTTTGAAGGCGCGTTTCGGAGGCGCGGCAAACAGGCTGGTTTGGAGTAATTTGTCGACTAGAAGTAGATTATTCATCACTTCTTTATAGTTGTGATACCAGAAGGCGAGAAACCATACTTGTGATACCTGTGATATTGTGATACTGTGATACTGTGATAATGTGATATTGTGATATTGTGATATTGTGATGTTGTGATACCTGTGATACTTGTGATATTGTGATACGAGAAGGCGAGAAAAATAAGAAAACAATTCTGAGGAGCGAAGGATCTCGCGATCTCGCGCCGTAGGCGCACTAGCCAGCCATTTGAAGCGCCGGAGGCGCGGCAAACAGGCTGATGTCTATTAAATGTTAAAACAGGTTAATTTCGGATGTGATCCAGACAAAATCTTCTTTTTTGTATCAAAATTTTTTAAAATACCTGAATAAATAGAAAGTTGAGGAAATGTAAGTTTTCGGAAACCTTGACTAATTTGGTATTCTGAATTCTAAAAATTCGGTACTCTGAATTCCGAGTATTTATTATTTCAAGCTATTTCCACTGATTGTAAATAGTTTTGAAAGCGCTGAAATATAAATTTTTGTGAATGAATGGTTTTCACAAATTTTGTCACCCTCAAATCTCAATCTTAAAAAAAAATATAAAGAAAATCTCCTTTTTTTTCTATTAACAGTCTTGAAAGTCTCGGAAATCGGCAAATCTTTGTTTCTCACTTTTCTAAATTGCCGATTTTGATCCATCCATTCTCATCTTCCCCTTCCTTTTCTAAACTCGAGAGAAGACACAAAAGTTTACAGAAGTAATTTATTCACCAAAAAAACGATTAGAAGATTGGGAGATAAAAAATACCAATTGATAGAGGAGTGATGAATTCATGTCGGTTGGTCAGTGTATCGTGACTCCACGCACATTGTGTGTAGAATTGTGTCTGAAAATCAAAAAAAAATTATCATTTGAGTTGCGAATTTGTGATGCTTACTGCCTGGAACGGTGCACCAATCCGGACAAAAAAATGCACCTTTTCTTTTTTACTTCACCTGAGACGCAATGCCGTTTTTGGTGATCATATTATTTTGGATGGAGCAGGTAATCGACCATCTTTTGCAGTTCTTCTTTGCTCACTTCGATTTTGAGTCTTCCGAAAAATCCTTCACAGAAGCGCTTAGTTTGCTTGACATAGTACTTTTTCAAACAAATCAATAGGAGGAAAATTTTGAAGTCCATTCATTAACAGGTTCTTTGACATTTTCTGTTAATATAAAGAAGTAGGACTAGGAATATTCAAAAAAAAAATAATGGGAAAACTCTCCAAAATTAATTCAATCAAAGAATCTTCGGAGAATTCCCGGGAAAACAGTTAGACGTCTATCCAGTAAGTCGTCATGAAATAGAAATGGAGGTTTCACATCGAAGAGATGCCTTTTTCTAGTGACCCGTTTACTCGGTATCTTTTTCAATGACATCGAAGATACGCATTTTTCTATTTTTCCGTTTGATCAAATTATTTTTTCTCTCCTTTTTCTATACTCTCTAACAGTCATCAAATGCAGCATGGTGACAGTTCTCAGAATCTCTCGAGTTTCTATACTCTTAGGAAAACAATTAATTGTTTCCGATCTTTTTTCGGCTTAATTTTTTGATGATCATTAGTGTGACCACACTGACCTTCGCCATATCAAATTAATCTGATGAAAAAATCACAGGGAACAGGTTCTATGCGAAGGTGGTCTTGTTCTTCTTGTTTCCTTAGGGTAAAAAGTGTTTATTTTCTGAAATTAGTTATCAATTTGATTCCAGATGTTATCAACATGCTAGGGGTGGTTGTGAGGAAAAGCTGAATTTTTTTCCAATTTTTTTAAAAAATTATTGTATTTTTGAATTTTAAAAATTTTTTGAAGCTTCGAATTTTTATGTTTATAATTTATGAGTGTAAATATGTTCTTGTATCATTATATTTCTGTATTTTTGAATTGTTGAAAATTGAAATTTTTCATATCGGTATTTTTGTATCTCTGAAATTCCCAAGTTATGAATTTTTCATTTTTGTATTTTCAATTTTTTTTAAATTTCGAAATTTTCTAATTTTCCATTTTTGATTCTGCAAACGTTATTTTCTAAATACCAAATTAAAAAATGTATTTTATTGTTTATATTTTTTTGAATATTCTTAAAAGAATTATAAATTTTTCGTTTTCCATTTTTCGTATTTAAAAAAAAATTCGTATTCTTTTTTTAATTCGGATTATTGTTTAATTTTTAATTTTCGAATTCTGGCAGATCAAGTTTTCACATTATCGCCTTCTATGTTTTTGAATTTGTGTATATCTTTGAAATATTACATTTTTTTTATTTTTATGTTAAAATCTTTCAAATTTTAAACTTTTGGGTTTTTGCTCGAGTTCCTTTTTTTTCGAGGTTTTTCAATTTCCGAAATTTTCTAGGGTTCAGAGAAAAAGTTCGACAAATGTAACAAAAAAGATTACTAGTTACTACAATTTATTCAAAATTTGGTTAGGCCAAGACTCAAAATTAATCGATGTGTTCGTTGGCACGAGAATGTTTGGATCCGATGGAGTTGGCTGGAATAGGAATAATTGAGAAAGAAAACTTTCACGAGTTGAATTTTTTAGGCCATCATGGTAAATGACCTAGAAAAGACGCAATGTTAATTTTTGAGCCATTTTAGTTTGGTGGCCTAAGTTTCGTAAGTTGTGTTTTCTAGGCCGTGATAGAATCAAATTTTGTTGATAAAGCGAATTACATGTAACAAATAAATCAAACTCACGTCGCAACGGTAGTCGAGTCCTTCCTTGATGTTTTCATGCTCTATAGCTTGATGGCTTATGCAGTCTATTTGAGTCATGAATGGAACTTTGCAGACGTGGTTTCCTATTGGAAGTTTCAAAATAATTTTCCATTTTTCGACCAAGAGGAGATCTACTCACCTTTCAAAATTGATCCAGAGACAGATTGTTGAAGATCTTGTCTTCAAGCCGTCGCATTTTGTTGTTCACTTTGACTTGAAGAAGATTTCCGTGACGAGTTTTCTCAATCCACACTCCTGGCTTCCTGAGGCCCAACTTCCTGCAAGATTAAAATTAATATTTCAAAACAACTAGAACCAAATCAAAAAACTTTATTACTTCTTCTTGTGCTTTGATGGTGGCGTGTACTACGGTCCTCCACCTCCTAAGCTCACAACAATGGCGGTCGACGATTGCTGAAGAAATTAGAATATAGTTGTATAGGTTTCTATTCATATCAAACCTGGCAAATGCTCGCCAAGCTGCTTCCAGTTCCTCTTTTGTGTTCGCAAGTGCTTTTTGAGGTTTTCTTTGAGTCTGGAAAATTTTTAGTCGAAACTATTCAATATTTTTGTTTTCTTCAAAATTTTTACAGTAATTCATACTACAATCGTTTTTTTTCCTTTTTCACAAGACCTTTGTCAAAAAACTACTGTACTCCCTCTATTTGACGCCAGCGTTACACATGAACTTCGAGCTCAATAATCTCGGTTCCTACAAGAGATATCAAAAAATCGTCAACTGACAAAATATTTGTGAAATAATGATTGATATTTTATTTGTTGACTGATTTTTGACATCTGTTACAGGAACCAAGATAATTAAAATCGAAGTGCAAGTATATGGAGGTTCTTTATTAGAGCAAAGCCTTTTATTAGTACAGGGTGGCGCATAATTACCCGCACAAATAAAAACGGGCATATCTTTGGGCATAGGTAAGATGGAAGGACGAAACTTGGCAGAAATGTAACCCTATAGCTGATGCACATGTTCTTTTCAAAACAGTTGCTCAAGTTTGAGTGTTTTTATGATTGCCCAAAGATGAACGGCAAAATCTTTCTTGCTCGCCACTGTTTCCTGATTTAAATTGATGTAACTTCATGCTAACTTCTACGATTTGACTGAAATTTTGTCAAAAGTAAGGAACATAAAAGTATTGTTTTCACACAAAATTTCACGTTTATGGGATGCATCTTTCCAGAGATATAACTATAATAGTCACCCTATATCTGACATAGAATTCGGGTTCAATTTTGCCTTGTGGGCCGAATTTCAGTAAAAATGCGTTCACAAGGCTAAAAATTCTTATTAACATTTCTAATGCAGTTTTAATAAAAATTAAATGCCCAAAGACATAAACATAATGTCGTTAGGTCAATTTACTTCAAAAAGCTAAAAAGTCTCTCATTTTGGCCTCTTTGGAAAACTGGTGGCTACCAAGTTTATTACATTTGTAGTGATCTGAAATTTTTAAAGACCATTCCCGAAGAGTTGAACTTGACACTTTAAAATTTTCAGCCACTCATTATCATTACTGAAGTTTTTATGGGCAGGCAAAGTTGACCTAAAAAAACAGATAAGCCGCGTGCAGTCCAAAACTTCTGTTGTTCGTTACTACAGTACGAGTCCCTTGGTGATTAAAATATTTCCGAAACTATAAAAAATTGTAGAAGGAGATTGTATCTTCACATTTCAGAAAAAAATACTACGAAAAACTCAGTTTGATTTCCGTCTCAACATATTTAATTTGGACTAAAACGGCCATTTTCATGATTTCATGATATTTTCACGAGATGAAGCAACTTTGACAAGCGATAACTTCGCTCAACGTTGATATTTTAATTTGAAACTTGGCCAGTCTATTGATGAGTTATGTGAAATGTTGCTCTCCAAATTTGAGCCCAGTACAGTGCTTCATTCAAATTCTGTGGTTGTACAAACTTTTGTGCGGGTAATTATGCGCCACCCAGTATATGGAGGCTTTTTATTAGAGAGGAGGAGTTAGTTTTAGTATAGAGAAATTTTACTATAGACAAAAATCAATTGTAGTATAGAGAATAACTTTGAAAACACACTGACCAGTGTGTTTCATTATATTCGAGCAATGTGTATAACTTCAATAGAATGATTAAAGGAGGCCAGACACGAAAGTCTACGGGGTTTTCTCGGGCGGGAGTATGTATTCTGACGGAAAATCGTGCGATTGCGACCCAATGCGCACTACTTGACGAGCATTTATTTTTTTCAGAATACACTAGATTTCTTCACTGTTTGGCAATTATTCCAGACTTTTTGTCGATATTCTGTCATTCCATGATGTCGCCGCATGAAAACATAAAAAAAAACGAAAACGGACAGATGGGGATCGAACTCGCGACATACGACTGAAAGCCAAGCGCGCTCTCCTCTACACCACACAACGATTATGAAACGAGGAGTGGGCGCCTCATGGAAAAACGGTCGCGTTCTCGCTTGTCCAGTAACAGGGAGTTATGGTTCGGTGTCTATTGTTATTTTCTGACTGTACTGTGTCATATATCAAAAAACTAGAATTTTGAAATTTTTCATGTCTGGCCTCCTTTAAGAAAAAACTAACCTTTTTTCGGGACACATCAATGAGAAGAAAATTTCGAAACCCATTTATTTATTGGGTTTTTTAACCTTCTATGAATAAATAGAAGAGATAGTACAAGAAATATTCAGAAAAATTATTGAAAAACTCCAAAATCCATTTATTAAAAGGATTTTTGGAGTATTCTGGGCGAAAAGAGACGTCTATTCAGTGAGTCGTCAAGAAATGGAAATGAAAGCATCGGAGGGACTCGGCTTCACAATTTGCATTTTTCTCTGCAACTCTGTCGATCAGTATACTCTCTGACATCCAATAAAGGCAACGCAGTCACATCTCTCTGCGTCGCTCGAGTCGCTACACTCTTTGAAAAATAAAAAACCATTTCCAATGTTTACTTGCACCGCACATCTGCATGAGAAAGTCGAAAGGGACAGCTGCTACAGTGTCCTGTTATCAAAAAAAAAAATAGAAAAATAATATCGCTCACAATTTGAGTTCATAATTTGAGCTCATTTTTGAGCTCATATTTAGAGCTCATTTTTTAAATTCAGAATTTCTAACAATTTGAATTTTTGAATAGAAATTATATGAAAATGTGGATTTTGAATTCACAAATATTTGAATTCAAACTTCATGAAAATATTTGTTGAGCTTTTTTTAGCTTTAAAAATAAAAAATTCGCTCAAAAAATTTATTAAAGAAATTTATTCAAAAGTATATTTAAAAAATCCGGTACTCCTCCACTTCCGTCCATTCTTCCGCTTTGACCCGATGAAACCACATCGAGTAGTTCTGCTTCGTATCTCCAGCCAATTTGCCTGCATCGATGTAGTTCGGTGCTCCTAGAAGACGTTTCCCTCCATCTAATCCTTCTGATTCTTCCTCCACTGGTTTATTCTTCTGTAGAACCTCCTGAACATCCCATGAAGTCGCTTTATCCTCATCTGGAAAATATTAATTGTTGAGTGATAAAATTACAAATATTTTACCAGTTGATAAATTTTCAATATCTCTTATAGAAACACACCTGGCAACAAGCGAAGGGTCCAACTCCAAGTTAATGGCGATTTCTCGAACTGTGTTGGTTCCGTCGATTTGAGGAATGATTTTTTGAGAGAGAACGTCCATTTTTTCAACAAGTCGATCGGTGAGCTCTACTTCTCTTATGAACATTGGCACCATGTGATAATCGATCTCTGGAGGTTCACATCCACGATACAGTGGGCAGAGTTTGAAGTACAGTGAAACCATTTTGTCATCTTCGAGTGTAACTTCTATCACACTTTCTCCTGGAAAGGTTTTATTGAATTCCATGATTTTAAAATTCAAAAGTGTTTACCTCTTGTCGAAAGGTCCACAAACATTTTTTCCATAACTTCCAACACATGTGTTTTATACTTGGGATTCGTTAGAAAGTTGTACTCCATCTCCAACTCAATTTGATATTCCGCACACTTTTGAACAATCGGTTCATACATTGTTTCTGCAGAAGACGTCATGTCAACGATGAAAGACATGTCGAAAGCGAATTTCAAAGCCCATTTATTTATTGGGTTTTTGAAACCTTCCATGAGTAAATACTAGAAATAGGACTAGGAATATTCAGAAAAATAAGTGAAAATCTCTCCAAAATCCATTCATTTATAGGATTTTTGGAGAGTTTCTTAGGAACAATTTAGACGTCTATGCAGTAAGTCGTCAAGAAAGCGAAATGAAAGAAAGGGGAGGGGAAAGCAGCCATAGGAGGGTAGAGATTTCGCAATTTACTTTCTCCTCTGCATCTCCGCCAATCCTTGTACTCTCTGACATCCATGAGTCACATTTCTCTGCGTCTTTGCGGTCGCTACACTCACTGAAAAATAAAAAAAAACCATTTCCGATGTTTACTTTAAGGCCCCCCCCCGCACATCTGCATGAGAAAGTCGAAGCTGATGTGCCTTGTGTCTGTGGAAGGTATCCTAGAAATCTCCAACAACCTTACAAGAGAAGTCTTTTTAGAATGGCTTCGAGAATTTCTTGAAAATTGGTACACTTATACATTTGGACATGGTGAACAACGAGAACACTCTTTATGTCCGGATGCACCTAGAAGCTGAAAAAATGCGTCTGAAATTTCACCTTTTGTTTTAGCGTGTTAAGCGTTCGCGTGATCTTAACCTTTCTTATACAACTCGGTGAAGCAGTGATGAACAGCGAAGTATGGTGTAGTGGTGAAGAGGGAGGGACAGTAACTGACTATGGCTAGGCTCGATCCCTCTGTCTACAAAGATCTTTTTATTTCTCTGGAAATCTCAAAATGTGTTACAAACTTTTTGAAAAAATTTCATTCCGAATTTCATTTATTATATTTCGAAAAACATTTATTTTTTGCGAAAAATACCATCTGTCTCTTTCTCCCTATCCCATCAGATCCTCTCGTGTTTTTCTGACTAAGCTAGGCAAAATCTAAAATAAGATTTTGTTCATGTTTAATTTTTCTAGTTTTATTGTACGTTTCGATTTCTTTTGAGTTTGTCGGTTTGTGGTGTTTTGGAGACTCTGCGAATACTGAATCTCTGGAAACCAAGCCATGAAATGCAAGAATAAGTGCGTCCCATGGGGAAATTCATGAAAACTTCAGGGAGCTCGAAACTAGGAATGCGGAACTCGAAATTCGATAATTTGTGAAAGTCATGAAAAAGTTGAAAATCTCCATAGCTTTTCGATTTTTTTCATCATATCACTAGATTTGCTCCCGATTTACATCGAAAAAATTATGAAAATCGTCGAAAAATTGAGAAAACAAGAAAACAATATTGAGGATATGCTCAAAGTTGTTTCCGCACTTGCTCGTTAAGGAAAAATAGAACGAGATGTCCCCCTCTCAACGTGCACTGTTTTTTGACAAGAGTAATATTTCGCCTAGTAAATAGTCTGCACTGCTATTTAGATAATAGATGAATAGACGACTTTGGTTTGGTTCAGTAGAATGGGTTTTATTTTAGTTAATCCGGAAGTCAAGTGACAACAGCAAGTATCAAAATTGATACTCGATAGGATGAAAATATACTTAAAGCAAACACCTATTTATACTGGCCTTCGGACAACTGTCCTTCCTCCTTCTCTCCAATCTCCTTTGTCTCTCTCCATCACAGCATGACCTTTATCCATCTGAATTCCATCTCCTCATCCATCTCTCCATCCTGACACATGTCCTCTTCTTCCAATATACTTTTAACATTGCTCCTCCTCAAGAATCCTCTTCCATCTTTCCTTTACACTAATAGCGCCGCGCCTTAGCTTCACGCCCTCGTCCTGACCTCAACTCGACAGGTGTGCGTCGTTGGTTACGACACCTAGAGAATCTTCATGAGGAGACGATCAGGGATACAGCGCCGCTACTGGCTGAGTTACGCTGACGCGAAGGTTACTGTCGATCCGACTATCTGACAGCTAAAATGCAATGTTAATTAGAGGAGGAGGCCCGCTGCCCACCAAAGGTGAGATAGCAAGAGGTTTTCTGAAAAACAGTTTTATGCTGCGCCACATTTGCGTAGGCCGATGATTGACAGCCACCGCGTAGCTTATCAGTCGGTAGTCGTCGAGGCTGTTGGAAATAAAGCCGCAGTTCGGGCCGGGTGTAGGTTACCACTGGCCAAATTATCCATTCTTTCGAAAATAAGCTTGAAGATTAGCTACGGTCGAATTAAAAAAGGACACCTGAAAAATATCGCTGGCGCTTTTGTGTCGATTTACGAGGCATCGCCCTGAAAACGGATAACAAATTTATTTATGTGAATTTTTTCTGGACAAAACTTTGATTTTCTGGACAAAACTTGGATTTCTTGGTATGAAAATGATCGCTAGCATCTGTAGAATCTGTTTTTCATCGAAAACTGAACTGAATTGCAAAAGTAGCTCGAACGAGCCAAAATTCTGAAATATTACGTTTTGCCGCGCTTTTCCGTAGCCAAAAAATCTCAGGTGTCACTTTTTTTAATTCGGCAATAACAAGACACTTCTAAGGTACCCCCTCAGAAGTACCCTAACAAAAAAGCTGAGACCGTGTTTCCGACAGCCTCGGTTATCCTTCTAATTTCATTGGGCAGTCGTCCGTCCGCTTTTGGTCCTTCAATGTTTCGTTATAATTTGACCTATCGTCTTTATAAAGCTTTTGTCAAAAATTACTGTTGTAGATTGTCAGAACAAAAATTTCGCAGTTACAAAACTGCGAAAAAATTTTACAGCGCCCAAAAACCTTTACAATGTTCTATTTTTATTTTTCAAAGCACCACAGAATTAACGAACTTTGTTCTCTGCGTGCTTGAAGTGGATGATAACTCCTTGGTTTTGTTGATAAAGTATACGATGGCAACGCGAGGGATACTTGAAGCTATCAAAGAAGAATTCATTGACCGCCGTAGCGAGGAATCATTGCTTCAAATCGTCTTTTTACAACAAAGTGAAGCTCAATATGCTGTGATATTTGTTATAATTTTTCTTAAGTTTAATGAAATTTCATATTTTTTGAACATACAGTGCGCGTCGTCATGATAGCACCGCTCCACTTTCTGGAATTTTAGAGCAAGTGAGAAGATTAGATAAAAATGGCTAATGCCATTCGATTCAGCATCCCAAAAACTTATGTGTCTCCAGAATCAAATACCAATAAAGTATTAGGACTACAGTTTTCTATCATACTTAAATGCAATTATTCAGTTATTTTAAAAGTAATTTCATTATTAGAAAAATCTGAAAAAAATAGTCATCATCTTTTCATTTCACAGACTCTTCTGACGGTAAAACAACTTTCAGAGTGACTAAACATTTGCATAAACGTATGATATGAAAACTACAGGTTGCAAAAACTGACGTTGATATTTAATCTAACTTCTCTCACTCACTCTCTCTCCCTCCCCCTCTCTCTCTCTCTCTCTTTCTTTCTCTCTCTATCTCTCCCCCTCTCTCTCTCTCTCTCTCTCTCTCTCTCTCTCTCTCTCTCTCTCTCTCTTTCACTGGGTGTTAGAGACGCATACTCGATTGTCCGCAACATGGCGTCGCGGTGTTGGTACTTGGTTTGCTGTCTATTCTACGACACACAACTGATCTTACCTCTTCGCGCGATCTCCGGTTCACTCGCTATTCCGGTGCAATGACATAGTCGAATTTCCCCTCTCTTTTCTTTTTTTTTTCGGCCCATTTTTATCGATTTTTTTGATATGTGTCTCTTTCACTTCAGAGGCGCGTTCTTTGTAAAACATACCAGCTCTTTTTCCTCATTAGTTGCACAGTTTTGCCTGCGTTTCCCTCCCGTTTAAATTTTGTTTAAAAACCTTGAAACAATTATATTTTTCAGGCAATCATGGCGAATCGCTACAGATGTCCATTCCAGAATCTACTGATTCTCGATTTCAAGACAACTTCCGAGGAGAATAATTTCGATTTTCCCACTGAAATCATTCAGATCAGTGCATCAGTTCTGAATATTAGAGATAAACTTATCGTGAGTTTAATTATCAATATTTGTATAATTGAAACACTCAATTTCAGAGAGAAGATCTGACATTCAACACCTTCGTTCGACCGGTTATCAACCCAGTGCTTTCAGAATATTGCTCCCGATTGACAGGTAATTTTGTTTTTCTCATATTGCTAAATTTAAAAAAAACTTTTGCAGGCATTGATCAGGACACGATCAATAGCGCAGACACCTTCCCAGTCGTCTACAACCAATTTGTTGCCTGGCTCCGAGAGCACAACTTCCAAGAGAGAACCTACGCGTTCGTTTGTGAAAATAATCAAAACTTCTGGCGCTTCGCGCAATATCAGTTCTTGCTGCTGGATCAAGCGATTCCAGCGATGTTTCGCCAATGGTGTAGCCTTGAGCATGTCTTCGAGAACCTTCTTCCACAGAGAAATTTGAATAATGTTCCTGGAGAGGTTTGTTTTTATTTGTTCGCTAATTCTTGGAAGCATCTAGCATGCTTTCAATGAAACTGAAAAACTTGGGAATAAAATAAAGAAAAACTGAATCTTTCCAGACTCTCGTCGAGAAGACTTCCAATCACTACAACATCGAGTTTACTGGAAATGAGCATAATGCTATGGACAAGTCTTCCTTCTTGGCTAAAGTCACTAAGAGAATTTTGGATGATAATAATTTGATCACTGTGAATCATGATCTGAGATGCTTCGCTGGCGTAAGTTTCAAAATCTCAAAGTCAAATATAAACATCTGACTGTGTTGCAGAAGCGGAACATTCCATTGGATGTCGATCCAAATTGGAAAACCTCTTTCCAATCGGCGATGCTTGTTTTTGAGAGAATGTTGCCACTTGTCTTTTCGTACGCCGTCGTCTACTTCCCAGAGGACCACTATGGCAAGTGCCGGTTCTGCCAACGACTGTCTGACGTCTGCAATGGTTTGGATAGCGAACAATATCCCGATGATTTGTTCGAGCAGCTTGCGGAGCCGAGTGTCTTCGCCATGGCTGCAAGACTCGTCGATGATGACGATGAGGAATAATACGTTCTAGTCATTTCTCATAATTTTTTAGAATTCCTGAAAGAGTAGAAACCTTTGTTGTTTTGAATTACTTGTTAATTTTCACAGAGACCAGATCTCTTCTGTCTTTCCGCTCCCGTGTCCATGCTCACACGTTTTACGTGTTTTACTCTTCTAGTGCATTCCGATGTTAATTTGTAAAGATCAAATATCTTTTTCTTATCCCGCTCCCCTGTTACACTGCATATACTCCAAGTGATTTTTTTCTGTTACTCCTCTAATGCATTCAACTGTTCCCCATATTTTGGCGTCCCATTCCTAGTTTTAACTAGAATTTCAATTTATTAATAAAAAAGGGAACTAAAATCAGTGTTGTGTTTATTGCAGCAGAAAAAGTAATTGAAAAGTAAAAAGTGAATAGGGAAACGTCCATTAATCAGAAATTGAGCCAATTTTCGTCAACTTTTTCTTCTGCATTATCTTGATTTGTTTTTTGGAAACAAGCATTCCCAATTTAATGTTGCGAAATACGAAGTAATAAGGATCCATCATATTTGATTACTGTTGTGGTCACGCTTGAAGAGCCTCCCAAAGCAACACTCTGAGCAAACTACACAAAGTGAACGACGTCTGAAAAAGCTGGAGTTATGTAAATCTGAAAATTTCGTGAAAAACTGGTTTGATGTTTTTCATTGAGAGTGTGCATTATCGAGTTAACACCAAAACAATCAAACTTCGACTCATAAAATGTTAATTTGTGTTCAACACAAGAAGAAAATAGAACAACTGGGACACAACGTCAATAGCAGAATTAAAAAAAAATCAGAGAATATATATCAACAAGAATCGAATCAACCATCGTTAGATCTTTGCAGCTGCTTCGGAGATTCCGGCTGGCTTCTGTCTTACTCCTGTAGCTGAGACAATGTATGATGATGGTGGGATGATTGGCGTGGCGCTTGACCAAATTGGATGTCTGCAAATTTGTTTTCCTACTAGTGTTATGAATGGGTAGTATAATATAAAGTGTTCGGAAATAATTAGTATAAAATAATGTACCTCAGGTTCAGAATACCGTCGACTTTCTTCCAATTTGAAATCACTGTTTGAAACATCATCTCAATCACACCAGCCAACTCAGCCCAATGAAGAGCAACATGTGGGTTACGCCTATTGATTCCGTCTTTGAGCAACTTCAGTTCTTGCACAGCTTCCAAAGCCACGCTTTCAACAAAAAATTGTCCTGTAGATTTTTAATGAAATCGAGTAACCTTGTTCGTACTGTTTCTGCAGTTTTAGCAATGTCTCCGCTGTTCGGAAAGGGGTTCTCTTGGAACGTCATGACAATTTTTTCGAAACTTTCGAGGTCTTTTCTGATGTTATCCAAAATTTTTCGAATGTCCTGTCCTTTTTTGCTCACTTCTCTGTTCATGTGATGAGCGTCCCTGAAAAGAAGATAATGTACATAGGTCATTGAAAGAAACACATCGGCATGCTCCCAAGAGAAATACAGTGCGGTCAATATCTTTAAGCCCCTTTGATTTCAGACGCGCAGGAAAAAGTGGAGGAGATATCAAAAAACCGTCGACACCTTTTGATTCACAATCGAAAATAACTCCTAGAGACAAATTTTCAAAAAATCAGCACTTTCCATGAACTAGTACCATCTAAAAAGTGATATGCAAGCGGTCAATATTTTTAGGATCCCAGAATTTTTCGATATTGCAGTGATAATTTTCATGAGAGAATTTTTAGGAATTAACAAATATCAATCTAAAAATCTTTTTAGTTGGTTTTAGATAAAATATCAACGGTTTCTGAAAGTTTCGAGATCTGAAATGAGTTCCTGAAAATTCATATAACGATATCTGCTATTTTTGAAAAAGTTTTTAGTTGGTTTGTATGTGGATTTTGCAACGATTTCACTAATGTTTCGCGTCGCATTGCAACCTAGTTTACCAATTAACACTATTCAAATAAAATATTGAAAAAAAAAACTGCACCTTTTCTTAAAGATATCGTCGATTTGCTTCCAATTTAAATTGACTGTTGCAAACATAGTCTCAATCACACCAACCAACGCAACCCAATGTCCAGCAACAGGTGGGGTTTGCAAACTGATCATTGCTTTGATTTTATTCAATTTTTGCGCAGTCTCGTAAGTAACGTCTCCCACAAAATTGTTCTCGAGATTTGTCAGAAAATCGAGTATTCTGACCTGTGCTGCTGCTGTAGTTCTACCAATGTCCGCATTACCAAGAGAGCAGTTGCTTTGAAATGCTTCAATAATGGTTTTGTACCCCTCGAGATCACTTCTGATGGCTGTCAAAATCTCCGGTACGTCCAGTACTGGATAAACTTTGTCTTCCAAGACTTCTGGGGCCCCATGCAAGTGTCTTTCATTGGAAGCTTCTTCTGAATCCTTGGTTGTTGTAACTTCGGAGACCTTGTTGTTGTCCTCGTTCCTGAAACAAAGAAAAATTTACTTGAAAACAGTTAGTCTATTCAAAACCTGTGTCTAGGGTAATTGTATTTATATTTATAGAGAATAAAATTTACCTTTTCTTAGCTGGCGGTTCTTCTGAACTTTGAGAGATTTCAAATTCTTTCTCCGCTTCGCCCATTTTTCCTTCAATGCTCTTGAATATGCCCGCAATCAGCTCATATTTCGCGAATTTATCCTTATTGAAACTACCATTGAAAAAACTCCAAAATTCAGAAAACTGTTTGGAAACAGATGGATCTCTCTTTCCCACAGAAAACAATAGTTTCTCAATTAGTTCGTGAGCGGACTCCAAATCTGGAATCATCTTCAGAAGACTCTCCTTTTCATCGAGGTCGTCTACCCTATTGGCCCAGACTTGAAAGTTGCTGACCACCAATTTTTTATCGTCATTAAGTTGGCGAAGAAGTGACAAATGTGTTGGTTCGCGAACATTTCCTCGGCGTCTTTTCTGCAATGAAAATACATATCATTAGAGGAATAGAGAAAATGAACATACTGGCTGGCTGGAGGAAATTGCTGAATTGGACATGTTCGATGCTTGAGAGGTGCAGATCTGAATATTTCAAAAATTAGATGAGCAATGGTAAGAAGCAGCTTTGAAAAGGATACCGACTAAACTGTCAAAAATCAAGAGATTTTACCTACAGGGTGCGGCAAAAGTTTTGCAACCAAAAGAAGACGTCATAACTTCTCGAAAAATAGTCCAATCCGGGTCAAATTTTAACAGAAACTTAAGCAAGAGATTTGTGACAAAATTGAATCACAGTTGTTTGTTTCTGGCAGCCCTGTTCCTAATGGCGGGGCTCAACTTCTTCGGATTGGGTTCATGCCGGCACGGGGGTGGTCTGCCGGCAAATGGTCCCATTCCGTGGAAGGAGTTTTTTTGAGAGCATTCAAAATAGTGTTAAAATAATCTTGAACACATGCCTAAAAAGTTCCTTGCACGAAAATCTCAATCGATTTGTGATCTGACCCAAGACAGACCATTCTTTTTCGAGGATCAAATTTGAGAAATTGGCTTGGCACTCTTGCTGAACATGTTTTGCCGACTCAGCAGGCGCTAAATCTTTTTTCGAAGTCTGCATTTGCTATTCAAAGTTAGATTATGAATTAGGCAATATGATTTTCTATAGAAATAGTATTCCTAGTACACTTGCACATCTGGCTCCACCAAAACAGTGGTTTTTTTTTCTCATTTGAAGTGATTCCTCCAAAAGTCATGGTTTGCTGAAGATTGGTTTCCCAGAAAATCAACATACTATTACTGTTAGATAGCCAAGGACATTGTGCCTATACATGCCAATTTTTAGAATTGAGTTTTGCCTCTAACATGGAATGACTCCCAAGTGTTGCCCTCGAAAAAAATCGAGACGTATATGGTTGGAAAGAGCGTAAAAAGTTATTCAAGAATCCAAGAGGAATAGTTGATAAAAAATTTTTATAAGGAGTTATGGACCAAAACGTACCAAAAAATGGCACAATTTTCAAAAATTCGTAACTTTGTCAGTTCATGTCCTTTTGCTTAAATTCAAGAAACAGTAGATAGACAATTAACGGAACTTTTGGAAAAAAAATTTTTTGATTTTTTTCCTATTGATTGGATTATTGATTTTTTGAATAAATCAAAAAAAATTTCAATATCTCAAAAATCCTGACAAGGGAAGCCTCCCAAGTGTTAGACGGGGATTCGGATAAAACCTATGCCAAATGATAGTACACAACCTAACTAGAACAGCCCCAGAATTATAGCTGCCCTCGTGAAGGTCTATTCAAATGGCGAGGCATTTTATGATTTTTCGTGAGTTCGGAGTCGGTACCGTTCGAGCAACCATAACTTTGTTCATTTTTGTGGTAGACGCTTAAACTTTTTTTTATTCAAAAGGTGATAAGTTGATAAGCATTAATGTTAATTACAGCTATGCTCCATCTTCAAAAATAAAGTCAGGAAAATTGAAAGTATCCAAATTTCGAGTGCCAACGAATTGAAAAAATGCCAATTTTTGAAAAAAGTACTCGGGGGACCATGTCTATCAGATTTCTCAGGGCAAGTAACGTAGATATCCGTGTTCAAATATAGGTCTAGCCTTTGAGTTACGAGACTTATTTCAATTTTTTTCAATAAAAATTGAAAACTCATGTACCTCTATACATGACATTTTTTGAAAAATTTTATAACTTCCGAATGATTTTCTTTTGAGTTTCTGAACTTTATTTTGTTGTTTCTACTCGTTTCGGCTCGTTTTAAATAATTTTTGAAAACTTTTATTTTTCAAAAAATTTCATGTAGGGGGGTACATGAATTTTCAATTTTTATTGAAAAAATTGAAATAAGTCTCGTAACTCAAAGGCTAGACCTATATTTGAACACGGATATCTACGTTACTTGCCCTGAGAAATCTGATAGACATGGTCCCCCGAGTACTTTTTTTCAAAAATTGGCATTTTTTCAATTCGTTGGCACTCGAAATTTGGATACTTTCAATTTTCCTGACTTTACTTTTGAAGATGGAGCATAGCTGTAATTGACGTTAATGCTTATCAACTTATCACCTTTTGAATAAAAAAAAGTTTAAGCGTCTACCACAAAAATGAACAAAGTTATGGTTGCTCGAACGGTACCGACTCCGAACTCACGAAAAATCATAAAATGCCTCGCCATTTGAATAGACCTTCACGAGGGCAGCTATAATTCTGGGGCTGTTCTAGTTAGGTTGTGTACTATCATTTGGCATAGGTTTTATCCGAATCCCCGTCTAACACTTGGGAGGCTTCCCTTGTGAGTTAACTTTTTTTCTTATTATGACCATTGGACTTAGCACTGTTGATTTACTATAAAAACATGTCAATACCTCGGGGGAAATCATGCTCACACAAGTTATGCCAAAAAATATTGATTTTTGGCACTTGGCTGATTTGAATTCTTTGTGCTCGGCGGCCGGTATGGTGACGGGCATATAAGTTTCTGTGGTTTTTGCATGCGTATCATTTGCCTGGAACGTATGAAACAAAATTCTGCGACATATAACACCAATTATTCAAATGTCGAACCATTTCTTGAAATCATCACTTTGAAAAAATCAAATTTTTGACATGTCATCGATCATATCTTTAGTTAGACTTGATGGAATCAGCCGAACTCTTTTTTCAACGTAATCAGGATGACAAAATCTTGTGTTTGGCTTGAACAGAATTTTGAATCAGGCCCTAGAAACAAAAATATTTACGATTATTACATCCTGACCCATATTTTTGATGAGGTGTGACATGTAAACAAACATATCTACTGTTAAACTCAATGAAAACAGCCAAACTTTTGTTTCAACATGATTAAAATGACCAAATCTTGTGTTTGGCCTGAACAGAATTTTGAATTAGGCCCTAGAAATAAAAATTTTGATGGATGATGGGACACATCTTGTTTTGGACCATAACTCGAGGACGAGACAAAATTTTGAAAAACTGTTAACGCCATTCAATTTGAAATTAAAAACTACCGTTAGACAATTGTTACCGGTTAGTTACATATGGTTAAAGTGGGTGAAATGAACGAATTTCGAAAGGTATCCTCTCAGTTTTGGATTATCGAATTCGATCATTATCTGTTACACCTAATTCCATCAGACGAAACAAACTAATATTACTTTACCAATAGTAGTTTTTGATTTCAAATTGAATGGCGGTAACAGTTTTTCAAAATTTTGTCTCGTTCTCGAGTTATGGTCCAAAACAAGATGTGTCCCATCATCCATCAATATTTTTATTTCTAAGGCCTAATTCAAAATTTTGTTCAGGCCAAACACAAGATTTGGTCATTCTAATCATGTTGAAACAAAAGTTTGGCTGTTTTCATTGAGTTTAACAGTAGATATGTTTGTTTACATGTCACACCTCATCAAAAATATGGGTCAGGCTGTAATAATCGTAAATATTTTTGTTTCTAGGGCCTGATTCAAAATTCTGTTTAAGCCAAACACAAGATTTTGTCATCTTGATTACGTTAAAAAAAGAGTTTGGCTGATTCCATCAAGTCTAACTAAAGATATGATCGATGACATGTCAAAAATTTGATTTTTTCAAAGTGATGATTTCAAGAAATGGTTCGACATTTGAATAATTGGTGTTATATGTCGCCGAATTTTGTTTCATACGTTTTAGGCAAATAATACGCATGTAAAAACCACAAAAACTTTTATGCCCGTCACCATACCGGCCGCTGAGGACAAAGAATTCAAATCAGCCAAGTGCCAAAAATCAATATTTTTCGGCATTACTTGTGTGAGCATGATTTCCCGCGGGGTATT
Organism: Caenorhabditis nigoni; assembly: GCA_027920645.1. Lineage (NCBI taxonomy): Eukaryota > Metazoa > Nematoda > Chromadorea > Rhabditida > Rhabditidae > Caenorhabditis > Caenorhabditis nigoni. The sequence continues at coordinate 9,823,947 of CP115869.1, forward strand.
GACATGTTTCTATAGTAAATCAACTGTGCTGAATCCAATGGTCATAATAAGAAAAAAAGTTAACTCAGGATTTTTGAGATATTGAAAATTTTTTTGATTTTTTCAAAAAATCAATAATCCAATCAATAGGAAAAAAAATCAAAAAAATTTGTTCCAAAAGTTCCGTTAATTGTCTATCTACTGTTTTTTGAATTCAAGCGAAAGGACATAAACTGACAAAGTTACGAATTTTTGAAAATTGTGCCATTTTTTGGTACGTTTTGGTCCATAACTCCTTATAAAAATTTTTTATCAACTATTTCTCTTGGATTCTTGAATAACTTTTTACGCTCTTTCCAACCATATACGTCTCGATTTTTTTCGAGGGCAACACTTGGGAGTCATTCCATGTAAGCTGAACAGTGACTCATCAATGAACGCGGTGGTTTAGCGCGTGCCAGAAGGCCAGGAAAAACATCATAGGAGGCGTACAGAAACGGATGCCATCTTCGTAAAAATTGAGATGAGAACATGAAACTTTGCACATCTACCAATTAAGAGATGGGGAAAAATATGAACACAAAATCAGAGCACAAAATTTGCTTCAGCGCGCGCCAGCTCGCGATAAATCTTTGTATCAATACTTTTGCCGCACCCTGTAATTCATGATAATAAAACTTGATGGTAAATAAACGTTTTTTTTCTCCACCTATCCACCAATCACAAAAAGGAAATGTTTTTTGAAAAAACATATACTACTATCGCTATTGAAAAACGAGAAGGTTGAGAGCGAAATATCTTGTTTAGTTTTTTATGCTAAAGACGGGAGGCTACCGTACTTTGACGCTTTTTTGAATAATATTTTCTTATTTTATTCATTTTGTTGACGATTTCTACCGATTCTTAAAGATTTTCAGCGTTTTATAAAAATTTTTTCTTTGATTTACATTGGAAATACTGTGAAAATCGTTGGAAAATTGAGAAAATTGAGAACATAGGAAGATAATATTTGAAATAGCTCCAAAGTACGATAGCCCTTCTCTCTCGCATCATTAGAAAAACGAAATATTTTGCTCTCAACTTAGATTAAGACGGTCAATGAAAATGAATGTTGAGTTGACATTCGGACATTCCCTATGAAAAACTATGATTCAAAATATTCTGAGACCCTTCAAAATTTTAAAAATGATCGGAAACTTAACACGTGCGCTGGATACTCTTGAAACTGGCTAAAATGACCAAAAATCAACTGGAAAATGTATTTTGGTTGACCTTATTGGCTGGTACTATTAGGTCGGTCCATAAGTTTCTTCCGATTTTGGGAACATTTTTGATCAAATTTTTCTCAAAGCGGAGGCGGCTAGATTAATGAAAGTAATGTCTGTGAGCATTGATAGTTGTCTGGTAACACTCTGGTAATTTCGTGATTCCATCGGTCCCGAACGACGAGGGCTGCGATTAAAAAAGTGAGTCAACTCCATTTTGGTGTCTTCTTTTCACTTGAACTCTTTTCCATCAAGATGACGTTTAAGAGCGCTGAACAACCATTTGACAGAAAGAGCAAGGTTCGGAAAATACGACAGGGACAAAAAAATAGTTCTGCCGAACGAAATGAATTTATGGTTGAACGCTCAAGTAATGTGCGATTTCGCGTTGTCGTGCTGGGAACACCCTTGTCTTTTTCTCCTTGTTTCGATTCGATTGCCAGAATGAACTTCTCTAATTATGAGCTATACAAGACGGCAATTATATTGGTACTTTCACCTAAACGTTCCCTGTCTCCATTCCTTTGATAGACCATCAAACACATAGCATACCCGTTTTCCCGGGAAATTCAGGTTCCGGGATGTCCAGAGCTAGCTCTTCTTTGTCAATCAACTCACCCTTCCGCACACTGATAGAATAGCTTATCCACTTCTCATCTACAGTAATTAAATCATCCACCCAATTGAACGTGTGAAGAAATGGCAGGAGAAACATGCCCATGTCTCCATGGCGATCCATAGCATAGTCATTCAAAAAGTTGGGTATGAATCGACGCAGTTCTTGAAGTTGCCAAGAGGCTTCAATAAGGTCACAATACTTAGTTGGCTAACGGTCAATGCTTATGACATTTCACGACTGGTTTGAAACGGATCGGCGTCAACTCTGTTCTTCAATAGGGTCAAATCCAACTTTCGGGCCGCTCTTCTTCTTTCGATTCTAAATTTTTGGATTCAAAGCGATCAGCCCTATGCTTGATGGTAGTAGCAGTAAGAGATAGTTCTTTATCTATTTCTTTCATTATCTTGTGAATATCGTGGTTTTTCAAACCAGAAAAAAATAAAAATAAAAAGCCATTTTGAGCGTTTAGATGGTAAGGGACGAAAGCAAGTGCCATACTCGCGAACGACAAGAAGTAGGAATGAGGCAATGTAAGTGAGGCAAGTCCGTGAGATACTCTATCCAACAAAAAAAACAACTGCTCGGAAAAACCATCCCACTGAACAGTTATCAACTGTCAAAGTTGAGCATTCAACATCGGAAGAAACTTATGGACCAACCTAATATGTATCGACTCTAGTTGGTTTCGATTTTAATGTTTTTTTAAGTGTTATAAAAATTCTAAAACATTTTCGAAATTTAAAAAATAATTACAATAGCTTCAAAATCCAAATTTTTTTTGAAGTTGAAAATAGCCAACAAGAGCGGCTTACTTTTTGATCTACCGGAAAACCTGTAATAGAAGTGCCCCACACACTGTCAAGTTTGAGCACAATTATCTTGGCTCCTATAAGAGATATCAAAAATGTGTCAACAGACAAATTGTTTATCGTATTACGGTTAACAATTTATCAGTTGACAAGTTTTTGATATCTTCATTAGGAACCGGGTTAAATGGGCTCAAGGTTGAAAGTCAGGTGACACTTCTATTACAGGTTTTACGGTATCAGAAAAACATTCTTCAAAAATTGACGATGATAAATGGTATTAAAACATCAAAACGATTATGAAAAAATAACTGGCAAGAGAACTACTGACCATTCTCCTGACCATTGTCGACCAAAAAAAGGAGAACGCACGCAAAAGACAAACAGTTGTGCAACACAAAAATGAGGAGAGAGACACACCATGCTGAACGAGAACACGCAGTATGTATGGCAAATCATGACGGGGGAGACATTGAGCGACATATCACACATGTCCAGTCTCTTTGGCAGTTGACCTCTCCGTTTCGGTTTCTTATACCTCCTTCTCTCTTTTCTCGTTGGGACAGGGCAGGTGGGAGGTGGACATCCGAATGTGTGCGTCTGTTCACATTATGTGGTCTAGACTACAAAATACATATGTTTTAGAACTAGCCAAATAAAAAGAAACTAATTGTAAGATTTCTAGAGGTTGACCTGAGAAAGTGAAAACTATTGCGCGGAAACTTGAAAATTGTTGGAGTCAAACATAAAAATGTATTTTTTTTCAGTTTCTGGATAAAGGTTTTCGAAATATTCTTTTGACGACAAGTAAAGACGACGAGGAAAAAAATCCCGTATTGGAAATGAAATAAGAGCTATGTGTAGGGTTAGGTTTCCATTGGAATGAAATAGGTTACATGAAAATTTTTATCCCAAGAAATTTGAGTGAACAAGAAAAAAGTCCTGTGAAAGCTCTATTTTGTATTGTGGCGTCTTGTATCATTCAAATTTTTTAAGGCTCAATATGTATATTCAAAACAAAGTCCAAGGATGTTGATTATCAAAGAAAATATTGAAATAGAAAAAAAAGGTAAATTAAAGGGATCATGAATACTGAATTACGTTAGCACTCGTCTGATCGGTGTGTTTCCCGTCTGTTTTTTTCAGTTAGTTTTACGATTCGCATCTATTCCATAGTTCTCCAATCTAGTTTATTGTTTGGCACCTGTCATTTTCCCAGGGGCTCTAAATCGATTGGTCCTCCAATTTACAGCCTCCATTCATCTGTATCTTCACGTCATCAGATTTCCAGGTGTGTCGATGAAGGGAGATGTAGTTACTCCAATCTTCATTCATTCATTTATTCATTTTCCCTCCTAGCTATGTCTTCCTGTCATCTATCCGATGACTTTCGATTTTTTCAATTTTCGATTGATTTTTCGAAGGACTTGAACTGTTTTTCGATAGTTAGACATTTTTATATCGGTGGGTCGATAAACATTTGACTTCAGTCTTCATTAATTCATTTTCTCCTTACAGTTATCTTTTTTTGTCGAGCGTCAAATCATTTCAGTAGGTTTGGCTGTATCTCGATAGTTAGTTTTCCAACATTTCAATATCACTTCTACGACTCTGAAAATATAGAACTTCAGTACACTCCCGCTAATTTTCTGCTCATATTTCTATTAGCTGCTTCTTCCATATAGACTCAATGCTACTGATGTCGTGAAACCGATATCTCATAATTGACTTTTTTACTTAAGTTCCTTTTCGACTACTCGCCTACGGTCCGTATCTCTCATTTAGATAAATGCATTGCTCTAATTATTTTTCAATGAATCGGAATCAGCATTTTCCACAGAGGTCCCATTATCCAGTTGTTTCTAGGCTGATGGAGCTTCCTATGCTTTCCAACCTACGTTATTTGAGTTCCGCCTAAATTGCAAATCAATTGTTCTGTATTTCAAACTCTAGTACATTTCAAACTATCGTCAGGAAACATTTTTATTTCATTTCTCAATAATCCTTAAATGTTTCCTTTAAAGTATACAATTTTAGTGGCCTCTCAACCAATCTAAATTCTTGATTTTCTCAATTAGCGACCTCCCAAAAAATTACAACTTATTTCCAAATATTTGTCTTTCTAGTTAGTTTCACAATTCTCATCTATTCCATAGTTCTCCTATCCAGTCCATTGTTTGGCACATGCCATTTTCCCAGGGGCTCTAGATCGATCGGACCTCCAATTTACAGCCTCCAATCATCTGTATCTTCACATCGTCAGAGTTCCAGGTGTGTCGATGGAGGGAGGTGTAGTTACTGCAGTCTACATTCATTCATTCTTCTTACCCTCTCAGTTATGTCTTCCTGTCGTTTATCCGATGACTTTCGATTGTTTCGATTGATTTTTTCGTAAGACTTCAGTTTTTCGATAGTTAGACATGTTTATATCACTTATTTTTTTGCTTTAAAATTATATCGCTTTAGTGGACATGCCTTGGATTAATTTCCTGATTATTTTTTATTAACTGTCCCTTCCAAATAGAAATTACTTTCCCTAGTGCCGCGAAACCAATTTCCAAAGATTTTTTTCTATTTTGTTTCATATAGAACTAGGATTGTTTTTGCAGGGTTCCCATTAGCTAGGTCAATCAAGCTTTCTTACCAATGAGAACTCAGTTTACCGCCACTAATTTCCGGCTCAGGATCCAATTTTTAAAGAAAACTAGTTTCGAAATGATCTTGTTCTCTACAATACTTTAAGATTTTCCAAAAAAAATCGTTTTTGACACATGTTTTACTAGTTCTCATTTGGGAAATTTCTTATTTGTAGCAGGTCTCATTTTCCGAATTCTCATCCCTTCAGTTTCTTGTTGTTCATTTTCTCTTTTTATGTCTTCATGTAGTCAATTTGTTTTTTCCTAAAACGATATTTGATGTCTATGTATTTTGCTATAACTATCCATCTGTTCTTCTTTACATTCCCATATTAAAACCGAAAAAAAAAACATTTCAGAATCCGAAAAAGACAATGCCCGGAAAAGTCACCATCGAAGTCAAAGACATTGGAAATTACTATGCGGACTGGGAACGTGTGGACTATATATCTGATTTGGCGTGGAAACAACGTAAGTGTGAAGAAGAACTGTGTATTTCACTGAAATTAACAAGAAATCACCTATAATGAAATTAGACTCAGCATCGACCCAGAAAGTGGCAAACGTCGATTTCTAACGACATTTAAAAAAATAACTCATTTTTAAATTTGTAAAAAAATTAAATAAGATTCGAGAACCAAAAATTGTCTGAATCCCAAATTAGCATATGATCTCGAAAATACGAATTCTAACCGTTTTTCAGGTGATTGTGTTCTGGCGCTCGGCAAAAACGAATACCATATGAAGTACACGTCCTTCTTCCTAAAGGCTCGTAAAGTGAACCTAACGAAACTCGACTTCAGAGAAAAAGAGAACTGGGAGAAAAAGTTAAACGAGATGAAAGACAAACGAGTGGCCATGATTGCGACAGATTTATTTTTGGAATCAAAGATGCGAGTTCCGAAAAATGTAAGTTTTGTTTGAAAATTGTTTTTTTTTTCTAATGTCTAAAGCACTTCAAAACGTTTTTGAAACTATTTCGAATTCTTTTCAGGTTATTGTCTATTGGCCACCAGAGGATCTGAACGATGTATCGAAAATCATTGAGCGTATCTACGAGACAGCGGAAGAGAAAAATAGAAGCTACAAACTCACTTTCTTTGTCGCTGATCGGGACGAGGCCGATTACAAGAAAAATCTGATTGATGAGATGGAAAAAAGGGGAACCAAAGTACCTAGCTGGCTTAAAGAAAGCCTTGTAAAGTAAGTTTTTTTGAAAACACTAGTTGAAGTAACATTTTGGTGATTTCCAGGAGCCTCGAACCAAAAAAGAAGTCTGAAGCTGAAGACTCGGAACTCAATACCCCATCCTCATCTTCCTCATCAGAATCTTCTACTCGGAAAATATATAATGAATACGGATACATCTATGATCCGAAATGGAATATTTACAATGGAATTTTCTCGCAGGCCTTCTGGGATGCATGTCGTCCAGGGAACAAGCACCTGCTTCCAAGAAAAGTGAAGCCCAGTTATTGGGGAACTTACGTTCAAAAAGAGACATCTCTCGTGAGAATGGCCGATGGATCGTTCCGCATCCCAAATCCGTACGAAAATGATGATGAGTGAATGGTCTTTTACTTTGTTTATTCTTCTTTCAATTGTATGGTCTCTGTTAAACTCTTGTAAAATTTACATGTCTCTTGAAAATCAGAATTCAAATAAAGTTATTGAAAATGCCAAAGGTTTTCGCTTTGTTGACTGCATTCACACAGTTACAGACAAACTGATAGAAGAATCGTTGTTAATCGAAATGTTTTGATGGAATACAAAGCGTCTACAGTTGATTGCGTTTTCATAAAACTTCATTAGTGAGACAACGAATGAATCACTTGGAAACACAAAGTCCTTTTTCGTTTTTTTTCGTATGGGCCACACTGCGATCCACTCCTTTTGCTCGAGTATTGGTCGACGGGCAGGTAGGATCCGAGCTTGGTACTGGAATTTTAATATTTTTCATTCTCTTCAACATCAGAGATTACAGTACTGGCCAAAAAGAATGCGTCGACAGGTTTAATGCGCCGACATGACTGTAACGTTTTTCAAAATAGAGTTAATGTGTCCAACTTTTTTGTGAAATGTTGCAAATGACTCAATAAAAAATGTTCTGAAACATTTTCTGTTTTCAAAAAGCTGACGATTAAGAATTTGTCAAAATAATTTTGTCTCGATTTGAAAAATTAATCAAAAACCCGAGATATTCCAAAAAGTGAATTTTGTCGTCAAAAAAGTTGTTTTCTGTTTTCTAAGTGAAAATGTTTTATAACACTTTTTCTAGGGTTATTTTCTAAATTTTACAAGAAAGTTTGGCACATTTCCTTTGTTTTGAAAAAAGTTACAGTCAAAAAACCTGTTTATTAGAAAGTGTTAACGCATTTTTTGTGGCCAGTACTGTATGTCATAATTTCTAACTCATTTTTATAAGAAAACGGAGCCGCGCTCATCAGCAATGATCTGGGTAAAACTGGGGTTTTAGGTGTGGACGGAGCAAAAAATTGAGAGATTCTTGAAACAATTAGTTTGAAATTAATTAATCATATCACCGGTTTTGCCTAATTGGTGCTTGTAAACGGAGCCGCGCTCATCAGCTATGATCTGGACCAAACTGGGGTTTCAGGTTTGGGTGGAAGAGAAAATTGGGCGATTTTCGAAAAAATTAGTTCGAAATTGAGAAATCGTATCACCGGTTTTGTCTAATTGGTGCTTGTAAACGGAGCCGCGCTCATCAGCAACGATCTAGGTGCAACTGGGTTTTTGGGACCAACTCAAATCAAGTTTAGAGCTTAGTATTTTTTTTTGATTTATGAAATTTCTTATTGTTTAAAGTTAAAAACTCACCAATTTTTCTGTGGCGTGTGTCGCAAATTTGCTGTATCATTGCAGAACCGCCACATACAATTAGCCGCAAAAAGTATCTCAACTTTTCCAAACTCTGAAAAATATTTATATAGGAGGCGATGTTCGAATTTTCTGCTACCTGTCTAGCTAAATCGCTTGAAAACGAAAAACCATTTGTTGATTCTTGATTGCCACTTCATCACCTTCATATGATTCTCAAACAATACCAAACCAACATTTCAGGCTTAAAAACGCCATGACCAATCCTCCACGAGCTGTAATGGAAGTTCTTCCAAGACCCATCTGCTCAAAAGTTGAAGAAGAACAACAGAAACTAGCCGACCATCGTTGGATTGCCAACAAGGTTGGTAACACTCCAGCCGGCCAAGACGTTGTTGCTCGTCAGTATTTTTTCCATCGAAATTTCTTTACATCTTGCGTAGACTAGTTTTGTTGTTGTTCCAGTCTGAACAGGTAACATTAATGCTTCGAAGGGTAGAAAAAATTTAAGCAAAGAAAAATATATGTCACCTCGGGTTTTCGTGGCGACTTTTTGCGGCACTTCTGCTTCCTTCTTTGAAAATTTTTAGAAAATTGACAGACTTGACGCAGAAAGCTCACAGAAGTACTGTAAAAGGGACGCAGAAATTTGTTCTTCCTATCGTGGTTGCAGAAATGCTGCAGATATGCCGCAAAAGTGCAGCAGAAAGGTGATTATAAAAGCAACCTTTCTGCGTCGCTTTTGCAGCACTTCTGTAAGCTTTCTGCGTCATGTTTGCCACCTTCTATAAATTTTTCAAAGAAGGACACAGAAGTGCCGCAGAAAGTTGCCGAGAAACCCCGAGACTATAGAGCTAAGTTTTTCGTATATTTTTTCATTTTGGAAATTTCTTACTAGTTAATTTTCAAAACTCACCAACTTTTCCGTGGCATGTGTCGCAACTTTGATGTATCCTTGCAGAATCGCCACATACAATCAGCGTCAAAAGATGTTTCGAACACTTAGAATCAATAGGTTATCCGACCATCCCAAAACCTACAAAAACTTAATTAGGAAAACACTGTTTGAAGTTTTCTGCAACCTCCCGTTCATAAATCGCTTAAAAACGACTACTTGTTAGTTTCTGCAGGCCACTTCCCGATGCTTAACGATTTGAGTTTTCCAAAACTTGAACTTGCTTCTTTCCCACGTCTTCAGTTGCTGATTTTTTCCAAACCGGCCACTTTTTGATCTCTGCAGGCCACTTCGTCACCTTTATCTGATCCTCGAAACAATAGGAAACCTATTTGTCAGGATTCCACCCTTAAAAACGCCAAGATCAGTCCTCCACAAGCTGTAATCGAATTTCTGCTTAACCCATATCTGTTCAGAACCATCATTGGATTGCCAACAAGGTTGGGAACACTCCAGCCGGCCAAGACTTCGTTGCTTTTCACTATTTTTGATTGGTATTCTGTACATATCGCATAGACCAGGTTTTCTTGCTGTTCCTGCCTGAAAAATTAACATCAATGCTCTGAAAGGTAGAAAAAAAATAGGGGAGGAGAAGTATGCGTTACCGTAGAGCTTAGAATTTTGCATATTTTTTCAGATTTTGGATTTTTCCTACTTGGTGATGTTCAAAACTCACCAATTTTTCTGTGGCATTCGTCGCAACGTTGCTGTATTATTGTCTGACCGCTACATACATCCAAAATAAAAGAGTATTCCAACTATCCCAAACTCTGAAATGCATAAATTAGGAGGCGATGTTTGAATTTTTCTGCTACCTGTCTAGCTAAATCGCTTGAAAACGACTACTTGTTCGTTTTTGCAGGCCACTTTCCGATGCTTAACGATTTGAGTTTTCCAAAACTTGAATTCGCTTCTTTTCCACGTCTTCAGTTGCTGATTTGTTCGGAACCGACCACTTTTCGATTTCTGCCGGCCACTTCGTCACCTTTTCTGATCCGCGAAACAATAGAAAACCTATTTGTGAGGATTAAACCCTTAAAAACGCAACGATCAGGTCTCCAAAAGCTGTAATCAAATTTCTGCTAACCCATATCTGTTCAGAATCATCATTGGATCGCCAACAAGATTTGTAACATTTCAGCCGGCCAAGAAGTCGTCGCTCTTCACTATTTTTGCTTGAATATTCTGTACCTCACGCGTAGACCAAGTTTCTTGTTGTTCCTGCCTGAAAAATTAACATCAATGCTTTGGAGGGTAGAAAAAATTAAGGGGAGGAAAAATATGTGTTACCGTAGAGCTTAGAATTTTGCATATTTTTCATAGATTTTGGAAATGTCTTACTTGTCAATGTTCAAAACTCACCAATTTTTCCGTGGCATTCGTCGCAACGTTGCTGTATTATTGTCTGACCGCTACATACATCCAGAATTAAAGAGTATTCCAACTATCCCAAACTCTGAAATGCATAAATTAGGAGGCGATGTTTGAATTTTTCTGCTACCTGTCTAGCTAAATCGCTTGAAAACGACTACTTGTTCGTTTTTGCAGGCCACTTTCCGATGCTTAACGATTTGAGTTTTCCAAAACTTGAATTCGCTTCTTTTCCACGTCTTCAGTTGCTGATTTGTTCGGAACCGACCACTTTTCGATTTCTGCCGGCCACTTCGTCACCTTTTCTGATCCGCGAAACAATAGAAAACCTATTTGTCAGGATTAAACCCTTAAAAACGCAACGATCAGGTCTCCAAAAGCTGTAATCAAATTTCTGCTAACCCATATCTGTTCAGAATCATCATTGGATCGCCAACAAGATTTGTAACATTTCAGCCGGCCAAGAAGTCGTCGCTCTTCACTATTTTTGCTTGAATATTCTGTACCTCACGTGTAGACCAAGTTTCTTGTTGTTCCTGCCTGAAAAATTAACATCAATGCTCTGAAAGGTAGAAAAAAGAATAGGGGAGGAGAAGTATGCGTTACCGTAGAGCTTAGAATTTTGCATATTTTTCAGATTTTGGATTTTTCCTAATTGTCAATGCTCAAAACTCACCAATTTTTCTGTGGCATTCGCCGCAACATTTCTGTATTACTGCTAAATACATTCAGCATCATTCTTGATCGCCACTTTGTCACCTTCGTATGATTCTCAAACGATAGAAAACCTATATTTCAAGCTTAAACACGTCACAATCAGGCTTCCACGAGCTGTAATGAAATTTTTCCCGAGACTCTTATCCGCCCAAAAATATACGAAAAGCAACGGAAACTAGCCGACCATCATTGGATTGCCAACGAGGTTGGTAACACTCCAGCCGGCCAAGACGTCGTTGCTCTTCACTATTTTTATTGAAAATTTTGTACTTCTCGCATATACCAAGTTTCTTGTGGTTCCAGCCTGAAAAATCAATATTAATGCTTCGAATGGTAGAAAAAAAGTTTGGGAGGGAAGAATATGTGTACAAGTAATTGAAAAGCTTATATATCGTAGTTTAAATGATTTTATCTTTTTTTTAATCACCGAAAAGCATCGGAAAACGGTAATCTGAAAGAAAATAGGAGAGATATAAATCGAAAACTGTGTAAAACGATTTACGCTAAACCGAGCGCACATGCGGAACATGCGGAGTGTCGTTGTGAATATGAAGAAAAAAGCGAGGGAAACTCGAAAAACGAGCCTACACACATAATAAAAGAAGGGAAGTGTTGAGGTACTCTTTTTGGTTTCACCAGGAAAGAAAAAGAGAAGAGAGAAGTAAAGGATGGGGAGAGGAAGGGGGAGATTATTAAGAAAATGTAGAGGTCAGATAGGTAAAAAGAATCGATGAGAAAGAGAGCCAAAATAATTGAATAATTGGCTAAAATTGAGAAGTTTCGAAAACACACAAATAACAATTTTCTCAGGCGACAACAATAATTTTGAAAGGTATTTGAATCAGTTCTCTAACAAATAAAATTTTTTAAGTTTTTCGAAAAAATGTTAAAATTTTATATCATCTTTCATTTTTTGTCTGAACTAGCTGTTTTTTTTTGCGTCAAAATTGAGAGAAAAATCGTTGAAAACGGGGTTTTCAGTAGATTATTTTCAAAAATTATAAATTTGGAGCCACTAGTTTGAAGTTTTTTTCTCAGAACTATATTGGTTACCTATTCTCATACTTGTAAAATTCCGGGCCGGGTCAGGGCCGGGTCGGAAAAAATTTTGCCCCGGGTAGCTGATTTTTTGAGAATTCTTGAGAAAAAAATTTCGAATTTCGCGCCAAATATAATTTTCTTAGGTGTTCCGCTCTATGGAAAGTACAAAAATTGTGAAAGTTATCGAAAATTTCATGAAAACTTCGAAATTTTTCAAAAAAAAAGCAGAATTTTGAAATTTCAGAATTTGACCAGGGCCGACAGGGCCGGGCCTGGCCGGATAATTTTTTATTTTGACCCGGCCCGGCCCGTGACAATTATGCCTGTTCTCCTTCAAACAGAAAGGAGAACTGTGTATGTGCCAACTGGTATCTTCTGCCAGGCGTTCGATGTCGTCCGATTGCGCTCTTCCCCGTTTCTCAGGTCTCTCTTCGCTCTCTGTGCTCTCTATGCTTCCTTCCTCACCCCGCGTCTTTTCATCTATTGCGTCGCATACACACGTGCCCTCCTACATTACTCTTTTACCGAATGGATCAATGTGCGAACCTATATTCATGGCTGGGTGTCTTTACCGGCCTGTTACTGATTTTTCTGTGATTTTTCTGTAATTGTTACTTACAAATATACTTTATTCATGACTGGATGTTTTTTACTGGTCTGCTACTGATTTTTCTGATTATCTTATTCCAATTTGATGGTCTTCTATCGATTTTTCCAACCCAACAACAATTTCCGACCAACCAGAAGGTAAGCTCAAAGCGTTTTTCTCTGTGCTAACTGAGAATCAAATCAAGTCCAGAAGAACAACTATATTTTTTGACTCCTTTTTTGAATTTGACTTTCTTTCATTCAAACTAATTTCAGTGGAAGCAGAAACGTCATTCAGAAAGATGCTCGTTATTCTGATAGAGGTGGAACTCGGTGCTCCAATGATCAGCTGGAACAAGTTCTGCAAGAAATACAGAACTCTGTATCAACAGTTCTTCCCTGGTCCAAAGAACGAGGCGGATTTATTTGCCAAGAACAAATTTCCAGGTCAGTTTCTAGTCATTACTAAAAAGAATCAAAATAGGCGTCCTTGCTACTGTATACTGTTCAATCAAAACTTTTCTCTCCAATAATCTAAAAATTATGTTTCAAACCGTGCAATTCTGTCCAAAAACCAACTATCTAGCTCATCTAGAGCTCGAAATACGGCCATTTGAAGTTTGCGAGGTTAGAGACGCAGCGTCTCGTTGTCTGCGTCTCTAGCCTCCTAAACTTGAAACGGCGCTACTTCGGTTCCTAGAAGCGCTAGAAGCGTGATTTTTAGACAGCACTGAAGGAAATTGAATTTACTTGATCCTCTAACATTTTAAAAGTGATCCGAAGCTCGGCAGCCGACCTCCAGACTCCTGAAAATAGTCAAAAATCAACTGAAAAACACGTTTTTCTTTATCTGATTGATTGATACTGCATTTGTCAAACCTAAATAATGTTTTCAGAGCAAAATCAAAAACAACGATCGAGATGAAGACGCAGGAGAAGATGGGATCGACGAAAAAGATGAAGTCATAACGATGGATTCTGATGACAGCGCTCGGGAAAATCGAGGTGAGCGGTTTAATCCGAAGAAGCTTGAAAAAAAACTTGACATTTTCTTTTTAGAACCAATCGAGACCCTGTGGTGCGTCTTCGAGGAAGAAGAAGACTTCGTTGCTCCAAAACCAAAAAGTATGACTTTTTTGTGTATTTCATTCTTGTAATAAATAAATGATGTGGTGTCTCTTTGCTTCTTTTCTTCTTAGTGTGTCATTTAGATTTTTTCCAGAAGGAAAGTTACCCAAAAGATAAATCCGCCAGACCGAATTCGACCGGCCCTAAAACGTTTAGCGTTTTCAAGTCTAGAGAACAACAAAAAAAGAGGTTTTAAAAAAATTTTCGAAAAGTGAGGAGCAAAGCGACGAACACACGCCGTGGGCGCACCAGCCAGCCGTTTGAAGCATCGGAGGCGCGGCAAACAGACTGGTTTTCGATAAAAAGGTTTTCATTTTGCAGAGCTGAAGAGCCACTGAAGAAGAAATCGAAAACCAGAGGATGCCGAGGAGTCTGAAATGATTAATTTGATTGTGTTGAACTATCATTGTTTGTATTCTATTTTTTTGTCTACGTCTTAATTATCACGTGTCTCATTCCACAGTTGTTGCCGTTCTTTAGATTAGCAAGCAATGGTGGAGGTCAGAAAGGCAAAAAAATCGATGAGATAGAGAGCCAAAATGATTGACTATAGCCAACATCAAGAAGCCCCTGAAACGCAGAAGGAAAAAGTTGCAATGATATTTCAGCCCGAAGAAAACGGAGCATGGTGGAGTGGCGGCAAAATGTTTTCTGAACAATTTCAAATCGTATTTTTTTTTCAAAATTCTGCCATTTTTTAGATGTTGGTCTATAAAAACAGTTTGTTACGCTAAAACGTTATTTTTTAGTGAATGAGAGAACAGAGCATTTCTTATAAAATTGCAAAATTCATTCAATCGGAAGAGATTTTCAGCAAATAATAACTAGATGTACAAAAAACTGGCAAAAAAGTTTCTTGAATATTTTGAGAAAATTTCCGTTTTGGGAAGTTGTTTTCAGAAATTGAATTGTGACTTTTTGCCTTTTGAACCTTGAGACTGTAAAGGTGCACTCTCGTTTCTCAGAACTCTCTTCGTTCCCTCTTCTCCTTCGAACAAAGAGGAGAACTGTGCATGTGCCATATGTATGGGCCAACTGGTATCGTCTGCCAGTCGTTCAATGTCGTCCGCTCTTCCCCGTTTCTCGGGTCTCTCTTCGTTCTCTATGCTCTCTATGCTCCCTTCCTCACCCTTCAGTCTCTTCACCTATTGCGTCGCGTACATCTGTGCCCTCCTACATCACTCTTTTACCAAATGGTTCAATGTGCGAACCTATATTCATGGCTGGGTGTCTTTACCGGCCTTTGACTGATTTTTTTGTGTTTTTTTTCACTATTATTCTTTCTCAATGACTGGCTGTTTTTTACCGGTCTAATACTGATTTTCCTGATATTCTTACTCCGCTTTGATGGTCTTCGATCGATTTTTCCACCGCGGCGAAGATTTTCGGACAACCAGAAGGTAAGTTCAACTTGATTTGTTCCTGCTAACTGAGAATCAAATCGTTCTCGTCACGTCTCTTGTACAAAAATTGAGACGAATTGCCTCGAAGTTAGTTAGGGATAGCTTTTCTGTTACAGGTTTCACGAACCTTCCAAAATCTCAATTTTCAGAACAATGACGCCAATCCGTCCAACCGTGGTTCCTCCAGCAGTCTTCTTCAGCAACTTGCCAGCTGGGTACATGGATCCCCGTGAGTTACAGTTCCCTGAATTTCCTTGACCATAGCCGTGTTTTCAGCATCGCCATACGCCAGACTCTTCGAGGGACGCATTGTGGTTCTTGGAGATGATAGGCCCTCTGCGTTTTACCAATACGCGGACCGACTCAGAGTGAGTTTTTAGAAATGTTTAAATACAAAAATAGTTACTGTCACATCGGCGCAAAAGGCTTGGGGCGCTATTTCCGAGCATTTTGGAACGATGTGCACTGTACGTATCAAAAATTGTACACTTCTTTTTCAGACAGTCCGATAGGCTCCGTGGCCACAAGCGTGGAAATCACACCGGTGGATTCTTCAAAGGGATCCACTGCTCCATCGTCTCCACTCAATCTGGACGGCCTTCATTTGGACGAGCCTGAAAGTCCACTCTCATCCACAGAAGGGCTCAACGGGAGCAACGGAAGCGAGGCAGACGACAAAGGAGAGCACCAAGTGGTGGAAAAGCACATGGACTGGGAGGACAATGTGTTAGTTTTTTTTTCTGTCGACTGTTTTGGTATGGATTACTGTCTAGAATAGTCATATTCTTCCCAAGTGTTTGGTTGTCTCTAAAATTCCTGTTTTTCCTTGCTATCAACTTTTTGAAGTTTCGAATTAGAGATCAAATGTCCATCAGTTAGTTTTGTTTAGATAGGGCACCCGGGTCGGGCCAGGCTGAGCCGGGCCGGGCCAGTAAAAGTTCCTCCACCGGCCAGCCCGCGACATGTACGGACAAAACCAATGTAATTTCGAATTCAACAATATGTTTTCCAGACCGTCCCAATCAAAATTATTCACTAATTTCACATTTTGTTAAACACCAAATTTCAGATCTACCGCCAGCAGTAGTTCTTCAACGTTATCTCCAAGTTTAATGATCTCATTTTTTGTATTTGTATATCCTATTTCTTGTTTGTTGTTATAAACTTTTTCGTTTTCTATCAACGTTTCGTAATTTTTTTTCCAATTTCACATGGTTTCATCCATGAATATATCTTTATTTTCTGTTTTTTGCATTTTTTCAGGATAATTATCAGCAATTAGGATTGATTTTCAGCAATCGATTCAAGCCAAGCAGAAAAATGGAAATTTTCACTGGTGACCCGATTTTTGATGATTGGCCAGGTTTATTATTCTTTTCTCATTATTGAAAATGGGATTAATACAACAAAAAAATAACATTTCAATATCGAAACCCGAATAAACAAACTATCTTTTCAGTTCCCCATGGAGCTGTCATATTACCTGGTCCAGCTCCAGGCATAAATATGCGACGAAGAGTCCCGACACCTGTAAAAGGTGAGATTTTCAAACAAATGTCTTTTTTAAGTGTTGACTTTTTCAGAGGAGCCGTTGGATGATTATGACTATTCGAGCTCAGGTCCAGCCCAACGTGTTGTCACTGGAAGAGGAAAGGCAGGAAAATCCAAAATCTGTGGAAAGACCGTGTCTCGCTCGTTAAGAGCCGGACTTCAATTTCCAATCGCTCGTCTTCACCGCATTCTTCGCAAAGGAAACTACGCTCAGCGCGTAGGACCTGGAGCCCCAGTTTACTTGGCCGCCGTCCTTGAGTATCTTGCTGCTGAAGTCCTTGAATTGGCTGGAAACGCTGCACGTGACAACAAGAAGTCCCGTATCGCCTGAGGCATCTGCAACTCGCTGTCCGTAACGATGAAGAGCTCAACAAGCTGTTCCTCGGAGTGACCATCGCTCAAGGAGGAGTTCTTCCAAGTATTCAGGCAGCTCTTCTACCAAATAAAACCGGATGAGAAAAAGAAAAAGAGCCAGCAAGTCTACCGAACACAACGGGATTTTTCAGGGTTAGGAATTTGAAATAATTCCGCTATTTCAAATAATAATTGGTTGAATGTTCCCATTGCTGGTTCTCCAAATGAAGCTATTAATACTTCTCGCTGAAATGTTTAGAAAGAATAATGCACTAATATTGAAACAGGTAATCTCGCTTGTCAGAGTCATTTCGAAAGATTTCACTGGTTGTTCGATGATTGCGAAAAACACAAAGTTGGAAATTCTGTCTGCTTCTCATCCCACAGTTTTCGCCGTTCCTTAGTAGTCGTCTCTACATAACAGCTTCTATTTCACATAGCTAAAATCTCAGGCTCCGCTGTGTAGACACATCTTTAGAAAATGACGCTCAGTTCAGGTTCTTCTTGAGATTCTTTTGGAGCATAATGGGCCTGAATCACAATTCACTTGGAGCTCTATTAGTTCATTAGAAATTGATTTTGATAGAAATCAATTGTTCCACTCTGTAAAAACTGCATTGACCAGCATCATTTTTTCGCGATTGCTTACAGAGTTATCGTACTGACAAGGCCAACCTATTTTAAACTTTCAGATTCATATTGTAATCTTTGATTCAGTTGGCCGAGACAGTTGTACAAAATTATAGTGAAACTATCTCATGATTCACATTATTGTTAGAAAACAAAACTGCAGTAAAAATATAAATATAATTTTTTTGAATCCGGAAAACTCTAAATTTCTCAAATGCCGAATTGCTTTGTACTGGTGAAGTATTAAGAAACAGTGGTAACAGTCTACGAAGAAAGTTCTTCTGGTTGGAATATGAAGGTGTTGCGACCATCGATTGGGACTTCCATCGTGACTGTGAGGGGTTCGTCTCTTTGCATTTTATCCCAAACGCGCATTACCTGAAACAATCACATTCAAATGTTTTGTAGTAGTAAAGCTATTCGATAAGCTATTTTCCTAATTAGAGAAAATTTGAAAGAAAGATTCCTACTTGAAAGAAAATGACAAAACGAGAAAGCGGATTGAAAAAACTGTAGGGCATTCTTTCTTTGTGACACCTTAACCTGACATTGAGGCAAACCATCACAACTCAAATCTCTGAAAAATATTAAATAAAAAGTCAAACTCACTTTATACAGTTCTTTTACGTCCGTTTCTGATAGAAAATGCAGAAAAACAGCTCTTCGGCACATCCCAAAAATTTTCTCCCAGCATTGCTCTGTCAAATTTTGTTTTACGTCCAGTCGGTTAATTCGATACAAATATTCTTTTAGTTCAGCACTATTCACAAGATGACTTCCAACATAACTTGAAGTGTCAATTCCCAGCTCAAACCCATTGAAGAACTGGGGAAACGCCTTAAACATTCTTTGAAGCAAAATGTTTGCCACCTCCTGTACCGATTTCACATAAACATGAAAAATACTGTCATTTTCGATCCTGAAACCAGAATTTTCTGCAGGCTACCAAAAACGTCAAACTCACCATCCTGGAAATGACTCATTTTCAATTTTGAACAGTTCTGGGTAATTATCGCTTCGCTTTCTTCGGTGGATTTGGATATGAATCACTGGAAAGTAAAAGTTTTATTAATAAATCCTGTAGTGAATACTCACTCTTCTCATGGTTCCTTTCGATGTTGTGGGCAACTCCAAAAGTTGATTTTTTGGACACAAAAGCCAGAATTTTCACTCCGTTGTTACCACATTTTTGAAGTTTCAATTCATTAATCCCAAAATGCATGAAGCGTATGTAATACGCGGTTTGCGGAAATTTGAATAAGGTTAAAAATCTGGAAAGTCTAGTTTAGATATATTTCAAGAATGAACTTTGCTACTCACAATTCTTTTGGTTTAAACTGTCTCAATTGTTTTGATTGAGCGGCTAGCGCTGATTTGTAGTGACGCTCGCAATCTCCTCTCACATTTGGATCCACATCAACCATTTTTTCCATAGTTTCCAGCTGAATTTGATATTTTTCGCTCAGAACTATTCCTCTCATCTGGAAAATCATTATTTAATCTCTGACAAAAATAAAATATTATAAAAATGAAATTATGCTAATGAGAGCGTCAAAAGAAACATGCATTGTGACTTGGATGGTATGAGGTGACCATACTCAGCCCGTCTAAACGTGGAGTGAAATAATTGCTCAGATTGTAGATAAAGGAATCGCGACTCTCCTCCAATTATGTGTCGATTGAGGAAGATAACATTCGATTTGATCTTCGGTTATTCTTTGTTGGAGAGTGCTGACATCTGCTCGGGCAGGTGATGGATAGGTATTCGAAAAGACTAGATTAGAGGAGTACTCATTGAATAGTACAGAAAAAAAAAGCATTGGATTGATTTTGGTTTGAAATCCTATCGAATTGCGCTGCAAAAAAGAAGAGCAATGAATAAAGTTGCGGAAAGATTCCGGCTCTTCATGACACAAAAGGCCCAAGTGAAAAGGCGGGGCCCATAGGTGAAAACGTGGAATAAGTTAAGATTTTTTTTGGTTACGTTTTTTTCCGTTTTTTTTTGCTTTTTTGTTTGTTTTTTGCCAGATTTCGTCCGTCAGGTTCGTCCGTTAGATTTTTCGTCAGGTTTTTCTTCAGGTTCGACCGCGTGACGTCGCCAAACGATCGAACTTGACGAAAAAACCTGCAGGACTGAACCTGACATACGAACCTGATGGAAAATAACATAAACAGCATATGAAGAAATCGAAAATTCATTTTTATGCATCACGTAAATTATTATAGCCTTCCACGGTTTTCCTTATACATTCCTTCTTCGTTCGATCTGATTGTTGCTCCGATTGACCTGAAATTGAAATATCTCATGTAATTCGTTTCACTTGAACCTCTCCGGTATCCAATGTTTAAGGGAGTTTTCATGAATTAATAGTCGTTCAAAAGAACTTAACTTTTAATTTCAAATGAATTGGTATTGACCAAATTTCCAAAGAATTATCAAGAAGTTTTATGGTAACGTTATACGGCAATTGACAATCATGTGGTCATGTACTTTACCGGTCATTAAAGATAGACAAAAACGTATTTTATATTCAAATTTCTGCCATTGTGACCAATTTCAAAAGTCTGAATGGGAAGGCGTCCCTTGATATCCTATTTTTTAATCAAAAAGCGAAGGTGTCTATTTAAAATAATTGTCTTCCCATCTGTACCCTTGAAACCAGAGTGCATAATTGATTTACTGGACCCTGCACGAACAAACTGTGAAGACCCTCACAGTTAAGTGCATTTAGCTTTCTTTCCCCAATGGAAAAAAAAACAAACCCTACCTTGCTTGGATTCTCGACAATCTTGGACGAATGTCCCCGGTTTTTGATAACCTCCAATGCTTCCTAAGATTCCTCTTTCTCGAACGAATCTTCGTTTTTTCGATGTATCTTCCGGATGTTCGACGACTCCCAATTTCTCTTGTGGTTCAATGAGTTCTTCAAGCTCGTTCATGAGCGAAGCTGAGTCAAATTTTTGACATTCTTCCTGACGATGGGTAGGTCTTTGGTAATTTTCCATTAACAATTCCGCTGAACGACAACAGATGAATGTCCTGAAAAAAAAACAAAATTCTTACTCTTTCTAGCTTGGAACATCAAGTGGCTCTGCTAGAGCTTCTGTACCATCTTGGCCACACTCCGCATTATTTCATGAAAAAAGTAATTTTTCTAATTCGTCCTTTATTTTATACCCCCAACGGCTCGTTTATTGTTTCGAACGCCCCTTCGGTGCTAAACCTCCTAGTCTCCGGTCGTTCTCCACCATCGCCCTTTATGCCCACCACCCTTTTCTGAGGTGAAACCAAGGAACGTCTCCAGAAGACTTCAAAATCAAAATTTCGAAAAACCAAAAGTTCGGGCATCAACTAAAACACAATTCTGATCTATCTGTCTAATCTGCGTCCAAAATTTTAACGTGCTTCCAAGCGCCACCGGGCGAAAAAAATGGACAAGGGTGTACCCCATAGCGACATTTTTTTGGAATTTTTTTAAATGAGCAAACTTCGTCAGAATGTAGAGCAACATTTAAAAGTTCAATTCACATACAAAAAAAAAACGCTAAAAATCAATTTCAAAAATTGATTCCAAAAGAGTGCAATTATTAGGTTGGCCGGAAAGTAACTGTCCATTTTTTGATTCGTGAATAACACAAAAACCAGACTAATTCAAGATTGACAGTATGTACCGTCGTGGTCCACAACATGTTGCCAACATACAGGTAACTTGTGGATACCATACCTCCAACAGCCAGCTAGCTGTGAATCAATGCATTCCTAAAAAACATTTTTGATCTCATCGACAGTGTTAAATTATTTCCCTCCGGGTGGTGTTGTATATATCCAAATAACCAAAAATGAAAGGACCAAGTCAGGAGTTTAAGGAACGTGAAGCGCTATGCAGCTAAGGCGGCTTAGGACTGAATTAACTCATCTTAAATACCTGTAGATCCTATGTCTCACGGAAAGTCAAGTAAATCCTGGACCGCTTTAGTTGGACGGTTCTTCTTTGCTCCCCTTAATCTCCTGATTTGGCTTTTCATTTATTGGTTTTCGGAGATATGCAACGCAGTCAGGAGGGAAAATAATTCACACTGAAGATGAGGTAAAACACGGCAATGCAAAATATATTTATTCGCAGCTAGCTGGCTGTTGGAGGGATGGTATCCACAAGTTACCTGAATGTTGGCAACATGTTGTGGACCACGACGGCACATACTGTCAATCTTGGATTAATATCGTTTTTGTGTTATTCGCGAATCAAAAAATGGACAGTTACTTTTCGGTCAACCTAATTGTACTGAATTATGAGCTTTCGGAGCTCATAATTTTTTCACAGTGCCGAGAAGGAAAAGCTGATTACAGTTCTGTGATCAGCGTGTCCAAAAGTACCAACTGAAAAAGTTTGAGAAAATCCCAAAACTTTTCTGAAAACACTTCCCTTGTTAGGAAAAATTCGCCTCATTAAAGGTTCATGTAACTATTTTTCTCGTCTGAAAACTTCTTGAAATCCTAAAATTTCGCCATTTCAATGTATTTTTAAAAGATTTCGATGGTAGACGTTCAAACTTTTCTATATTACAAAGCATAAGCAGCGGCCTATTGAAAGATTTTAACTGGAAAATACCCCGAATCGCAGTCTTTAGAAGCTCAATAGAATCATTTTTGGTCAATTTTCAACCATTAAAAAAAACATACTCCATTTCCTGACCCGCTTGCTATGAAGTTGGCTCATCGAAGGATATGGTTGGTGGTCTGTAATGTCAAAATATGAAAACTTGTAAGAAATATTTTGCCGAGAGAATGAAGCTTTTAAAATTCGAAAAATTTCCCAACAAAAATCACTGTTCTAGCCATCCTAGGAGCTATTATATGGATGTTTGAAGTTTTGAAAGCTTGAGACGCAGACAGCAAGACAACCTAACAGTCTGCGTCTCTCGCATTTTACTTTTTTCAATGAAAATGTGAATATGAGTCATATTTGCAACAAACAACGTTAAGCAAGAAAGACGTTAAGCTTGAGAGACGCAGAGTGTCGTCTCTAGCTTCCTAAACTTCAAATACCCATATCTCAGCTCATGGGATAGCTAGAAAAATGATACTTGCTGGAAAATAATCCAAATTTTCAAGGCTTCATCCCAATGGGAGTTCATTTTGATCTAATAAAAACTCACAAAAGACCATCTCGATCAGCGAGTTTCTTCAAGATGTCTTCTTCACTTATACCGAAAAACCTTCTATCAGGATGAGATCTTGTAGAATAAATATAAAATTTCAGAAAAATAGAGAATACACTCCAAAAGGTCCAGATTCAGTACTAGACCATTTTGGAGCGAGGAATATTGATGAAAATCAAAAAATTTGAGACCGGTGAAAATCAGATACCAGTCAGTGGGTGATAAGAACATAAGAATGAAGGAATATTGATAGAGTAACCGAAGAATCTAGAGGGCCAGACATTCAGCGAGAGAGTGTGGAACGAGGAGCGAGAGGCAGAGAGTTCAAACACCATCCCGTGTTTTTCAACCAGATGAGGGTGCATAAAAAAGCCCATGACTCATCCGAAGATACGCAAAAAAACAACTGCCTCGTTCACAGGTTTTCTTTTAGTTTTTTTAGAATTTTCTTCCGATTTCATTAGTTGATTTTGATTGAGCATGTCGAGAGCTTCAAAATGAGTCTAAACACAAATAGGCTCTGTCCACTCTGACGTCAAGCTCCACCCATTATTATTGCCAAAGAAGAAAAACCTATTTTTTGTGACAAATGATAATTTTCACAGATCGAAAGTATGGATTTTGATTTTTACATCAAACTACATTTCATAAACCTCCAAATATATATATATATATATATATATATATATATATATATATATATATATATATATATATATATATATATATATATTGTCTTTAGATTTTCTAAAATAACCATCTAACAAGGGAAGTCGTTTCAGACACCGGTTGAGAATTTGCTCAAACTTTTGTCATTGGTACTTTTTGGCACGCTGATCACAGAACTGAAGTCAGTTTTTCCCCCTCGGCCCTGTGAAAAAAGTTATGGGCTGTTTAAGTAATTTCAGTGCTAATTTCTCACTTTTTGAGTGAATTTTTGAAAGGGTTAATAGCATTTCTTCGGAGTTTTTTGTATGTAAATCGTATTTTTAAATGTTGCTCTTCAATCTGAGAAAGTTTCCTCATTTTTCAAAAAAAAATTTTTTTCGATAAAAAGTCGCCATATGGTACCCCCTTTGGAATTTTTACAAATTTTCGAAAAATTTTAAAATGTGCCCAAATGATTTCTAAACGTATGGAAACGATAAAAACATCATTTTGACCAAATTTGGTAGACGTTATTCTTCTTGTAATCACAAAAATGTGATTTGTTGCAAAACTTCAATAGATCATAGTTCTTCGAAAATTGACTGGAAGCACTCAAATAGTTCTCAATTGAATAGTCCTGACTTATATTGTTTTTTCCAACGAAAAAATGAGACAATCTACAGAATTCGGACTAACAATACGACTAGCGAAGACTTGGTAGTGTGACTTCAAAAATTTTCCAGAACATCTACCAGTATTTCTCGAATTTTATCAAAAATTATGGTTTTTCCGAATAAATGACAATCTGAATGAAAAAAAATTTCCAAAAAAGTTTGATGCAACTTTTAAAGAATTCTAGAGGGATCAGAAAAAAACAAAAAAAGATTCAAGAGGAAGGTATCGAACCTGACCGTTATCAGATACGTCCGTCCCTCTTCACCACTACACCACTGCTGGCTGCTCTCTCCTCGTTCTTCAATGAATATAAGAAAGGGGAGAAGGCGCGGCGCTCAAAGGCGCTTAAAAAACTGAAATTACTTTCGGAGCTCATAACTTTTTTCACGGGGCCGAGGGGGAAAAACTGATTTCAGTTCTGTGATCAGCGTGCCCAAAAGTACCAATGACAAAAGTTTGAGCAAGTTCTCAACCGGTGTCTAAAACGACTTCCCTTGTAAGCTGATTTTTAGCGTAGAAACCAAGTCGCAAATGTATCTTCTGTGAAAAAAAACCAAATAAATATGATTATAATGGTATTTCAAAAAAATATAGGTATTCTGAGCATTTCATGGTATTTAGAAAAGAAGACTTAGCGCGCCTGCGCTTGCCAGTCTAAAAATTTGAGGTCCTGGTGATTCCTATATTTTTGGATTTTAGGGTTTTTTAGATTTCTTGGATTCCTTCATTCCTGAATTCTTAGAATTTTTAGATTTTTCAGATTTTGAAGATTTTCACATTTTTTTTCTGGTTTTAAAGGGATCATTTTGGTTCACAAATTTTTAGCTTTTCTACAAGCCGAGATACGGTCACTTAAAGTTTAGGGGAGATGCAGGCAGTCAGAGATAGAGAAGCAGCGTGTCTCGTCGCCTGCGTCTCTCCTAAACTTCAAATGACCGTATCTCGGCTTGTAGGAGAGCTCGAAAGTTGGTTTTTCTACAGTAATGTTTGAAATTCGTAGTTCTATCAAATTGTTTCAATTTTGGTACTTTTCAGGATTTTTCGGTTATGCAGATTGTTTTGATTTTCAGATTTGTTGATTTTCAATCATCATTTTGGTTCAAAAACCAACTTTCTAGCTCTCCCAGTAGCCGAGATACAGTCATTTGAAGTTTTGGAGAGACGCAGACTCTCACTCTAATTGTCTGCATCCTCACTCTAATTGTCTGCATCTATCCAAAACTTTAAATGGCTGTATCTCGGCTTCCAGAAAGGCTAGAAGGGTCTTTTTTCCACAGAAATGTTTGAAAGTCTTAGCTTTATCTAATCATGTTCAAATTTTAAATTTTTCAAAAATCTTAGGAGTCTTATGTTTTTTAGAATTTTCAGAATTATCAATTTTTCAGTTTTTTGAGAATTTTAGGATTTATAGACTTTCCGAAATTCAGTTTTTTCCGTTTTCCGGGATTTGGGACTATCTATTTATTTTTGTGCTAAATTCCCGTAACCCACAGCAAGTGCGCTCCATTGCACAAAGTTCCTCCTCCTGAATGCCCAAAAAACACACACACAACGAGGTTCTGTTCTTGTTTCTGTCCCCTCGAAAGGTCATCTGTCGTTGTCCCCACTCTCTGTGTGTCTCATGTTGTCTGCGTCTCTCCGGGTGTGTCTCTCTCGTCGTCTTAGCCTCGGAGAGAGTGTGAGAGAGTGAGAGGGGAAAAAGAAAAGCGACGCACACACGCCGAATCGAACACCACTCACAGAGAGTGTGAATTGTTTTGTTTCAGTCCTTTTTTCCTTTTTCGCTGCGTTTTTTTTTAATTGAAAAATCGAAAATACCGTAAAACCGTAAAACCTGTATTAGAAGGAACGGCCCTTCATAAGCGAAAATTAGAAAAATAACCGTCTAGAATTTTCGAAAACATTCGCTATTCTCTAGAAACTTCTATACGATTTTTTGTATTGTTTTTTATGTCTGGACCGAAGATCTTGACTAAAAATTAGTGTCTCAGCTCCTTGACCCCCATTCGCCCCGAAAAACCGACCAATTATCGATTTTCCTCGCAGAGACATCAACATCTCGCGAAACCACACGCACATCGACGTCACCCACAGTAATTTGGCGAAAAATTTGATCTACCGTATCGAGGATCCTTCGGAGAACGGCACATACATCAACAATCGACGGCTGTGTGTAAGTTTAGCGGCCGAATTCGAGTGGTGACCTAGAAATCGCGAGAAAGTTCGGCCACCTTGAAATTTATGGTTTTTTTTTTGCCGATTTTTCTGGATTTCCGTATATTTTCTGCCGGTGTTTAATGATTTTTTTGAGCTTCTAGATGCTTTTTGACTTATTTTCATAAAAAAAAATCAACTGGTGGCCTAGAATTCCAAAACACGGCCACCAGGAAAAATTTCAAATTTTCGTCATTTTCGATTTTTCTCGTATTTTTGCCTTTTTTATGAATTTCTGAGGGCTTTCTCAACATATTTTCATCAAAAAAACATGCTGATGGCCTAGAAATTCACACATCGGCTACCTGGAAAAAATTCGGCCACCTCCGGAAAATGTTTGGATTTTCTCCATTTTTCTTGGATTTTTCTGAGGTTTTTGCCTATTTAGACTTATTTTTCAAATTTCCAGATGCTTCTTACTTTGTTTTCATTCAAAACTGGAAATTTTTCAAAAAAAAAAACAATTTTTTGAAAAATTTCAACTTTCGAAAAAAAGTTCTTTTAAATTTTTTTTCACATTTTTCGTCCGAAGTAGCAAGAAATCAACAAAATTTGACACAAAACTTGCGAAAATTCAAGCTAGGACGTGTTTGGCGGCCTAAAATTCCAAAACTCGGTCACCTGGAAAAATTTCAAATTTTTGTCATTTTTTCTCGATTTTCTGGAATTTGGTTTTCTAGGCCATCTTAACTTCTCTAGGCCGGGTAGATTTCTGGTATTTTTGCTTGTTTCGTGAATTTCTAGGCGCATTTTGAGCTAATTTAATCAAGAAAATCATCTGATGGCTTAGAAATTCGCACATCGGCCACCTGAGAAAAAACTCGGCCACCTCCGGAAAATTTCAAGATTTCTCGAATTTTATAGATTTTTCTTGCAGAAAGAAGAGCGACACATCCCCGAAATTGGTCAAATCGTGAATTTCGGCCACCGAAACAGACTTAATCATCCGCCGGACGCTGAAATTCCTCATCCAGAAGCGGATTTCGCGTTCATCGTCGATATGGCCGATGAGGATACGGGATCGGGCCGGAAAATATTAAATATCAAGGATTTGAGCGTCAGGGACCATTCGGAACCCCTTCCCGCCGCCACACAGGTCATGGAGGCCGATTCGACGGATAATAGTGAGAAATTCAGGGGTTTTAAGCGGAGAAATCAATTTCAAAGCAATTTTTGGTCCGGGAAGTGCTAACAATTCGAAAAATTGTTCCAAAACATTTTTTAAAAAATTGTTCCAAAACATTTTTTTTTCAAATTTTCAAAAATGCCAAAAAAAAACCGTTCCAGGGCTTCTAGAACCATCTGAATCCAACAACACGATTTCATCGACATCTACTGCAGGACCAGCGACTTCTGGAAACACTGCCACGTCATCAACGTCGTTATCGGCTCCGCCCACTTCTAGTGTCAACGGATCGGCATCGAATGGATCGTTGACGAATC
Source organism: Caenorhabditis nigoni (assembly GCA_027920645.1). Classification (NCBI taxonomy): domain Eukaryota; kingdom Metazoa; phylum Nematoda; class Chromadorea; order Rhabditida; family Rhabditidae; genus Caenorhabditis; species Caenorhabditis nigoni. Next base: position 9,851,968 of record CP115869.1, read on the forward strand.
CAAAGCAGATGCCGGTGGGTTTTTCTGAAAATTTCAAGAGAAAAAACGCTGAAAAATTGGATGTTTTTGGAGGTTGTGGAGTTTGATGACCTAGAAAATCGAAAAACTCGGACATGGGTGTTTTAGGCGGTTTTCGAGAATTTGAAAGTGGTTTGTGAGGATTTTATGACCGATTGATGAATGCTAGTGGTATTAAGTGTTATTTCAGCAAAAAGTTGCTGGAAATTGTAAATTGTGGTGTTTGGTGGCCTAGAAAATGCAAAAACTCGGCCATGGGTGCTTTTTGCGTTTTCCGAGAGTTTTTGAGCACATTTGTAAGATTATGGCCGTTCAATAAATTCTAATGGTTTAAATGTTATTTTAGCAAAAAATCCCTGTAAATCGCTGACTTTTCAACTTGCTGGTCTAAAAATTTCGAAAACTCGGCCGTGGGTGTTTTTGGCGTATTTCAGTGTTTTTTGGGCACTTTTTAAAGCTTTTAGGGCCTTTTTGCTGAATTCTGGTCATTTTCACTAGAAAAAAGTACTCCAAATATTAACACAAATATTGGTGGCCTAGAAAACTACCAACACTCGGCCGTAGGTGTTTTTGGCGTATTTCAGTAATTTTTAAACACTTTTTGAAAGTGTTTTTATTTATTTAATAGATTCTAGTCGTATTCAGTGTTCTTTCAGTAAAAAATGATTAAAAACCATCAAAATTGTTTGTGGCCTAGAAAACCCCCAAAACTCGGCCATCTAGGTTTTTGTTTGTTTTGAAGCGTTTTAAAGCGAGGTTTTGCAATTTTTCAATTTGCAGGGCACATATTCATCGTCCTCACCGATAATTCTGCTGAATCCACCAACCAAAGCGCCGCACGATTCGCGTTTCGACGATTCCATAAATCTTAAGATTCAAAAAGCTCGTCTAGCAAGACAGTTCTCGGACAAGCTCAATGAGCAGTACGCACGGCTTTTAGTCCAAATTCCCGCTCTCGAAATCCACAAAGACGCCGTCACCGAGCTGCTACGCGTCAATTGTTGTATGCACACCCAATTCTCGACGCTGGACCAGAAATTGGAATATTTTCGAAAGCAATGTGCTGATAATCAGGAGATGAAGGAGCTGGCCGAGTTTTGCACCCCGGTGGCCGAGTTTTTGGCGGCCGAGGAGGAGCAGGAAAAGACCATCGAGATGAACGACATATTAAAGAAATTGTGCGAGAGAGGACTCCCAAAAAAGGATCCAACGCCTTGGAATCCGCTGAACTCTGAGCAGCACTACATCAACTGGATGAAATCCATGAACATGACTGATAAGATTGTGGAGCCGTCGACAGATGCGGCGCGTGATGGACAGTTTCAAGTGCACATCCCGGCGTTGTTCAGCTTGCAAAACGCGGTTCAGAAGGCCCGTTTCGCCAACTATGGCTCTGGACAGTTCCATTTTCAGCATTATTTGACTCCGTTGAGACGTGTGGTAGATGTGGTTCCGATTGTTGGAGGTGGCGTGGGCGGCAGTGGGAATGGTGGACATGCAGGTGCCTATGGTGGCGCCCAGGGACACATTGGAGTGATTGCTCATGCTCCGGGCCGCGAACATATTGACGTTGACGAGGAAAGACACTCGGGTAGCTCTGGATCCAACACCGACAACAACTTCTCGAGACGACGTACGAATTCGGAGGAGAGCGACACTGTTGATGGCTTTGGCACGGATGATGACGATGCTCCACAGCCACCACAGGCCCGTACTGACGCTCCAGAAGCTCCAGAAAACGTGTCACCCGCTCCAGAATCCCCAGCTCCACAGGAAGCCACTGAAGACGCCGCGGAAGAGGAGGAGATGGAAGGAGAGGAGATGGAATCCACGCCGACGCCATCGCCAGTTAACGTTGTGAAGGTAAAAATTAAACTCCCCATAAAATTAGACCTTCAAAGCATTTTTAAACGTTCAAAACGAGTCATTTTTAGCATTTCGAGAACTGGTGGCCTAGAATCCGACACTCATGGCCTAACTTTTTCATTCTTAATTGTTCTCTCTCGAAACTTGCAAATTCAAGTTTCTTGCAAAAAAACTATCTTAGACGATTTTTCCCCGGCTTACCCGCTGCCCGTTTTGGCCCGTAACCCAAGGTGGCCGAGGATCCGACACCCGTGGCCTAGAAATTCAACTTTCTCAAACCTAGGCATGATTATACTTGTTTGAAAGCCCACAGCGAAACAAATTCAATGGTATAAATTTCGTTGCTGGTCTAGAACCCGTCACCCCTGGCCTAACTTTTTTAATCTCAATTTTTACAACTGGAAATTTGCAAAATCGAATTCCTTGCAAAAAACTTATGTAGACTTTTTTCCTCCGGTTTCCCTGGGGCCCGTTTTGACCCATAATCAATAGTGGCCTAGAATCCGACGCCCGTGGCCTAAAATTTCAATTTTTCCAAACCTAGGCATGATTATACTCATTTGAAAGCCCACAGAAAGATACATTCCATGGCCTAGAAATTCACAGGTGGCTCAGAAAATGCAAAACTCAGCCATCTTGCAAGTTTTCGCGTTTTTTCCAGGAACCCGAAATCGATCTTCGCCAATCGACGACGCCACGAGTGGAAGCGCAATCTACCCTGTCTGCCGTCGTCTCCACTGGTCTCATGCCTCTGAGTTCTCCGATTCTCAAGAAGACGTCAGATGACGTGACGCTTCCTTTTGAATCCACTCCCAAGGAAAATACAGAAAAAGTAGCAGATACTCTAGAGGAAGTCGTGAAGAAAAACATCAAAAAGATCAAAGCGATCGCCGCAACGATGACACCGTCTTCTGAAGCGCCAACGTCATCTGGAACCACGTCATCGACGTCGGACGCTTCTGCTTCAAAGAAAAAGAAGACGTCAACATCTTCACCCAAAGAGCGTCGAATGAAGCAGTTGGATGATGCGTCGTCGGCAGAATCGGATTCAGAAGATGATGGCGGTAAGAAGAAGGCAAAGACGTGGAGACGATCTATGCGGAAGGCGACGTCGCCAATGAATTCGAGGGAAGACGATGAAGACGTGGATGAAACGCCAAAAGAAGAGACACGAAAGTCGCGTCGAAAGCCCGCAACTCGACGGACCGATGGCGAAGGAACGTCGTCGTCGCGTCGCAAACGAGCTGCCGACGACGATGGAAGTGAAAAGGAGCCACAGCCGAGAAAGCAGCAGCGACGTGGAAAGGTAAGCAATCTATTCGAATTCCCCATAAAATTTGATCCCGGAAACCTTTTTTAACGTTTAAAACTGCCCATTTTGAGCTTTTTAAGATATGGTGGCCTAGAATCAGACACCTGTGGCCTTATTCTTCAAATCTTTATTTTTCTATTTTGAAATTTGCAAATTCAAATTCCTTGCAAAAAACTACCGTAGTTTGTGTTTTTCCGGCTCCCCTAGGACCCGTTTTGGCACATGGCCTAGAAATCCACCTGGTGGCCTAGAATCCGACAACCATGTCCTAACGTTTTTATTCTTCATTTTTCGCATTCGAAACTTGCAAATTCGAGTTCCTTGTAATCAACTATTCTGGACCATCCTTGCCTGATTTCTCTGCGACCCGTTTTAGCCCAAAACCTAAGGTGGCCTAGGATCCGACACCCGTGGCCTAGGAATTCAACTTTCTCAAACCTAGGCATGATTATATTCGTTTGAAAGCCCAAAACAAAATAAATCCAATGTCTCAAGTTTCCCGGCCTAGAAATCTACTGGTGGTCTAGAAACCCAAAATCAATTTCTCCAAAAATTTACAGAAGAAGAACGGCGACGATTCGTATGATGCGGACAAGGAGAAGTGCGGCGTGGCAAAACTGTCGCACTGTTTGTGTGTAAAATTGGAAAAGAAGAATGATTTAGAATGGGTAAGTGGCCTAGAAAAATCTACCCGGCCTAGAAAAGATAAGATGGCCTAGAAAACCAAATTTGAAGGAAACTAGGCTTGCGTATACTCATTTTAAAACTGTTTAACAGCAGAAGCCAACCAAGCTAGTTTCATGACCTAGAAATTCGTCCATGGCCTAGAAAACCAAATATACTAAATTTGAGCCAATACGGCCTAGAAAACCGTGAATTTTTGTCTTGCAGGTGTCGTGCTCGGACTGCAATCAATGGTTCCACGTTTACTGTGTCCGTCTCAACAACCTGAGCTACGCAGAAGAGGACGTCTTCTCGTGCTGTGGACCCAACCCGTCTCCAGAAGCCGTCGCCAGTCTGGCCGGTGACGTTGCCGCTCGGTTACGAGCTTTAAAACTTTCGAGAATAATCCAGTCACCGGAGCGATTTTGAATTTTTGCCGTTTTTTTTTGAAAAAAACAATTTTTTCAATTTTTTATTTGCTATTTTTGTATGTCCTACCAATCCCACACATCCCAAAAAAAGTTTTGTCTTTTTATTATTTTTTGAAAAATTCGAAAATTTTTGATTTTTTTTAATTTCCCGCCCAACCACCCGAGTTGTGAATTTTTTTTTGTTATTTTTACAGTAAGAACCCAAGTAGAACTTCCCATTAACCCCGCCCCTTACTATCTAACTTCACAGATAATCACATTAAGCCCCGCCCCTTTTCTCTCTCACACCATCCCGATTTTCGCCACCCCCCAAAGCCCCTCCCATTTTTTGATTCCAGTTTCTGCTCCAAACACTCAAATGGTCCCCAGTCCCCCTTTTTCATTATAGCCAAAATGCCAAGCCACGCCCCCTTTTCCTCGAGTTAATGTCTTCTAGCCACGCTCCTTTTTAATTCTCCCGCCTAATTTTCTTCGTATTTTTTGTTCAAAAATGTGTGTTGCGCCTTTTCTTCTTCTATTTTTTTAACCCGGAATAAACAGTAATCCCAATGAAAAATTTTGTTTTTGCTAAAATTTCAAAAAATTTAGAAAAAAATCGATAGAAAAACAAAAATTTCACAGAAAAAATTGAAAAATTAATGAAAAAAAGAGAAAAAAAAATCTGAATTTGTAGACAAAAAATTTGAAATTGAAGCTTGAAAATCGAACTGCAAGCTTTTCCGTTCAGTGGAGCGGTATTTGAAAAGCAGCATTTTCTGGATTTTAAAAGATGTTTTTATGACGAAAAACTGGCTAAAAGCGTTTTTGAGCGTTTCTAAAGCTATTATTTTTCGAAAAACTCCAAATTTGAAAAAAAGTAATTGTTTTTTGCACTTAATGAGTGTGTTTGAGTCTAATAAACAATAATAATCATTGCAAATTCCAAAAAAAAACGATGAAAATCGTTAATAATTAGCTGAAAATCGGTTTTTAGAAGTTTTACCGGCGCGCAAGCGCGCTCCACCGAACTGAACTCATTTTTCGTGTTTTTTACTGTTTCAGCGATTAGAAAGCAAGTAAAATGTGTGTTTGAGTCCCAATTTCAAAATCTATCTTGTTGACTATAGTTTCAAGACAATTATGAATATACTTTGTGTTTATTAATTGAATTCACTGACTTTTTAAAGGTACCAAAAACTCTTGATGACTGTTTTACTTACAAACTTTGCACGTAGAAACAAAAAAGTTGCAAATTTCGGGTTAAGGTCTTTTAAATTTTGTCACCATGAAGCCGAGAGAGTCTTGGAATTATAGTTAACAGATAAGATTTCGAAAAAAGGATCTTAATTCTGTAAAAAATTATCAAGATCAGAGATGAGCGGAATTCCTTATTCCTTATTCCTTCTTCCTTATTACGGGTGTTTTTCTATTTCTTATTCCTTATTCCTTTATCCGGATTATTAAATTTTTATTCCTTCTTCCTTATTCCTTATTCCTGATTTTTTTTATCATTTTTCCGGAAATTTTGGACAATTTTTAGTTTGAAAGTTTTCAATTTTTAACATTATTTAAACCTAGAGCTTTTCTTAAAATGTCGTTTAAAGTAGCTTAAAATTTATTTCTACATGTTTTTTCAAAAAAAAAATGTCAAAAACAATTAGATTTTTTCAAACTTTTGTTCCTTATTCCTTATTCCTTCTTCCTTCTTCCGAGTGTTTTTTCGTTCTTTATTCCTTATTTCTTATTCCGGATTTTCTAAATTCTGTTCCTTATTCCTTCTTCCGTGTTCCGGATTTTTAAATTTCATTCCTTATTCCTCATTCATTCTTCCGGATTTTCAAAATTAGCAACATTTAATTATGTTATATCAAATACTCTCCAGTTCGTTATTTGACAACGCTAAAACGTGCGAAAAAAATTCCACCTGAAATATCTCAAAACCCTTGTGATAATAAGTTTCTCTTGAGATCCTGATAAAATTTATCACTGTAACTTTCGAAATTGTATAATTCTGCAACGAAAAACCAACCGAAATTCACGTCTGCTACCTCCCTTTCTCCCTCGGCAAAACGCTTCCCCCTCTCACCGTCTATCGTCTCTCACGCGACGAGGGCAGACTCCGCCCACTCCACACACAAAACATAGCGGGCGGCGGAAACCGGGAAGTGTCGGTACATGCGGCGAGTGACAACCCCGCCGGCCACACTATTCGACGTTCTATTAAAACCATTCAGGGCCTTACTTAAGACCCGGTGTACAATTTTTGGAGCCCTGCCGCTTGCGGCAGGGTAAAAGTGACTTCAATATTGAGAGTATTTTCTGATTTTAAAGAAATCGGAGCTGCTAAAGAGAAAGGCTGATGGTCGAAGAACATTTTCATGCGATAAAATTTTTTTGGACGGAGTCCCCCTTTAAACTATATTTCATGAACCTCCAAACAAAAAGTTCGTAAACTCCTAAATAACTAAAATTTTCATAGTGCCATTTTTTCTATAGTGACCTTTTTGGCTATATTTCTCACTAGCTTTTTTAAAGTTTATTCCTCACTTCTCCCGTCTCCAAGCACAATAAATATCAGTGCTCAAGTAACTCGGTTCGTATAAGAGATATTAAAAATCTGTCGACTGACAAATTTTTTATCATAGTATCGCCAATGTTTTATCAGTTGACAGATTTTTGATATCTCACATAGGAACCGATATTATTGAGCTCAAAATTCGTCTGCTTTTTCCGCATATTGACGCGCTTGTAAAAAATTTCAAAAATTCGGGAAGATTTTTTTTGAGAATCTAAAAAACCAAAGTTCAATGCATTTAAGAATCTAAGAATCATCGTCATTTTCAGCTGAAAATCGCTAAAAATTGTAAATTTCTGTCGAAAAATCGATACTTTTGTTCAGAAATCCTATTTTTTAGATCAAAAAGTCCGCATTTTCGGATGGAAAACCCCAATTTTCAGCTCTAATAATCACAACTTCAAGCTTAGAATTTGAGATTTTATGTTCAGAAATATCAATTTTTAACTCAAAATTAATTGTTTACAGCACAGAAAAATCAAAATTTTCACCCCAAAACTACAATTTTCGACTCAAAAAATCAAAATTTTAGCTCAACAATGACGAATCTCAGTCTTGAAAATAGCTAATTGCGAGGAAATTCAGAGTTTCAGCTCAAAAACTTCTAATTTTCCTGTCAAAAAGTCTCAATCCAAGAAAATATGAAATCTGATTTCTAAAACAGAAATGCTTTAAAAATCGCAAAAAATCGCATTTTTTGACCGATATGTTTTGTTTTGGTATCAAAATGTAGCCTGAAAAATTTGGTGCTTGTCATATACATTATTTCTGTGTTATATAAAGTTTCTGAAGCTAGCGACGTCTTCTAAGATATTTTCCATAGAACTTGAGAGCAAGTGCGCTCTGCGGCTGTAGGTGAGCGCAATTTCGATTTACGGGGAATGGGGTATTGTTATTCTTTTTTGCGCATTTTCTCTAGTGTTTATGGAAAGAAAACAGTGGAAAATTGAATTTCAAAATTGAATTTCAATTGAGTTCGAATTTTATGAAAAATTCTGACTTGAAATTATTCAAAATGATCAAAAGTTCCAAAAATTCAAGAAAATGCGATTTCTGGTGGATTTTCGACGATTTTTGTGGATTTTGATTGAAAAATAAAAACAAAAGGAAAGATTTTCAGTTCTGCAATACCAAAAATCAAAAATTACAAATTTTAGCCCATAAAACACAATTTTCAGGTCTAAAAAATCTAATTTTCAGCTGAAAATGGTCAAAATAACCAATAACCAACTGAAAAATAGGGTTTAACAGCATATTCAGCTCTGAAAATTTCTGAATTTTCTGAATTTTGGACGAAATTTCAAAAAGAAAAGACTGTTTCGACCAAGTGCATGGACAGTCAAATGAAATGAAAAAATAAAGGAGGTGCTGGTCTCATCAGCATGTGACACCTCCTTATTTGGACGGACAAAGAAAACAAAGAAAACATATATTGTCAAGCATACAGACACACAGACAGACATGAATATAGAAGTCATATTTTGAAGTCATTAAAAACATTTCACTCTATTCTCATCTTTTCATAAGATCCTTCTTCATATGAGGAGCCAATATCATCGTTTCTATTTGTTTTTCCCATAGAGTTCAAAAAGTTTGACTGCAATTCGAAAACGTAGAACATAGTCAAGCAAATGTTGATTAAATTATAAGTTTCATGTGAGGACGGTTTCCGGGTCATCGGTTTTTAGTTGCTTTTCCAGACGTGAAGAAGTTCCGAATTGTTGGACGATGACAGATGCATGCTCTTTTGAAAGTTTCATCATCTCGCTTCTTCTTTTTGTTCATTTCACGACAGTTTTCCAAAAAAATTTGTTCTGAAACAAAACTTGGTTGAACCGCATTGGTTGGTTAATGATGTAATGCTGACGCATCCAACTCGATTCCTGCAATGAAATTTTATTTGGCTAATGATACAACTATAATTTTTGGCTTCAGACTGCTGATTCTATCCGTGTTAAGATAAACATACGGGAAACTAATTTGAATTTTGAGACATGAGAACTTATCAATTTTGAGAAATTGTTGCTATGACAATTTCAGCTGGTAAATGCTTTCACGCTTGAAATTTCGATAGAATTCGGGGAAGATTCCACGAAAAATCGATTTTTTTTTCTCCTGTTGCTCAAAAAAAGGTTTTAAAAAGAAAAACTTACTTTTCAATGACAATTTCGATTTTTCCAGTGACAGTTCTCTCCATTTTTTTCGTGAATCCCTTTTGATTTGAAGTTAAATCAGAAATTAGAAATTCGAAAATTATTATGTCGTAGAATAGAAGGCATTTTGAGACAAAGTCTGCAATGACACCAGACGCGCAATTGCACACTCATTTGTATAGAAAGAACGAGGGAAGCACAAACGCACATCCTCGTCGCAAACAATCCAAGTGTGGCTCGGTTTTACAACGGCTACACATTGGATTTCCCCTCGCGAGTACACAGGGCCTGTTTTTATCGGAAAATCGATCACAGTGGCCTCGACCCGTTGAGAGGATTTGCCCCATTCGCCTCCTCCTTTTTCTCTGGACAGAGGTGCACATATTTCTCGTTTTGTTCGAATTGCTTGCGTCGAAATAATTAAATTCAAGTCACTGAAAATATATTGTTATTTTTCGTAGTTTTTTTGTTTAATGCACCGTCCAGAAAAGAGGAATATATGATAAATCTTTTGAGTAATTTGACAACATTTCAAGAATTCATCATTTAGCCGCCTTAACGTTCATTTTGCACTCCATATCTTTCACTTAGAGTCTAATGTTGTTAACTTTCAGGTAACCTTCATTCAAGCAACAAAGATAGTTTTCAAGAAGCCGCTGTCCGATGAAATTTATGATGATAATGCGTCGATATTGAACCTACGAATGGCATTATCGGAGTCCCTGCGGCGTTCAAAGCTGACAAGAACCCGAAGAAGGACAATGTCAGAGTTGGAGACTACCGTGACGATCAAAGCAATTCGTTCTTCCGTCGGTTAGAGAAGCGAAACGTTGAGGTGTTGCCGCCAACCTCGACAAGGAGTGCGCTGAAATTGTTGGTTAGTTTTTTTTCAAACCGTGGCTTTCATGAAACGTTATGTTTTCAAACCTTCCAGAATTCATCTCCAATTGTACGTTAGCTCAGAGTAAACTCTGAAGGCTAAAAAAGACCGGAAGAAGATCAATTTCGGAGTTGGAGCCTACCGAAACCATCAAGGCAAACCATTTTTTTCTTCGATAGATGGAGGAAGCGAAGCGTGATGTCATCGTCAAGGATTACGGTGGAATCGTTGGTTAGTTTTTCAGAAAAATTTGCTTCCATAACTATTTCTGAGTTCAGAATTCCTGGAGTTCACGAAGCATCCGCCAAACTTGCTGACGGAGAGAACACAATCAAGGACAAAAGAATCATCCCCACTCCGATCATCTCGATGGAACTGAAGTCGAGCAATCCGAGTTCTTGTTCGAGTGATGCAAAACCGAATTCGTTTACCACCGACCACCGATTTGGAGACATCATGTCCCAATCTTCGAGTTTTCTGGAATTAGTGCAAAGCAGTACCGTTTTTTTGAAAAGCCAACCAGCAGTTTCGACCAAACCGGGGTTCTCGCCTACATTGCTCAAATCCCAGAAGAATCTGTCATCATATTCTTTGCGTGAGTTTTATTATTTCATATGATTGTATCCATTGTTCTGAAAATTTTTTAAAAGCCTTGCTTCAAAGGGCTTAAAAATCGCAATTCTCGATATATTTCGATCTGAGAGTGGTAACCAACCACTGTTACCAGTTTCTTTGCCTGCGTTGCGTGCGCACGCATGTGTGTCCGACAGAGCGCGTTTGCATTTAATCGGAGAAATTGGAAGAAAAAAAACTGATTTTAGAATGTTTCGAGAAGGGAAACGAGTTTGAAAGAGAGAAAAAAGTTAAAGGAATTGAGAATGAGAAAATGCACAGAAATGAAAGTGAAAAATTGAATCGTTTTTGCAGGTCTCACTCCCACCATTGTCTTTGCCAAAAAAAGCTATTATCGATAATCATCGATCAAAAGAATGATGTTGTAATGCCGAGCATTCGTCGAAAAAGGCTTCAAGAATGGTTCCAAGAAACTGTTCTTCACCGCTGTGCAACGAAAATCATAATGGTCGCACGTCTCTTTGGAACCCCCGGATGCCATTATAGGAGTCCCTGAGGTTTTTGAAGCTAACAAGGGCCAAAGAAAATCATTCGGAGTTAGAGCCCACCGTGACAAGCAAGGAAACCCATTTCATTTTCCCATAAGTTGAGGAAGCGGAGCGTCATATCATCGACAAGGAGCACGCTTGGTTAGTTTGTTGAAAAATCGTGGCTCTCATGAAACGTTTTGTTTTCAGATTGCGCCACGTTTTCTGCCAAACTCGTCCTCGGGGAGCACTCTGCTGAAAACAAAAATGAGAGAATTTTCACAACAAGAAGCATATCTGAAACTGAAACTTAAATAAGTGGATCCCAACTTTTGGTCATGTACTGTAAAGCCAAAATCAACAAACATGACCGGGGAAAATGATGTATCAGTGTTCAAGTTTGTTGGAAAGAATGTTAAACAGTACCATAATCAAACCTGCAGATTCCAGAAGGCCGGAGTTTTTTTTTTCCAACATTGCTCAAATTCAAAAGGATCTGTCATTATTCTATATGCTAGTGCTCACATCCCAACCAGAACAGACCCATTCTGCGAGCAATGGATTTTCCCTTCCGTTTATTTCCTTTGCGTGAGTTTTTATATTTATTTTTTCCAAAAATTTATAAGAACCCTGCTTCGAAAGGCTCAAAAATCTCCATTCTCGATATATTCCGATCAGAGTGGTAACCAACCACTGTTACCAGTTTCTTTGCCTGCGTTGCGTGCGCACGCATGTGTGTTCAACAGAGCGCGTTTGCATTCACTTGGAAAAATTGGTAGAGAAAACTGATTTTAGAATGTTTCGAGAAGGGAAACGAGTTTGAAAGAGAGAAAAAGTGAAAGGAATAGAGAATGAAACATTTTACGTAAATTTCAACAAAAAATTGCATAGATGTTACAGGTTTCCACAAATCACTGGAATTACAACACAGTAACATCTTTCAATGGATATGAATGTGTGCGAAAACAACAAGTGATTTGAGTATTCGTTGCGTAGAAAACGAATTCAGCCATAAGCCATCCACATGAATCAACATTTCCCATCTTCATCATTTATAAGACGAGAGAGCGAAGTTGTGAAATGAAGGACCAGTCAGGATTCTCCGGAACAGACGTCTTTCTGTCGTCACCAAAGAATTTATGCTCGCAATAAAAGAAAGCCTGGTTAGCAGTGATAGAAAAACTTCCGTTCTCCTTTTTTCTAGTGGACAGCAATGAGAGCCGAAACCTAGCTGCCGATTTGACCAACACATCATCTTCTGGGTTTCATCGTTCAACGTGAGTTTTCAATAGCGTCGGATTGAAACGAAATTAGCTTTTTTCAGATCTTTTCTGCGTTCTACTCCGGTTTGTGAGCTTTGGATCGGGACGTAGGCCGTGTATGTTTATGTTTGTCAATTTTACCTGGAAATCGAGGAGAGTCACTGAAGATGAGGATGTACTGACAGCAATGGTCGTCACCGAGATCGTCATGTTTGCTACCAAACGATTCTGAACCTGTGCTGCAGACACGTGATTCAATCACGAGTAGAATGCTCCAGATGACAGGAATCTGTCATTCGAAACCGCTGAAAAAAATAGAACTGACAGTTTTTCAGTCGTTTTTTCGATCTATATACTATGGTTAGTTCTGTTTGACGCTTTTTTACTAATTTACATTTTTTTCAGACAAATCGTTCGTCAAAATCGATGCACCTCAATGCGTCGTCGACATTCTTCAAAGTTCGCCAACAAACCGAAAAAACAGATTTCCAGAGAAATCAAACATTATATGAGCCAATGGAAGCAAATCGGTATGAATTTTTGGTGGTGAAGTGCAAACGAAAGAGGTCACACAATGCAAACTGGCAATGGACCAAAAAACCGAATGATGATGATCTCATCTGGATTTCCCTTCTCCGACTCGTTGCGTCACTGTCGACATACCTAACCAATGGAATCAGATGGAAAATCACTTCAAACGAATGGAAAAGATTTGGAATTTCCTATTGTGAGTGGTTTGATTAGAAACATGGCGGACTGGTTCGGCCGTCTCAAAATCTTATAAATATCTGAATCTCGCAAGAAGATTCCAAAAGAAGCTTGATGTTCCATGAAATCCTAGAGTTCAGATCGGAGTGAACCCCCGAAATATGTTTTTAAACTATATAGTCTTCTCTAGTGTTTATGACAAGAAACTGCGAAAATTTAATATTAAAATTTAATTTCAATTGAGTTCGACTTTTATGAAAAATTCAGACTTTAAATTATTAAAAATGACCAAAATTCCCGAACAAATTTCGCTAAAAATCGTAAATTTTCAAAAAATTTCAAAAACTAGTGGTTTCGAGCTCAACATTTTTGAATTTTGACCTCAGAAATGTATTTTGAACTCAAAAATTTTCAGGTCTAAAAATTCTAATTTTCAGCTGAAAATGGGCAAAATGACCAATATTCAACAATCCTTAAAACTAGTGGATTCGAGCTCAAAAATGTCAATTTTATGTTCAATAATTTCGATTTTTGCCAGAAATTAGCTGTTTTTGGGTCAAAAAATCCACGTTGTAATACAAAAAGCGATAGTTTGAGTTCAAAAACCCAATTTGTCGCTCAAAAAATTTGAAATTTTACCTCGAATATTGTAATTTTCGCTCAAAAATTTTGAATTTATGGTGAGAAGTTCTTAATTTCAGAACAGAAAGTACCTATTTTCAGCTCTAAAAATCACAATTGTTATCTGAAAGTGGTCAAAATGACCAACAACTGAAAAATAGGGTTTAACAGCATATTCGGCTCTAAAAATTCCGAAAAAAACGCTTAATTTCCTATTAAAATCCATATTTTTCTAGATCCTGACCCCGGCTACACTGTCCGCTTCTCCCAGAAGAGTGATGTCGCCGAGAAGGAGTTCACCGATGAAGAAACCCTTCTGGAGCTGCGATGTGTGCTGTTCGGAAGGTTTTTGGCACTAAAGGACTGAGTTCCACAGATGGAAATGGAGAGAAAAAAAAATGATTGGAGAGTAGCATTTCGATGAAAGGGTTAATGAGTTCGCGCAGGAGACGTTCCAGAAGTTTCGGTGGGTTTTTTGAGCTATTTTCATCATGGAAAAGCCTTTAAACATCGAAAATGTGCTTTTAAAATCCTGAACGTTTCAAAAAAACATTTTTACGCATTTTGCTCATATGTATATGAGTTGAAGGAAAGTACTCATAGAAAAAACACTAATGAGCTTCTAAGGTTTCAACGTTATTCTAACACTATGTTTCAAGCCCACGGGATGGAAAAGAGACACGAAATCATGAGCGCTGGAACTGATAACTGCTTCGTGAATTCGAATTAATGAAAATAAGATGCAAATGCACGATGAGTCATCCTTGAAATGGTCAGAGAAAATCTTGGCAATTCTTTGGTCTGTCCTTCCAAGTAGTAGTGCTCAATTCGGATTTTGCTGATGAATCATTGACAAACGGGAAAAATTGGGTATTTTTGTTGAACCAAGTAAGTCTTTTTATCAGTTACCCATCTCTTATCCACCAGAATGATCAGTTTAGTTGTCTCTCGACATGATGGTTGCTTGAAATCTATTCTGATCCGTTTTGGTGGAGACGAGAACGATTTTTGTGGTTTCCATTCTCATAGAAATGATTCTAATTGCCTATTTTCTTTGTATATGAAGGTTACATGATTTTCGGGAGTTTTTGAAGACTATTCTAGTTAAATTTATTCAGTATTGGCATCAATAAAATTATAAATACTTTTTTTCTGAATTTTGGACGGAATTTTAGAAAAAACGACTGTTTCGACCAAGTGAATGGACAGTCAATTGAAAAAGAAATAACAGGAGGTGCTGGTCTCATCAGCATGTGACACTTTCTTGTTGGAACGGACAAAGAAAATATTTAAAAAAAAAACAGAAATTGGCAGGCTTACATACATATAGACAGACATGGATGTAAAAGACAGGTATTTTGAAGTTTTGGTTTCTTCTTCTAATAACAAGTGAATTGAATTTAATAAGCAAACAATGTTGTTGACAAAGGGTCGATGAATAGAAAATCCTTGTAATCACATTTTTTAATATTCATTTCATGACGCCCTTCTTGTTGTGTGGAGCCAATGGCATCATTCTTATCCGCTTTACTGTCGAGTTTAATTCTTTTCTTGACTGGAATTCGAAAACGCAGAGCATAGTTCAAACAACAATTTTCTCCATTGCTCTTTGTGATCGGGAGTGTGAGATCTGGAAAAATATTCGTTCAGAAACCAGATTATTTAAAAAAAAATATAAGGAATTTGTGGCTTTAAAGTCAAATGAAATTGACGATTTCATGGAAAATAAGCATTTTTATGCAAAACTAGGCCTTTTTTTTCAATTTTATATGATGTCAAGCCGGTTCATTCAAAGCATAACAACTTACACGGTAAAAAATCACTTTTTCACGTTGCACACATGATTAGGTTGCCGTCTCGGAAAACATACAATCAGTTCGAGTGACTATTCAAATGCAATTCGAGTTATGAAGATCAACATTGTGGACAATGACAGCTGCCGGCTTCATTGAAATATCATCATCTCGGTTCATGTTTCGGTCCATTGCCATAACCTGGGAAGTTTTCTGAAAAAATTGTTCTAACCGATTTGAAATTTTTGTAATTTGAACGCTACCCGTTTGATAAAAATAGGGAATATGCGCATTTCTTCATAGAACTGCTCTAGAGAAACATAGGAAGATTGGTTTTTGGGCAACAACTTCATATATTTTCTGATTTGACCGTGAAAAATTGTCTTCGTGGAAACTGAGAACGTTCTTTTGCGACGCTCCAAGCAGAATTATGTCGATTTGATTGTTGTTCTATTGATTGACTGTTGTTATCAACCTTGTCGCAAAACCTCCAGAATCACTCGACCATAATTCCCATGATTCACTATCTTCTACGACAGAGAAGAATGCATCTGCAAAGTTTCTGGTAAAAATGAAAAAAATCAGTGCTAGATACTCACGTTTTGCAGACTGGGTCGAAGCACATTGCATGGTTCATCATGTTCTACAGACAAATCAAATCATCGCGTTGCTCGATTCCTGAAATATTAGGTTGTTTGGAAAGTTCCTCCCATTTTTGATCTACTGTTTTCAAACTTCGTTTCTATGAACGGGGTAAAAGAAAGGGACCAGTCGTTTCATCACTATATTGGTGGGGTCTAATAGTGTCTATACCCCAACGGAGATCATGCTCCTCTTTTAGTGTGGTGAGATATGCCCTTTGTTTTCACCTCTAACAATTTCCATTTTTGGACACCCTTTTTGTTTTTATTTCTATCTGACCGGAAAATTGCTGAAATAGGTTGTTAATTAGTGGAGGTGAACAACAAAGGTTCATCCTTTCAAACTACCATCACAACCAGGTTTCACCAATTTGAAATGTAGGAATTCTCGTTGGACGAAAATCTCCATTCAAAAAGGCAAATGGGCTTAGGTTTGGAAGCATTAAAAGCCGGGATTGTCAGGGACCCATCTCAAACTTTGTGAGATATATCAAGTACATCAGTGGCAAGCCTTCTGTCAAAAAGCCATAAATTGGAAACTCTCGGCAAAGTCTAAAAATGTCGGAAGACATTGATCACACCTTTTGGCTCAATGCAACTTTTTCCCTGGGTGGGCACCCGTTTGAATCTTTTCATCCTGCATTACACACATGAATGTTGGAATCAAATCTTTACTAGTGGTGATAAATGGGTAATGTATGATTACTATAAACAACAAACCAAGTGAGTTAACAAAGACACCCAACCACCTGACGGCCCGAAATAAGAAATTTGTGTTAAAACTGGGATGATGTTGGTATGTTGGTCTACCAAGGAATGGAGTATTGAGAGGTGCCAGATAAAAGTGCCACTATTTTGACCGATACCTATTCTTGTCAGGTAACATAACTCCGACTTTATGTGGGTCTATATGAAAGGGAAGCACAAAGATTTATTTTGAAAATTAAAATCGGCAACCTCATAAGGGAAGGAAGACCCAGGCCGGTCTCGGTGGATATGGCTAGACGCTTCTGCAATAATTATTGTATAGCTGTAATCTTCTACTTTTTGATTACTACCTATCCAGCCATTTCTAACTTCATCTTGATTGAAAAAGATTCACTTCAAAATAGGATATCAAAAAGGGGTTACCTTGATTTTCAACTCGCTGTGACCGGAGTTCTGGAAGGAAAGCATCCATAATTTAGTGGGGCGTTGGCAGTAAGTCACTGATAATAATGGTCATTACCTCCAATTTATCCGACATCGTTTTGACATTTTTTACATTGAATGTATCGGACGCTAGAAATGGGAGGAACTTTCCAAACAACCTAATAATATCTTTCTTGGCTAACGGTATAACGCTAATTTTTGGCAGAAAACTGTTTTTTTTCCATTCACTTTGGAAAAAAACCCAAAAAAATACTATAAATCCTGGAACATGAGACCTCATCAATTTTGAAAAAGTGCTGCTATACATTTGTGAAAATTTCAACTAACTAATGCTTTCATTCTCAAACTTTCGACAGAACTCAGGGGAGATTTTTAAAAAATTCGATTTTTTCATGTTGCTCAAAAAATGTGTTTGTATAAACAAAAACTCACATTGCAATGGCAATTTCGATGTCTCCAGTGACAGATCTCTCCATTTTTTTTTGTGAATTCCTTTTGATTTGAATTTAAATTAGAAATTAGTAATTCAGAAAAATATTATGTCGTAGAATAATACATTGTGAGGCAAGTCCGCAGATACACCATGACGTGTGTTTACACAATCAGTTGTGCAGCAAGAGCGAGGGGACCTCGAACGCACACCCTTATTGCACATAATCCGGGTAGTGGTCCGTCTTCACAACGGCAGCACATTGGTTTTTGCCCTCGCGAGTACACAGGTCCTGTTTTTATCGAAAAATCGATCACAGTGACCTTGGCCCGTTGAGAGTAGTTGCCTCATTTGCCTCCTCCTTTTTCTCTGGACAGTGGTGCGCATATTTCTCGTTTTGTTCGAATTGCTTGCGTCGAAATAATTAAATTCAAGTCACTGAAAATATATTGTTATTTTTCGAAGTTTTTTTTGTTTAATTCACCGTCCAGAAAAGAGGAGTTTATGATAAATTTCTTGAGTAGCCCACGGGATGGAGAAGAGACACGAAATTTTCGTTCATTTTGTACTCCATATCTTTCACTTAGAATCTAATGTTTTTAATTTTCAGGTAACTTTCATTCAAGCGACAAGGAGCGTTTTCAAGAAGCCGCTGTCCGATAAAAATCATGATGATCGTGCGTCGATCTGGAACCTCCGGATGGCATTATTGGAATCCCTGAGGCGTTCGAAGCTGACAAGAACCCAAAGAAGAACAATGTCGGAGTTGGAGACGATCAAAGTAATTCGTTATTCCGTCGGTTAAAGAAGCGAAACGTTGAGGTGTTGCCGCCAACCTCGACAAGGAGTGCGCTGAAATTGTTGGTTAGTTTTTTTTTTCAAACCGTGGCTTTCATGAAACGTTATGTTTTCAAAACTTCCAGAATTCATCTCCAGTTGAACGTTAGCTCAGAGTAAACTCTGAAAGCTAAAAAATACAGTAAGAAGATCAATTTCGGAGTAGGAGCTCACCGAAAGGATCAAGGCAAACCATTTTTTCTTCGATAGATGAAGGAAGCGAAGCGTGATGTCATCGTCAAGGATTACGGTGGAATCGTTGGTTAGTTTTTCAGAAAAATTTGCTTCCATAACTATTTCTGAGTTCAGAATTCCTGGAGTTCACGAAGCATCCGCCAAACTTGCTGACGGAGAGAACACAATCAAGGACAAAAGAATCTTCACCACTCCGATCATCTCGATGGAACTGAAGTCGAGCAATCCGAGTTCTTTTTCGAGTGTTGCAAAACCGAAGTCAATTACCACCGACCACCGATTTGGAGACATTATGTCCCAATCTTCGAGTTTTCTGGAATTATTGCGAAGCATTACCGTTTTTTCGACAAGTCAACCTGCGGATTCGACAAACGAAGCCGGAGCTCTCGCCGACATTTCTCAATTTTCGCAAGGATCCGTCATCAGTCTTCACGCTGGCGCTCACAATTCAATCGGAACCGACCCATCCCGTGACCTATGGAAAAAGTTGTCCGACGAGAAGCGAGCCTTGTTTGTCTTTTTTGAAATGACCTATCAGGATTTCGCATTGACTGACGCTCTGCTCCGAATAGCTGTGCTCTGCTAAAAACTGTAGGTGTGTAATTTTTATGTCTCATTTCTTTCATAGACTCCATTCATCAATTTTTGTTTTTAGATAAGTCAATCCAGTTTACCTTCTGCTACACGGCAAATTCAACCAACAGATATATATCACCATTACGAATATGACGGGAAATGAATCGAAATGACAGACGTCTTCCCTTTGACAAATTTCCTCGCGTGAGTTTTGTTATTTCAAATTAGTGTATTCTATTCTCTTCAAAATTTCAAAAAAGCTCTGCTTCGAAGTGCCTAATAATCTCTAGTCTCAGTATATTTCGATACGAAAGTGGCAACCAACCACTGTCACTAGTGCCTTTGTCTGCGTTGCGTGCGCACGCGTGTGTGTTCAACAGAGCGAGTTTGCAATATTTTGAAAAATTGGAGGGAAAAAACTGATTTTAGAAAGTTTCGATAAGAAAACCGACTTTAAAAGTCAAAAAATTGCAATGAATTGAAAATGAGAAATTGCACAGAAATAACAATGAAAAATTGAATAGATTTTGCAGGTCTCCACAAATTTCTCAATGTTTGTCACTTCAAATGGTTTTCTAATTCGTCATGTCTGCTGCTGATTATCATCGACAGACTCTGTATAGTAAACGAACGAATTGAATTTTCTATCGAGTAAGTCTTTAACGTTCAAATAAAGCAGTAAAGCAATTTGGTTCGATTTGGTGTTCTAAACTTCTTGAAAAATTCATGAAAAACTGAAAAAAAGTGATCTGAGCTCTATCCCAAAAAAAAATCCCGAAAATTTCTTTAACATCTAATCCCGAAAATTTCTTTAACATCTATTCGTGAGAGCATTGTTGAATTTACAGATACAAAAAAACACTGTGGATTGACAAAATTTGATCGTCTGAAGCAAGAAGTCGCCCATCTTCATTATCTTTGGAGAGATGTAATATGACAATTAAGAAGGATTTTCCGTAGCTGTAAATATCGACCAATTGCTGCTTGCTGTGGAAAAAAGCGTGGTCAGCAGTGATTTGAAGAATTTCCGTTCCCGCTTTCCTCTGATGGTCAGCAATGGGAGCCAAAATCTCGCTGTCAAATGAAACACCACATAATTTCTTCTGAGTTTCATTATTCAACGTGAGTTTACAATAGCGCTCGTTCAATACAAAAATAGTTTTTGTTTTTAGATCGTTTTCTACGCTTTACCTGGGTTTGTGGGTTTTTCGATCAGGACTTTTGTTGTCATTTTTGTCAATTTCACATGGAAATCGGAGCCAGTAATTTGAGATGATTGCCACCAAGATCGTCATGTTTGCTACCAAACAATTCTACATCAGTGCTATTAAAAAAATACTTAATTACGAGAAGAATGCTCCAGATGACAGGAAACTGTCATTTTAAACCTTGGAAAATGAGAACTGACTCTTCTTCTGCAGTTCATTGGATCAGTTCACTATGGTTAGTTGTATTTGACGCTTTCTAACTAATTCATATTCTTTTCAGGCAAATCGTCTAGAAAATCGCGTTGGTAATTTGACACTCGTCAACAATCTTCATAGTTCGGCAACCATTCGTGAAGCCCCTTTCCATGAGACTCGAGCGTTATAAGAGCCAATGGAATCAAATTGGAATACATTCCATTTGGATTTTCCGTCTCCGACTCATTGCGTCACTGTCGCCATACCAAACCGATGGAATCAGCTGGGAAATTACTTCAAAAGGATGGCAAAGAGTTGGAATTTCTTATTGAGTGAGTCGTTTGATTCGAAACATGTCGGAATGGTTTAGCCGTCTCAAAATCTGATAAATATCTGAATCTCGCAAGAAGATTTCAAAAGAAGCTTGATGTTTCATAAAATCCAAGAGTTTACATGAGAGTGAGCGTGTGTCTTGTAGCGCAAGTATGAAAAAAATTTCGCAGCTTAAAAAGTATCAAAATTCCACGCATTTTTTTTCAGGTTCCGTCAAACGTTCTCTTCACCATCAACGTGCTTGAAACATCATGGAGAGCTTTATTTGGAAGAACAACTCCAGATGGCTGTAAAAATGACCATCCAGTCCTCACACTCAAGATCATGAAGGAGACTACTGTATTTGAGGGAAATTGAAGTTTGAAGTACTGAAAAACACATTTGAGTGGAAAATTTAGCTGGCAAGTCGAATGCCATTGTGCGGAACAATCCTAACAAGCCACGACGTTTACGAATTCTATGAGGTTAGTATTTGCATTACACTCTGATTTCTTGAATTTCCTTGAGAACTTAAAACATGTTTTGCAAAAAAAGTAAACTAACATCTACCTTATGAAAAGCCTGAAACCTTTGTGGCAAATTGATGAAGCAAATTGATTTGGCAAACTGATGAAAATGAAATGTGGATTAAAGAAAATAAAATGTTGGTGTCTTTGCATACTGATTTGTTAGCCACTCCTTGTTATTTTGTTTCCATAATGGAATCTTGTCTGCATGTATCTGTCTTTTTTTTCACCCAGTACTGCCTAACTTCTAACTCAATTTCCTGCTAGTTCTCTAAAAAATACTGCGCTCATTTGAGCTCTGTGAGATTTTTCATCAGAGCTAGTTCCAACTGTTTTTAGAGTGAATGTAACAATGTCCGTTCCAACAAAGAGGTGTCACATGCTGATGAGACCAGCACCTCCTGTTATTTCTTTTTTAATTGACTGTCCATGCACGTGGTCGAAACAGTCGTTTTTCTTTATGAAATTCCGTCCAAAATTCTGAAAAAAGTTTTTATAATTGTATTTATGCCAATACTAAATAAGTCCAATTAGAATAGTCATCACTAAAAAACTCTCAAAAATCATAAAACCGAATTCTTCATTCAACGTCCTAATTTTTCTAAGTTTGTTTTGTTTCACTTGCTATGTCATCCCGTGCCAAAGTCACTGAAAGTTTTTTGTCAGAGCTGGTTCCAACAGTTTGTAGAGTGAATGTAACAATGTTCGTTCTAACAAAGAGGTGTCACATGCTGATGAGACCAGCACCTTCTTTATTTTCATTTTTATCTGACTGTCCATGAACTTGGTCGGAACAGATTTTTGAAATTTCATTCGAAATTTAAAAGATAAAGCGTTTTTTAAGTTTCTGAAAAATTTATCGAAAGTCATTCTGGATGGCTATTTTCAAATTCTGGTCTCTCAGATCTCGGTTTGTGAAATCCGTCTGTTGATGGGTAGCTGTCAAAGACTTGCAATCAAACTGAAACTGATTTTCATGCTTGAGTTACGCTCTGATAGAAAACCACTTGCAATTTGAGCTCATTTATTTCGGTTTCTACGAGAGTTAGCAAAAATATGTCAACTGATAGAACTTAGGTGATATTATAATAAACATTTTAGCAGTTGACCACTTTTTCATATTTTTTGAAAGAATCGAGATAATTGAGCTCAAAGTATAGGTTACGGTACAAACTAACCATATCATACTTTCTTTGATGGTCCCTTTGATGGTCTGTTTGCTCCGAAAATCGCTTTCCACATTGGCACATGAAACGGAAGCACCTTCTGAAAAAGTGAAGGTAGGTTACCTGATAGACACCTGTAAATTTACGTGTGAACTGAAAAGTGCGCATTTATAGCTACACAGTTGTTCACATGGCCACATATTTCGTTTCTTTCGGGTTAGGTACAGATTAGAAGGATCCCTCCGGGTGGGGTGTCTGTAAACGAGAAGGTTTGAAATACCACATAAAACAGATTTAGTTAGAAACATATTCAATGAATCAATCGAACTGAAATTTCATTTAAAAGTTATGCGTCTTCAAACACATGCTTCTTAAGATTATTCGGAATGAGGAGAAATGAGGAGATATGGAATAAGGAGATATGGGGCGGGCTTCTATTGGAGCATTCGCAGTAAGCCGTTTTGAACCAGCACTATTCTTATTTCATTGCTTATTTTCGAATTTCAGGTATTTTTAGTTACTAACTGCATATCTCATCATATAAACTAAATCTCCGCCTTTCCAGCTCCCCATTCAATGCTTATTCATTTTCTCTCAATTTTGTTGGATGTATGCTCGAAAACTTGATAAATCCTACCTTTCATTATTTTCCAAAAGTTTCCCTAAACCTATAATTTGAATTCATATGCGTGGATAGAAGGCACATGTGTACCTCAGAATCGTTGCCAATAGCAACAAGTGATATTCTCTGAGTTTTATCCTGGGACTAGTTTAATTATGCTGCTTCGGTGCGCTTTGGAAGACTTCTCGTGACTTTGACAAGTCTTGTAGTTGGTTTCTGTTTTTGTCATTTCAGCAGAATTATTCTGTCATGACGTCAAAACTTTTGGATCCTTAAAAACAACTGATCTAATCTGATGTCATAATTTTGCACTCCTCAAATCAGTGATTTTTTTTTCAAATTTAGGGTACATACTTATTTAATGTCTGTAAACGTCCTGGAACATCAAAACTCATTCAGAAACAACTTAATGTCCCTGATTTATAAGAAAATAAAACTCTAGGGCTTAATTACCAACCACAGATCGCAACTCGAAATTTTTGGAAGCGCTGCTAGGATCAAACAGCAGACTGTAAAGTGTCAAAATTCCTCCTCGGATTTCTCTCACACTCTGTCAAGTTCTTTCAAAAATAATAGGTTTTTTTCAATCAGCAACTTAAACTCGAATAAGTTGAGCCTATAATAGTTTGTATGACAAAAGCGAGGAACTCAGACTTCATCGGTAGGTCAACCAAAAAGAAATCTCTAAACAAAAAAACTTTCCATCATCTATAATTTTCGAAGCATTTCTCCCTTCTCGCAAAACTTTGTTTACTATACCCAAAATTCCTAAAACTGCTAACCTCTTATTATCTCCCGATCAAGCCCTATCATTAAGGGTGGAAAGAGAGCACATGAAAGTGTGACTCGATTTTGTTTTCGATAGAAATTGTAGGACTACAAACTTTATTTTTTCTCGAGTCACATGACATCTCTTCATAAATCCTAGAACCTGAACTATCCTGCTTACTTCACAACTCAAACATTTTAATAATACCTTTCTTGTTTCACCTCATTAGCTTAACTAATATGGGATAAAGGAAACGAAATCCGGATTATTCTTACGTAAGGCCCGTTACTCTAGAAGAGAGGCTTAGAAATGGGTACATTTTGAGGATTAAGAATAGACCCGTACACCCATGAAGAGCTAGGATTGGGAGTCAGGTGTCTCCTATTTTCGAATGATTTCGAAAAGTTCATAATTTTGTCCTTGGAGTATACTAAAATTCAAATCAGCATGAAATTCAGAAACTAGTCATTTTCATGATATCGCCAGTTTCATTCGATTTGTTTATGAAATATAGAACATCATGTGATCAAGGCTTGCTTTTCGGAATTGCACTTTCACAGCAAACACATTTTTCAAACCATCTCATGACTAACATACATCTCTCAAAATTAACGGTATCAGAAATTCAAACGAAGATTTAAACGAACGAATTTAAACGAATGTTTCAAAAAATAGATCATTCGAGAAACCAGATATGATTATTCTATGTTTAAAATTTGATGCATAAAGGGCGGCCTACAAATCTCACATGGTTCGAACTGCTATGGTATACTGTTACGCTCCAATAAGAAGCGGTTGTGGAAATGAAATTCCAGATGACACGCATCTTCTCATTAGAGTGCAACCGCATATCACAGCAGTTCGAACCTTATGAAATCTCAGTCTTGTTGTAAATACCAAAAGATTTGTTTAGTCGTTGCTAATTTTTATATCCTTTCTCGACATGGACTTTGAACTCATTCAGATAACATCATTAAATAGTCGCCCTAGATTTTATCTAGCTTTCATCCCCCAGAAAAAGCGGTATTCATCAATAGAGCTTTCGCAATTGCACCATATGCTTCACCGTAGACCTTGCCTTAAAATTGCCGGATTAAGCGTCGTATCGCCGCACCAATAACCGGGCGGCACGGAGAATGTCAAAGCTGTTACCTGCCTCTCCGATCTGTATCAATCTAATTGAGCTATTAGCAGATGTTTCTTCCACGCTCCTCCCTCAATTGGGCCAGATGTCTTTTCGTACCTCCATCCTCGGCAGACGGTAATTATGAGGTCAGTACCGTGAGGGATGAGTTAAGCCTTCTCACAAGCTAGTAGTATTCTGTATCATGCCATCTAGCGATGAAGTGGAGCAGCCTGCTGAAGGCAATGAACCCGTAGAGAATCCGAATTTATCAGGTCAGTGATGTTTAGATTTCAAGATACATAAACTAGCAAAAATTAAAATATCATGAATTGTATGCGGGTTTGTTTTGAAGTTTTGTTGAACTATTGAAAATACAAACATATCAAATATCATACTCTTTCCACTTTTTTCTGCTTTCCGTTTCTTTTTTTCCAGAACCTTCTCGAACTTAAATCGCTTGATTTGATATAGGACACTCATTGGATGCCTTAATCCCAATCGTCTTCACTCTTTTTTTAGTTGTCCTAATCTGCACCGACAAAAAGCTCGTATTTTCGTCTCAAATTCGAGTATTCCAGAAATTTTCTTGTATTTCTGATTCTGGTCAACTCGATCTTCGGCTTCGGCCAAATGGCTGGAAATTTAATCAACCGGTTGAGCCAAAAGTGTATATAGGATTTAATCCAGAATATTCAAACTACAGTACAGAGCATTAAGACATAGAAAAACATATGTTCAGTTGATTTTCGTCTATTTTTGTCCATTTGAAAAGTGTAGAGCTCGGCTGTCAAGTTTTCAATTAGGTACTTCGAAAAGTTTCGAGGGTGTGAAATAGACCAAGATAGACCACTTTGTATTCACAGAATTTTATGAACATTCCTATTTTTCCGCTATTTGCCAATTTCTGAAGAACACCTGGTTTTTGACCGTATTTAGTACAAAATCAAGAAAAAAGGGATGTCCTTATATTCTCAAAAAATTTTGAAAATGCAAAGTTTTCAATCTGGGCTATTTTCATTACCTCCAATATTTTCAAATTGATCGGTCAGTTGATAGCCGAGCTCCGGGCTCTTGAAAACAGTCAAAATGACCGATAATCAACTGAAAAATACGTTTACAGATATCTGAAAGAAAATAGCTCCCCACTGATTGGTTTTCAAACTCGTTTTTGCAAAACTAACATACACTTTCAGTTTTCTAGGTCTTTGTGGTTATGTGTATTTTTCTATTCTGTGAATTTAAAAAAACCTAACTACAACTTCTTTTCAAAAAGTTTGTTCTTATCACAAACTTATTTTTCAGGAGTGATGGAAGTCCAGATAGATCACTCGATTGGCATCGAAAAAATCAAAAAGCTTTTGGTCTCATGTGTAAGTTATTAACGTTATTTTATTTATTAAAAAATCTGCTTAATTTTCAGAAAGAAATGGGAATTTCAAGAGCATGTGTCGGTCCTAGTGAAGCATTGTTACAAATTGGCTTGGAAGAAGTCGTTGGAATCGACATCACTACGAAAAATCAAGAGAAACAAAGATATGAGATAAAAAAGATCAAATTATCGAGTCGTGATGTGCAAACAGGAAAGATGGAAAACGTTCTTTGCAATGCTTGGTGTAAAATTGAGAAACCTGAAGACGTCAAAATCTCTGTGAAATCTTATTCTAAAAAAACTGGGAGCATGGAAGCTACAGTAGCCACCGAAACACGGGTTAGCAAGCAGCAGACTCTTCGAATCGCTCCGATTGCTGCTAACTTCAATCCCAAAATCACAAATGCGCCATCTTCGATGTTTCAACCTTCTGACGACAACCCAATGGACTTTAATGCCACTGAAGATCTTATGCTTCCTTCGAGCTCTATCGTATCTCCTGAAAAAAGTCAGAAGCCGAAATCCGAAGGCTTCATACCAAAATCACCGACCTTCGGCCCCGATCAAGAAGAGTATTCAACGAGCTTCAAAGAAAAGGAAATGGAAGAAAACATGTTCATGAGTTACAACCAGATGACAGTTGAAAAGATTAGCAGACCAATTGGGAAGTGCCAAATTGATGAGCCGATTTTTGGTAGATCCCCTGAAACATCGAGTCAAACTGCAGCTGAACGACCCATGAAGGTTCTCGAGAATGAAGAAACAGATTCCGACAACAGGACACGATCCCAATCGTCGGAAGTCATCGATCCAAATGAGAGGAAAATGTCAAACATGGCAGATAATGACCAGCCAATTCCAATGAGGCAAACTCCACAACGTTCAAAACCACTTATGAAATACCAAGCGCTTTCCATATTGGACAATGTTCTCAAAACACCTCCTCCGATTGTTGCGCCGATGTTACCACCACCTGAGGTTATGCAAGATATGGCTGCAGTTGTTCAAAAAGGAATGGCAGATGGTACTGCCCGTCGACTGAATGAGTATGATTATCCTAAGCCTCCGTTTGATGACTCTACGGAAGAAAAAACTCCTGATAAGATGCCCCAATTGACACCTCAGGATAAGCCTCGAAAAGTGACGCCACAGCGGCCAACTCAAGCGAACAGGAGTCTTTTCCAAGACGGTCGGTTTCCGGTTCCAGGTATACCGAATGATCCAGTGACCGAAGAAGAGCTGGAAGCGTTACGTGCTAGACACTCTTCTGGTGCACCTCCAATATCAAAGACATCAGCCGAGCATTCTTCTCCTCTTTCTCTACCAGCAAAAACATCAAACGACGTCACCACGCCTGTTGCTCGACCACAAAGGTCCCAGTCTGCTACCTCTTCCGAAAAAGCTCAAACAAACCGAGGAGCGGATACATCTAATCCACCCGGACCATCTGCTCCTAGAAAACAGCCTCCGATACCGCCCCAGATTCATCCATATGTGAGAGTGGACCCAAAGCATCTGCCACCTGGCCAAAAGGTTCCTATAACGCCTCCTCGACATAATGAAATATCTTCTGTGGGTAGCGGGACAGATTCACCAGTAGAAGACCCTGCAGAAATTCGAGATAGATTGAATCGGAAAAGAAGAACGATTGGAAATGAAGCGCTAGGTGGAGATTCAGGACCTTTGGATCGATCTAGAATTCCACCACACCGATTGACACCGCAACAGCTTCAACAACTCCATTTGGAAAACACGGCTCGACAAATGCAAGATTTTCATGGTATGCCTCATGGTTTTCCAATGATGGTCTATCCGAATGGAAATCCAGTTTCCCAAGAAGAATTGCTCGCATTGCAACATCAACACATGATGAGAGTCGCGCAGCATGGAGATCCCAGAATGATACAATATCCAATAAAGATCATTCAAAGACCACCGGATCCAAAACATCCACATGGTCATCCTCCAGGTCATCCTCCACATTTCCGAAGATCAGTACACTTTCCGGGTTATCCTCCAACCATGATTGGCCCTCATGGACTTCCAGTTCATCCACAGTTCGCCGGACCAATGCCACCACAGTTCGCCGGGCCAATGCCACCACAGTTCCCCGGACAACTGCGTATAACACCCGAATATGAGGAATATTTAAATTTTTACCATTACCAACGACATCTTTGGAAAAAGAAAGAATATGAGCAAATGGTTCGTGAGCATCAGATTGCGAAAGGAATAGTACCTCCCGCTGAAAAACTTGGCAGTCCGGAATCTGCTCAAAAAGAGTACCAACACCAAATAGGTAAAAAATTTTTCGACAAAAACTTTTTAAAAAATGAAACTGGAGAGTCAAAATTTTCTGTAAAATGTGGCAAACCGCGTCAGAAAAATTATACTAGAGTGATTTCATCTTGAAAAAGTCAAGAAAAATTATTGAGGAAAAAATTCACTTTTTGGAAAATTTCGGATTTTTGGATCATTTTTTCAAAAATTTAGGAAAAATGGAAAACGGCGGTGAATGTGAAATGTAACATTCTGAACATAATTAAAAAGACTTTGGCCAACGGTTCAGCAAATTATACCTTTTTAAAAAACGATTTGTGTGTATGGTATGGTTGTTCAAAGTTTCAACAAGAGATTTCCGGCTTCGATGCATTTTCTACCATCGTTCCAAAATTTGAAATTGTCAATATTTGACTGCTTTTATGTTTTTAACATTTGTCAGGTGTTATTCTACAATATTTAGTCATTTTCCACTCGAAAAAGTGTCTCTCTCAGCTCCAAACTCTGACTTCATGAATTGTGAGACCAGGTAAAATCTTCGTCAGGTCTACTTCTAGTTATTCTGGGACAGTCGGTTGAGGGAACTTCGTATATTTTTCGATAGATATCAATACTAAAGTTCAGTCGCATCCTATCAATCATGATTTCGTGTTGCGGAATGCCCATGGAAATGCAAAAACCATACCATACACACAAATCGTTCTTTAGAAAGGTATCCTTCGCTAAATAGTTGACCAAAGTCTCTCTAATTATGTTCAAAATGTTACATTTCACATTCACCGCCGTTTTCCATTTTTCCCAAATTTTTGAAAAAATGATTCAAAAATCCGAAATTTTCCAAAAAGTGAATTTTTTCCTCAAAATGTTTTCTTGACTTTTCGAGATAAAATCATTTTTGTATATATTTTCTGGGGCAATTTGCTACATTTTACAGAAAAGTTTGACTCTCCAGCTTTATTTTTTGAAAAGTTATTGTCGAAAAACCAAAAGTTGATAGCTTTTTGTCCGGTACCGTAGTTGTGAAGTCACCAGTTCCACTTAGAGGATCCGCTCCGTCCAATCTTCGCACTTCCGACACTGCTCAAAGACATGATGAGCCAAGCGAACCACCAACCCGTTCAGAGCCTAAACGAGCAGCTGAATCTGAAAAGTCTTCAGAAGCAACGAATGAAAAAGATAAGCAGAAGACTGTGATCGAGTGCATAAGTGATGATGATGAAGTGACACCAGGAGAACCCTCATCAGGGGAACCAGTTGATCGTAAGCCAACCCAGGACGAACTCGCGTTTAGAGATCCACAAAATTCGACAACCGCAGATACCAACAGCGGTGAGCCGGCAGCGAAAAGAGCGCGTATAGAAACAGAAGAACACGGGTCTCGGGAAAGTAACTGGACCCTTGAGGATGAAGTCAGAGGAAGAGAAGAATTTAGAAGGTCGGTTTTTTGCAAAGCTTTCGTAAAAATGTAGAGAATCTATTTTCAGGCAACAACAAAGACATTCGTTGGGAAGCGTTCGACCAAATATGACTGAACAAAGAGTAATGCCTCGTAGATCGGATGATAATGATAACGCATCGAGTTCTAGCAAAACATTCGAGGATGATGATATGGTAAATTTTGCGATAAAAAGATTTCAGTTCCATAAGTTTTTCGGTTTTCCAGCCGCCTTTCAATCCCGAAAATTTCACCAACTTGCTTGCATCTCAACAAGCGAACGACCTATTCGGACATGCTTCAGAAGATAATGTGAGGTTTGCAAAAAGTGTCAGGCTCTAATTTCAAAAATATTATTTTCAGAAATCGGAAACTTCTTCCCCTGGAAAGCGACAAGTGCCGCCAATGTGTGAGTTTTTTTAGAAAAAAGTTTCTCAATTTCAAATGTTATTTTTCAGTGACTGTCAAAGGAAAAACACGACGAGTACGGATAGTGTACACTGCTCACGAGTTGAAAGTTCTGGAAGACTATTACGAAAAGGATCCGAATGCGTGTGCGGATCTGAAGAAACGCGAAACGATGTGCAAAACGTTGTCAATTGATTATCCTAGAGTGAGTTATCAACAGATGTATTTTGTTATTGTAAAATTTGTGTTTTCGAAGAAAATTTCAAAAGTTTTTCGAAGGTTTAGAGCTCACAATCGGTGCAGCGAATGTCAAAATTTTGCGTATTTGAAATGCTCCAGAGTTGATTTCCATAAAAAAAACAATTCATTTTCAGCTAAAAGTATGGTTCCAAAACCGACGACGAAAGGATAAGGTGAGGTCGCTAGAAGACCCTTCCAACAGTTCCAGTGGTCATTCTCCGGAAGATATCAGTCTATACTTTCTACATTCCCCACCCTGAATCATTTTTCCGCCAATCTAATTCCGCCCGTCGTCCCATGACTTTAATCTGCCTAATTTTTTTTCATTACTAGGCGCTCCTCGTGAGGGGTGCTGCCTCTCTCTTATGTTTTCTCATATGTCACCGTCTGCAAATAAATCTAAATCTGAATCTCCCTGATATATAAAACGCTAGACGCGTCTGTTGGTCCCGGTGTCAGGCTGTCATCTTTTGGGTTTTTTAATGAAAAGTTGGCCGCAACCAAAACCGAACCCGCGAACTTTCGCACAATAGCCGTGCACGCAAACAGCTGAGTCATAAGGGCCACAAGAGGAGAGGGGAGGGAGGGCGATGATTTTTTACAGTGTAAGAAAAAAATCGAAAAAGTGAGGAGTGGAGCGACGAACAATTGAAAACGCTCAATTGCGCCGAAATCGCGGCAAACAGAAGGCTGGTCTATAATAAAACTATTACACACAACTTATTAGATTCCCATCTCATTCACACACAATCTCCCGTCATCTCGTTTGCAGTCCCACAGAAGCTTTCTTGCTCGTTCATCCCACTAATATCTACTTCTTACTAAGGAAACTTTTCTGTGTGTGTGTCTGTGTGTGTGTCCGTCTCGGACATTTACTTGAATAACTCAAAGGACATGGGACTCCTATAGTGGTGTGTGGTATGTAGTCATGGACTACCGAGCGCTTCATGCCTATGGTGTCCTGGGCCTTCTAGCTTATAGGGAACCTATAGGGCTGAGAATCGAAAATTTCAAAATTATGCTCAAAGTCACTAAAACTTCATAATATTTTGCAGAACGTGTTTTGAGCCTATTTATGTGCGTCCTACAAACAATTGAGCTCAAATCTCCAAAATTAAATGTTTTGAAATTTTTGCTTCTTTCGACTATTAGTTCAATTTTGGTGATGTGGCCTACTACAAATATGTGTTTTAGTGTTATTTGTTTTACAGGCATCATTTTGTAACACATCTGTAACTTTCTGATGCCATATTCAGAAACATTTTCCCTGGAAAACCGTTTTTTTTTCTCCAAAAGTTACAATAATTATTTTCCAAACAGAGCGTTTTTTAAGTTTTAGTTTATTGAAAAGATAGAATTCCAAAATGTTATGACATTTGAGTTTTCTGATTGCTTAATTTTCAAATTACAAATTTTATGAATCAGTTTTCTGAATTCCAAAGAATTGTAATTTAAAGATTTTCCTGAGTTTCAAAATTTTCGAACTTTCGAAAATATCAGAAAGTGAGATATACGGAAAACCAGAAATTGTGAAAATCGAAGTATCGGAAATTCAGAAAATCGAGATTTGGAGATTCAGGAACTAAAAACATGGTTTTTGTTTTTCAACTTCCCTAAATTTCGGATAGAGGGGAATCTAGAAAATTCCAGAAGTTCCAGAATATTCTAGAAAAATCCGGAGAATT
The DNA here is from genome assembly GCA_027920645.1 of Caenorhabditis nigoni. Taxonomy (NCBI): domain Eukaryota; kingdom Metazoa; phylum Nematoda; class Chromadorea; order Rhabditida; family Rhabditidae; genus Caenorhabditis; species Caenorhabditis nigoni. Next base: position 9,884,502 of record CP115869.1, read on the forward strand.
AAAGAAAATTCAAAATCACTCAAAAACAACCAAAAAAGTTCTAGAAAGTCCCAGAAAATTCCAGTACATTCTAGAAAATTCCGACAATTCTAAATGATTTCGGAAAGTTCCAGGAAAATTTCAGAACATAAAGGAAATGTTGAGAAAACTCCAGAAAGGTCCAATTCATCCTGGAAAGTTCCAGAACATTCTAGAACAATCCGGAAAATTATAGACATATCCAAAAGTTTCCAAAGCATTCTAAACAGAACGTTCCGGAACAGTCTAGAAAATTTCGAAAACTTCCCGAAAATTCCAGAATATTCAAGAAAATGACAAAAAAAATCCAGAATATTCCAATTAATTCTAGAAGGTTCTAAAACGTTTTACAATTAGAAAGCTTCATAAAATTTTAATATAATCCTGGAAATTCCAGAAAATTCAAGGAAATTCCAAAAGGTTCTAGAAAGTTTCAGAACATCCTTGAAATTTTCAGAATTCGAAAAAATTCCTAAAATTTCTTGAAGTTTTTCAAATTTTAGTTTTTTCTATAAGAATACAGGTATTCCCCCATGTTTTCAGTGTAATCTAGAATCAAAGGCTTAGATGAAATGTTGTTGGAAATTTTACTCTGTTATCAAAAAACATGCATTCTGCCATGGAGAAACTCGGAAATTCAGAAAATCGGATACTTGAATTCAGTTATCGTATTTTCTCTAAGAACCGGCAAGACTTAATGGAAATTACAAGAAAATTCGGAAAAAATACGTCTTCAATAACCTAAAAAATCAAGCGGCCTACCCAGGGTGAGATTCTATCAGAGAACGGCACCAAGATGTGTATGTAGATGTGGACTTCTATTTAAAAAAAACCAGAAATTTGAGAATTGAACTACTTCGGAGTCACTCGGAAAGTGGGAAGTTCGGAAATTATTAATTCAAGTGTAAGATACAGTGAACGAAAGCCAGGAGGTTCAAACCGACTGGTAAACCATATTAATTGTTCTATATTGATTTACTAAATGTAACTAGTCAAATAAATTGTTCTGAAAATGAAAAAAATGAAATTGATTGCACTTTTCGAAATTGCCAAAATACTAATTTTGCCTAATTGTTTGTTTTATCGGCCACCGACTCAATTTATACGAACGCACCTGCATCTTGACACACCTCACAAAGAGAGTTCGCTTTTAATTAGAAGCCAAATTAGAGGAAAGTGGTGAACATTCCCTGATTATTAATCGATTCAGGTAACGAAAAAGAGGGAAACCAAACTGAATAAAGCGAATTCAGAAAATTGGTCGAATTTGCTTTCGAAAAAACTTTTGAAAAATCTGAAAACTGTGGGCAAGGTTACTATTATTCTTGTGCAGAAAAATCTAAGCCGTGGAAGAGTTCACACAACGACAACTACAGTAACCTAAAAATTTTAGCTTCAGGATTTATTTTTTCATTTTTTACTGATTTTCGTTGAGTTTTCTGTCTTTTTCTCTCAATCAAGTCGGAAAAAAAAATAAAAATTTGTATTGCGAAAAAATTGACTGAAAACATACGAAAACCGAAAAAAATCTAATTTGTTAAAGGTTACGGTAGCTGTCGTTTTAGGACCTTCAGCCAAGGCGACCGGCGATTCTCTTGTACAACTCCGGTTGTTATGACCAATGTAACAAAGAATTTAGAAAAAAACCGTCAGAAAAATTATGTCTTATTTATTTATTTCGACTCCAGCAAGCTGGTACGCCTTCGGCGATTTAATCTACTTTTTTACTGGTTCACCACTTCACTCTTCACTTTTCCTTGAAGGGTCACGTCAATTTATATTCATTTTTCAAGTTTTTCAAAAGTTGACAGACGGACAGACCCCACCTGAATGAGTAAGGTCAAAAAGATTTCCTGTTTATCCATGGTTCCATGAAGAACAAAACAATGGAAGATAGTCAATATTGAAGTTGAAGTCCTGAAATAGTACCCCCAGGATTTTTCGACTTTTCTGAGATTTTCAAATGTTGCTTAACACAATTACAGTTTTGGTTTTATATTTAAATGAAAAAATTTTGTAGAAATCAAAAGAAAATCGAGATAAAATGCTCTAACAGAATCCCACTCTACATATGCACTTTGAGCTTAATTATCTCAGTCCCCTTAATAGATACTAGAAATGTGTCAACTGATAAAATGTTTTTAATATCGTGATAATTATTTTACAAATTGACAAATTGTTTATACCTTTTGAGGGAACTGAGATAATTGAGCTCAAAGCGCACCTGGATAGTTGTCAAAAATTTGCAATCAAACTGAAACTGATTTCTTTGCTTGTGTTACGATCTGATAGAAAAGAACTTGCTATTTGAGCTCAATTATTTCGGTTTCTACGAGTGTCATCAAAAATAAGTCAACAGATGAAATTTAGGTAATCTTCCAAACGGTACACGCGTCTGTTGGTCCCGATGTCAGGCTGTCAACTTTTGAAAAGCTTGAATAATTAGTATAGATTTACGTGACCCTTCAAAAAGACGCGAGGAGTGGAGCGACGAACAAGTAAAAAAAACTAGGTCAAATCGCGCCGGAGGCGCACCAGCTTGCTGGTATTATAATAAACATTTTAGCAGTTCACAAACTCTCATATTTTTCAAGAATCGAGATAAATGAGCTCAAAGTATAGATTACGGTTCAAACTAACCATATCATACTTTCTTTGATGGTCAAAAACCGTACTTCAGAAAAATATTCATCGACAAATAAACCGATAAAACAAATTGATAAAACAAACATGATTAGAATAGGTAGTGATAGACAAAGATAAAATATGTCGGATTCTCATCCGTTTCTTCTTCGAATAAGCCTTTAAAGTCATTAATATTCGTAATTTGAATATTCCGCCGTAACCAATGGAAACGCGCTCCGCCGCGCCAGCGCCAAAATTCGAGGCGGGAAAACTGTGCAATTGCTTTTCTGCCCCGTTTTCAATCATTCTTGTTCGGAGAAGGGCACCCGTTTGGTGAATCCCTGCATCCTCTTCGACAGTTTCATTGGTTACCGATTTTTCCCTCTTTTTGTTACCTGTTTCCCCCTGGTTACCGTGTTTCCCGAGCATTTGCTCAATTTCCCTTGCTACCGTTTTCCCCTGCCTTCTAGTGCCTTTTTTGCCTTGATTTCCAAAATTATAATAAACCAATTGTGTTTATAAAAAGCTGCCTTCTTTATTGTCTTCTTTCCCTCTCGCATTCTACGCTGAATTCGCCTCGAATTCAGTGTTTTCGCCTTTCGTTTCCGCCTTTTCGTCTTTGCCGTTTCTCTCCGTCTCTTCTCTCTCGTTGTCTTTTCTTTCCGAACTTGTACACGGCGCTGCCCGGAGTTGAAACCCAGCTCTCGCAAAACCAGTACCTGTCCGACTAATAGCAAAAGTCGAAATATAAAAAAAAAACTATGACACAAGATTAAATGTTTTTCTTGGCCTTTTCCGCCGATTCTGGAAGTCCAATTAGTCGTCTCCGACGCTTTCCCGTTCCGACTTCTTCTGTTCCTTGACACATGTCGAGCAATACCAATAGGCAGCCTTTGGCTCTGCGGTAATCCCAACACAGTGCCTGAAAAAAAATACTGACCTAGAATCCGCTTAAATGATCCTTACCTGTGGAACCATTCTTCACACTTGCCCCATGCCACAATGTTGTCATCCTTCTCGTATTCCACATGGCAAATCCAACAGTGTTGTTCTTCTTCTTTGATTTCATCCATGCCTCCATTTTCTTTTTCATAGTCATGATCCTTTGATTCTGATTTTTCGACCAATGCCGAGCTGATTCGGATTTTCAGAGTGGATCTTGAGGACGGGGTGTGTGGAAGAGGTACAGCTTAATTTCCTAGAGTCGTGGGAAGTTGCTCAGATCCAAATTTGATTTTGAGCTTGACGGTTTTAGTTGGCGGATCGCCCGGGAAGCCAGGTGAGAGGTGGGAGTACAGGCATAGGCGTAGATGGCTGAAATATAATCAGGTTTTGTATCCCCTCTAATAGAAGCACATGGTTACTCGAAAAAATATGATGTTTTGCAAAAAATAATTCAAGACATCGCAAATAAACGATTCCGACGATAAAAACAATTTCTGGGGCTGCTCCATTATTCTCTAACTACTATTACTCAACATCATAATAAAAGAACCTATGACAGTTTTCATGGTACCTCTATTAATGCGGCAGAAACCCGATACAAACTCACTTGAAGAAGAAGTTGTATATCTTGTAGAATAAATATAAAGTTTAAGAAAAATAGGAAATACACTCCAAAAGGTCCAGATTCAATACCAGACCATTTTGAAGAGGGGAATATCAATAAAAATCAGGGGATTTTGGACCGGTGAAAATCAGATACCAGTCATTGGGTGAGTAGATTATATTAATGAAGAGGGAGTATTGGGAGAATAACCGAAGGAACCAGAGAGCCAGACAGTAAGCGATACAGAGTGGGAAGAGAAGAGAAAAGCAGAGACAACCTTATCTCGCAGAGATATCCTAGTGGAACAAAGAGAGTATTGTATTACATCAAATGCCGTTCTATGTTTCTCAACCAGCTGGGTTCGCGTATGAGAGGCGCATGACTCAACCGAAGATATGCAGAAAAAAAGCACCTCATTTTTAGGTTTTCTTTAAGTTTTCTTACATTTTCTCAAGGTTTTCTCAGTAAATTCTGATTGAGCATGGCAAGAGCTTCAAAATGAGTCTAAACAACAATAGGCTCTGCTCACTTTGAGGTTAAGCTCCAGCCATTATGAGTGCCAGCGGAAAAAAAATTATAGTGATAAATGCTGGTTTTTTCGAATATGAAGTTTTAGTTTTACATCAAACTATATTTTATGAACCTTCAGATGAAAATTTCAGAAACTCATAAATAAATAAATAAAATTATTCTGTAGCCTTGTTTTCGATTTTTCTATAATGCCTTCTAGGCTCAATTTCTCACTAGCATTTTTGAGCTGATTCCACACTTCTGCCGTCTCCAAGCACAATGAATATTTTTAGCTCAAATGTCTCGGTTCGTATAAGAGATATCAAAAATCAGTCAACTGATAAATATTTTATCATAGCATCTCCAATGTTTTATCTGTTGACAGTTGTTTGATATCTCACATAGGAACCGAGATTATTAAGCTCAAAATGCACTTTTTTATGGTGGGTTTCTATTAGAGCAATGCAAGACCATTTAGGGTCGTTTGATGAGTCGCGATTCTTACTACAATCTTTGAAAAACAATTCAAAATTTATTGAGGAAACATTTCAAAACAAAAAAAGCAACAAATTTTCAGAGTTTGATTCTGTGGATTTGGATTTCATGACGAGCAGCAAACAGCTCCTGGGTGGTGTCTGTAATTTGTTTTTTGTGTGAATTGGTAGTAGACAATTCCTACTGACTCTGCTGGTTTTGCAGTTGTTGGTTGAGCTGGGCAACTGAAAATTTTAATTCGTACTTTTTCCCGAGTTAAGACTTTTTTGTCTACAAAAACTTACTCAGCTGATTGTCGTTGACTCGTTGAGCGTTGAGACCGTTGACCTCTCCTTGGGTGCGCCAGAGCTTTCCTAAAACCAGAAAACTTCTCTAGGTTCCTTCAAAAGATATCAAAAAGTTGTCAATAGACAAATTCTTTTTCTCTTTCATCTCTTTCAATATACCTATTTCCCTATCGAAACCGTCAATTTACAAATAGATTATTTCGATTCCATCAAAAGAAAAGCTATGTCAACTGATGAAATATTGGTGACATTGGGGTACATAATTTACAAGTTGACAAAATTTCAAAATCTTGCACCGGAAAAAAAAAAGATGAGCTTCATACGGTATGTACAACGCAATAACCCTGATTCAAGCAGAAAATTTTACGAGTTGATTCTTCTATCACACAAAACATTCTTTTTATAAAATACTCACCTTCTTCAGGCTACGAAGGATCCTTCTCTCCATGCTCGTTTCCGGTTACATCCTGGAGCGAGGGCTCTAGTTCCTTCGATCCATTCTCAGGATTCTTGGCTTTTTCTGCAAGCTCATGGTGTTTTTCGACTATTCGAAATCTCCAAAAAAAACTAACCTTGGACGTTTTCCAAAACTGACTCTGGAATCTTCTCCGACTGAGTGAGCGGCTTCGGAGTCGACGAGCAAACTGAAAACGTCAGAATCAGAAAAATACTTGGGATCACTTTCAATATATACAATACATAATTTATCAGTTTATAAAATACTCACGGGTGCTCATCGTCCCTTATCTGATTCAAGCCCTGGAATCGTCGATCGTTCCTCTCCGACTGGCTTGTGCTCCATGATGAGCATGCAGAGGCGGAGCTCAGAGAGCTTGCACCAGATTGTGCTCGGGTCGAAAGCTTAAAAAGGAAGAATATTTTCTGATTAACTAAATTTCTAAGCTTTTGGGTATGATTGGAAGAGTTTCCGGAATAGTTTACCGGGAAAAAAACGCATGGAAGAGTTTCCGGAATTTTTCAGGCCACTTTATTGACCGGTACTGTATCTAACAACAAATCATGAAAATTGAAACACTTACACATTTTTTTCATTCTCGTCTCGTTCTCCATCATCGGAAAAATAAATATAGAGTTTCAGAACAATAAAGAATACACTCCAAAAGGTCCAGATTCAGTACCAGACCATTTTGGAGCGGGGAATATCAATAAAAATCAGGGGATTCAGACCGGTGAAAATCAAATACCAGTCAATAGGTGAGTAGCATAGACGAATAAAGAGGGAGTATTGGAAAAGTAACTGATGGAACTAGAGACAGACCGTGATCGAGACAGCGTGGGAAGAGAAGAGAGAGGCAATGATAGTATTGACCGAACACCGTCATCTCAACCAGCTGGAGGCGCGTAAGAAAGACGCATGACGTAACAACAGATACGCAGAAAAAAAACATTGCCCAGTTTTCTGGTGTTATTCAGGTGCTTTCAGGTTTTCTCTAAATTTCATTTTCAGATTTTGATTGAGCATGTCAAGAGCTTCAAAATGAGTCTAAACACAAATATGCCCTGTTCACTTTGACGTTATGATCCACCCATTATTACTGCCAGCGAAGTTCATACGAAGCTTTTAGTAGCTTTGGCACAAAAGGGAGTTGTACAGCAGATGAACGATAACTAGCATGTTAAAAAATCAGAATGTGAAACTGAAATACAGAGTATTGTTTTAACATCGTGCTGTGTTTTGCGCCAGCTGGGGGCGCATAGAAGAGGCGCATGACAACCAAAGATACGCAGAGAAAAAAAAACATTGCCCCGTTTTTTTTGTGTTTTTCAGGTTTTCTCTAGATTTTAATTTCGGATTTTCATTGAACATGTCAAGAGCTTCAAAATGAGTCTAAACACAAAAAGGCCTTGCCCACTTTAAGGTCAAGCTCTTCTTATTATTATTGCCAGTGAAGAAAAACCAATGTTTAGTGACAAATAATAATTACAATCTCAAAGAATGAAATTTGAGTTTAACATCAAACTCCACTTTACGAACCCCAAATAAATTCCTAGAAATTCATAAATAGTTGAATAAAAAATTCAAAGTAGCCGTGTTGGTGGGTTTTCAAGACCACACTTGTTTTATGATGGCTCCTAGGTTAGTTTTCAGGGTAGACTTCTTAAATAAATCTTGTGTGAATATGAAAAAGAAACCTAGAGAAAATTTAAAACACACTCAATCTGAAATGAAGGAAGCAAAAACTTCTCGGAAATTCATTGAGGTTCTTTTCTGCAGGAACAGCCAAAATCAATGATTCAGAAAATTCAAATAAGGCGGACAAATACTGACAGCCAGTTGGTGTTAGGTAGAGCGCATTCGGAACAGAAGTCTTTTCTTGAGCAAATATAACATTCACACCATATCTTGAGTCTGGTTCATATGTATTCTTTTCGAAAAATCTTTACACCCGGGTGCTGGTCTGTAACTTTTTGTCAGGAGTTTATAGGGGTTCGGCTTCTGGTCGGATCTTGTTCAGATCTTGGTCGGCTTTAAGAAGCGTTGCGTATGCGACTCATGCTCCATTAATTCTTGTTGGTCGGAAGTTGAAGCTTGATCGGCTCTAATAGCGGTCTTGTCCATAATACCACCAAGCACCGCCCTGAAGCCGACCAACATCCGACCAGAAGTTGACGGCGACACCCGAGCAGTGTCACGTTTGAGCTAATTTTTCTAGACTCCTCTACGAGATATCAAAAATTTGTCAACTGATAAAATGTTTTTGACATTATGATGAACATTTCATTAATTGACAACTTTTTGATATCTTTATCAGGAAACGAGAAAAGTTGACTCAAAGATAAAATTTATAAAATGTGTTTTGTACTGAATTTGCTAGAGATTTCAAGCTTTTTGATTTTTCAACAATTACGAAAATCCTTCTGAAAATTTCAGCTACCTTCTACAAAAGTTTTCAATCGAATTGGAAGAGTTTGAGCAAAGTTACGAGCTATTTTTTGTTAGCGATGTGTCCGCTGCTACCGGTGGAAGAGGTTTTGCAATTCCTCGGCCACTACTGGCAGCCCGACGCGCGCGCGCACACACGCTTTGTACACTTTAAGCTCAATTATCTCGGTTCCCAGGAGAGATATTAAAAACTTGTCAACTGATAAAACATTGGTAATAATATGATAAACGTTTTATCAGTTGACAACTTTTTTATAACTTTCGCGAGAACTAAGATATTTAAGCTCAAACTGTTAAGGTGGACTGCAGTTTTTACGGTGTTTTCTACAAATGTTTTTAGCTGAATTGGATGAGTTTGGTCAAAGATACGAGTAATACAAGTTCTTGGAAGCGATATGTCTACTGAGCCATTATTTTCCCCTCCTATTTGGCTGAATGTGTCTACGTAATCTTACTGATAGTGGAAAAAAGAAGACGTGTGTTTTTTTTGTTTCATGAACTACTTGAAATCTTTTGTACTTAACAAAAACAATTTATTATGTAAACTGAAAGAAAAACAAGAATATTCAACAAGATGAGAGTTGAGCTCATTTTTCTCGCATATGGCGAGATCGTACCATTCTTCCAGCTTCTTCTCGATCGCGACGAGCGTGTGGCGGAGCGAGTACTTTGGTGGGAAAACCATTCTCACGGTGCTCTTCCACTGACCAGCTTGGCTCTCTGCTCATCAAAATCTATCTTTTTTTCCTCTGGAATTAAAAAGTCTTACTATTAGTTTAAAATGAAAAGGAGTCACATACCGCTTAGGAAGAGCTTTACGGAGGGGTGCTCATCGTCTCTGATCTTATTCAAGCCCTGGAACATTGAGATCATCTTCACGGATCGTTCCTCTCCGACTGGTTTGTGCTCCATGATGAGCATGCAGAGGCGAAGCTCAGAGAGCTTGCACCAGATTGTGCTCGGGTCGAAGGCTTAAAAAGGAAGAATATTTTCTGATTAACTAACTTTCTAAGCTTTTGGGTATGATTGGAAGAGTTTCCGGAACTGTTTACCGGAAAAAAACGCATGGAAGAGTTTCCGGAATTTTCTAGGCCACTTTATTGACCGGTACTGTATATCTAAAAAAATCATGAAAATCGAAAAACTTACCAATTTTTTTCATTCTCGTCTCGTTCTCCATCATCTTCAGTGTTACAGCAAGTTAAAAATAAAGAATAAATATGACGTTTCAGAAAAATAAAGAATACACTCCAAAAGGTCCAGATTCAGTTCCAGACCATTTTAGAGCGGGGAATATCAATAAAAATCAGGGGATTTAGGACCGGTGAAAATCAGATACCAGTCATTGTGTGGGTAGTATAGAGGAATAAAAAGGGAGTATTGGAAGAGTAACTGAAGGAACTAGAGACAGACATTCAGCGAAAGAGTGTGGGACGAGGAGAGAGAGGTGGAGAGAGTATTGACCGAACACTTTTCTCTTAACCAGGTGGGGGCGCAAAAGAAAGACGCATGACGTAACAAAAGATACGCAGAGAAGAAACATTGCCCAGTTTTCTTGTGTTATTCAGGTGTTTTTAGGTTTTCTCCAGATTTTACTTGTAGATTTCGATTCAGCATGTCAAGAGCTTCAAAATGAGTCTAAACACTAATAGGCTCTGCCCACTTTAAGGTTAAGCCCCAGCTATTATGATTGCTAGCGAAAAAATATTTATCGTGATAAATCCGATTGTCACATATTGAAAATATTAAATCTGAGTTTTAGATTAAACTCTACTTTCTGAACCTCAAATAAAACTTCGCAAACCTAAATAGAGGGAAAAATTTATAGTGGTCTTTTTTTAGTTTTTCTAGTCCATACGCGTTTTTTGATGGCTTTCAGGCTAATTTATAGCGTCGAATCAAAATCTGAAATGTGATTTGTGTGAAAAAAAGAACAAATTTTCAAGCAGAAAATGTTTATTGGCAGAAAAAATTCAAAAAATAAAGTAGTTTCAAATTCAATCTGAAATGTAGGAAATGATTGTTTTTTTTTCTCAAAATTTCAATAAGATTGTTGAAAGTACTTCGAATACCCCAAACGATGCTTTCAGTAACTTGTGCACGGGAAAATAAAGCTATACAGTAAATGAACCAAAAGAAACATAAGAAATTAAGACGTTTTAATACAGTGCGGTCAATATCTTTAGGACCCCCCTCGATTTCGGGGGTTACAGAAGAACGAGAAGAGATATCAAAATTCTGTTAACGACATTCGATTCAGGATCGAAAAAAACCCTAGGGGACAAATTTTCATGTTTTTACCACTTTCCGTTAAACAGTACCACCAAAAAGACCTATTTCTGGGCGGTCAATATCTTTAGGACCCCCTGGAAATTTCGAAGTCTTGGTCAGATTTCGGATTTTTTTTGTCGAAATTTCGCTTTTCAACTGAAAATGTCTTCCAGTTTTGAGTTTTTTGCGTACGTTTTCATAAGTATTTCAAGAAATTTTCATAATTTGTGGACTTTCGAAATTATCATTTTCCTCATTTTTCCTCATTTTTTGGGTCTTTTTGTAAAAATGACCCAATTTGTCAGAAAAGGTCCAACATTTCAAAGAAAACAGTCATGAAACAGACTGAATATGATGCTGAGATGTGAATTTAGATACTAGGAGGTCAGTCAGGGTCTTGGTTGAGTTCAGACACTGTGATTTCCCTGTCATCCAAGAGATTTATCAACTATGGAAAAACGGTGGTTTGTTAAAAGTGCCTTAATGGTCTCGAATCAACTCAAATTGCTTTTTTTTTATTGTGAAAATGGTCAGGCAAGATTTTTCTAGCATTTTCTAAACTTTTTATGTTCGCGATACCTTTCTGGAAAAACATCAGTTTTTCAGTGGTGGTAAATCTCGTGGATGACAGGGAAATCACAGTGTCTGTACAAAATCAAGACCCTGACTGACCTCCCAGTGTCTAAATTCCCATCTCAGCATCATATTCTGTCTGTTTCATGACTGTTTTCTTTGAAATGTTGGACCTTTTCTGACAAATTGTGTCATTTTTACAAAAAGACCCAAAAATGAGGAAAAATGAGGAAAATGATAATTTCGAAAGTCGACAAATTGTGAAAATTCCTTGAAATACTTATGAGAACGTACGCAAAAAGCTCAGAACTGGAAGCTATTTTCAGTTGAAAAGCGAAATTTCGACAAAAAAATCCGAAATCTGACCAAGATTTCGAAATTTCCAGGGGGTCCTAAAGATATTGACCGCCCAGAAATAGGTCTTTTTGGTGGTACTGTTTAACGGAAAGTGGTAGAAACATGAAAATTTGTCCCCTAGGGTTTTCTTCGATCCTGAATCGAATGTCGTTTACAGAATTTTGATATCTCTTCTCGTTCTTCTGGAACCCCCGAAATCGAGGGGGGTCCTAAAGATATTGACCGCACTGTAAAATATTCGGTTTCTTGATTTTTGAGAATTTCCAGAGGAAACTATTCAAGTTGGATTTTAGTATTAGCATCAATAAAAAATATAAAAGCTTTATTTTACTGAATCTTGGACCCATTTTGAAAAAAACTGTTTCGACCAAGTGCATGGATAGTCAAATAGAATATAAAAAAAGAAGGTGCTGGTCTCATCAGCATGTGACACCTCCTTGTTGGGACGGACAGAAAAAAAACCAGACAGATATTGACAAGGGTCGGAGAATAGAAACCAACATGAAATTAGCTCCTTGACATCACATTTATGTATATTCACTTCATAACAACATTCTCAATATGCGGAACCAATGAGATCATTCTCATCCGCTTCTTCCGTCTGGCTCGATGTTTTTCTTGACAGGAATTCGAGAACTCAGAATATAGTAAGGCAAGTTTGCAACCAGATAATGTTGACGGCATCATGCGTTTCAGGTGAGGGCGGTCTCCAGATTGTCGGTGTCCAGCCGCTTTTCCACACTTTAAACACGGTTATTTTCTTCATTTCTACGATTGCTCTTGAGTGAACGTGAGCATGGAATCTGGAAAAGTGCCTGTTCAGGGATAAGACTATGTCGAACAATGGATTTGTTGTGGAAAATACGCCAGGATGTGACCATTTTATAGAAAATAAGCTTTTTTCAGTATTTTTGAGCAGAACTGGGCCTTTTTCTCAAATTTTTACGATGCCAAACGGGCTCATGTCAAGCATAAAGACTTACGCTGTAGAAAATCTCTTTTTCGCGTCGCAACAATGATTAGGTTGACGTCCAATCGGAATAAACCCAGCCAATGACGAACAACTTCTTGAGTTGATGATTCGAACGTAACTTGACCTATGAAGAACCGGCATGGTGGATGACAATAGATGCAAGCTTTCTTGAAAGTTCCATCATTTCGATTCTTGTTTTTGGCCAATTGACCGCTGTGTTGAACTTTGTTGCAGTATCTCCAGATTGAAGTGCTCACAACTCGGTTATTGACGTTTTTCTACGACGGAACGGAATGAATGCATCTGAAAAGTGTCGTCCAAGTATGAAATAATACAGTGTTGGAGACTCACTTTCCGGGGAAGAAACTCGCTCAAATTTCAATAAATACTTTGTGATGTGTTGCAGAATATTCCGATCACGATGATGCGCGATTGCTGTAATGAGATATTGGTTGGCTAACAATACAACACTAATTTTTCTATAGAAATTGTCACTTCCGTTGGTTTCGGAAGGAAAACCAAACAATTGTTATGAATCTTGAAACATTGGAGTTTCTGAATTCAGAGAAGTTGCTGCTACACATGTGTAACAATTTAAACTTGTCAATGCTTTCATTTGCGAAATTTCAAAAGAGTTCAGAGAGATTTTCTTGAAAAATCTATTTTATTTTTCTATTGCTCAAAAAAGCGTTATAAAGAAAAACTCACTTTTCGATGACAATTTCGATTTTTCCAGTGACAATCCTCTCTATATTCATGCGTGAATCCCTTTTTATTTGAATTTAAACTAGAAATGAGATTCAAAAGTTATTATGTCGTAGAATGAATTCAATTGTGGGGCAAAGTCCGCAATGACACATGACGCACAGTTGCACCATCAGTAGCAAGAGCGAGGGAAGCACAAACGCACACCCTCATCGCACATAATCCGAGTGGTGTCCCGCCTTTGCAACGACTGCACATTGGATTTCCTCTCGCGAGTACACAGGACCTGTTTTTATCGGAAAATCGATCACAGTGACCTTGGCCCGTTGAGAGGAGTTGCCTCATTTGCCTCCTTCCACTCTTACTTGATAGACGTGCGCGTATTTTCCTTTTTATTCGAATTGCTTGCGTTGAAATAATTAAATTCAAAGCAATGTATATAGTGAATATATTGCAAATTTTTTTACGTTTTTTGTGTTTAATACACCGTCCAAAAAAAGGCGAGCGAGTTGATAAATATTTCGAATAGTTTGACAGTTCAGGAATTCATCATCTAACCGCCATAACGTTCATTTTTTACTCCATATCTTTCATTTAGAATTTAATGTTGTTAATTTTCAGGTAACCTTCATTCAAGCGACAAGGAGCGTTTTCAAGAAGCCGCTGTCCGATGAAATTCATGAAGATCGTACGTCGATATTGAACCTCCGGATGCCAATATCGGAGTCCCTGAGGCGTTCGAAGTTGAGAAGAACTCAAAGAAGACCGATTTCGGAGTTGGAGACTACAGTGACGAACAAGGTAATTTGTTTCTCCGTCGGTTAAAGAAGAGAAACCTAGAGGCGTTGCCACTAACCTCGACAAGGAGTGCGCTGAAATTGTTGGTTAGTTTTTTCGAATCGTGGCTATTATAAAACGTTATTTTTCAGGTCTCCCGGAATGCATTTCCAGCTAAACGATAGCTCAGAAAAAATTTTGAATGCTAAAAAAACCGGAAGAAGATCAATCTTGGAGTTGGAGCCTACCGTAACGATCAAGGAAAACCATTTTTTTCTTCTATCGGTGAAGGAAGCGAAGCGTGAAGATTACTGTGGAATCGTTGGTTAGTTTTTCAAAAATTTGCTGTTAACTATATATAAGTTCAAGGTTCCCGGAGATCACGAAGCGTCCGCCAAACTAGCTGTCGGAGAGAACACAATCAAGGCCAAAAGAATCTTCACCACTCTGATCATCTGGATGGACATGAAGTCTAGAGATCCGGGTCCAAGTTCTTCTTGGAGTGCTGCGAAACCGTCGAGAACCGATTTAGAGGAGTCATGTCGTAGTGTTAGAAGTGTCTGTAATGAATGTGAAGCAAAACCGATATTTCGACAACTCAACTTGCGGATTCAACAAGACCGGAGCTATCGCCAACATTTTTAAAGTTTCAGAAGGACCCGCCCTCCGTCTTTATGCTGGCGCTCAAAAGCCAATCGAAGTCAACACCGTAACCTATCGAAAAAGTTTTCCGACAGGAAGCGCACCTTGTTCATCTTTTCCTACATGACTTATCAAGAATTTGCTTCTGTGATGTTGGCAACGATCCTTTCGCCGACCGATGTTTTTCAGCCTCCGAGAGCTTCTAATCACAAGGTCGTAACCACGTTTTCCTATTTTATGACCAACGATTGCACGGCTGCTTGACTTATCTCCAATCCGAGGAAAATATCGACGGCAAAACTTGAATCACTATGCTCGAATGGCAGCCAGGAACTTCAACCGAGACATATTCTTCATTTTCCTAAGGAAGACAGGACGGAAGATAAGAAAATGGACGAAGTAATCATAATGCGAGAGAGGATCTCCAAAATTAGTTTATGTTTATGTTGCCATGTCGCCTCCTGTCTTAAATCGCGTCCGTGAATTTATTCGCACATTGTTCCAAATAGCTGAAAACTGTAAGGGTTACATTTTCACTATTCTTGTCTGAGAATTGTTTCATAGTCTCCTTTCATTAATTTTTTGTTTTCAGATTGGACACACCAGTTTACGTTCTGCGACACAGCGAAATTCAATTTCATAAGTAACAGAAGAATATCTCTATATTACGACCAGGGTGCAAAACGAAACGAGATGACAATTGCTAACTTTCCCCCTCCGAAAGATTCTCTTTGCGTGAGTCTTGATATTTGAAATCAGTGGTTTCGATTTTCTGAAAATTTAAAAAAGCTTCGAAGTTCTGAAAAATTTCAATTCTCGATATAATTCGATCTAAGAGTGGTAACCAACCACTGTCACTAGTTTCTTTGCCCGCGTTGCGTGAGCACGGGTGTGTGTCCAACAGAGCGTGTTTGCTTTATTTTCAAAATTCGATGAAAAACTGATTCTAGAAAGTTTTTGAAAGGAGAGATGAGTTCAAAAGAAAGAAAAAAAGTAAAGGAATTGAAAATAAAAAATTTTACAAAAATATAATATCAATAAAAAATTAATTACGATTTTGCAGGTCTCTACAAAACGCCTCGATTCTCGCTACTTTGATGATTTTTTTCAGCGGACAGACTCGGTGAAGTTGCCTGCAAAAGGATCATGCTGTGGAATTTCGTCAACGCAAGAAAGATTTCTCGGGATACGGAAACTGCTTCTCAAACTTCGAAACACTCTGAATTTGATTTGGTTGTTCATTGACTGAATTCGTTCATTACCAATGAGTGTCAAGCCCATAGCTACTTTCCCAGACGCCCGTTCCTCCATTCGCTACTGACAAGCTGTCATTAGCAAACTCCTACAAAAATCAAAAAACTTACAATTTCAAATAAAACAATCCAATGTTATGAATACCTGTAAATTTGATTCTACATTGTCAAATTTGCAGACACGTAACAAAACTGCGGATCGACTAGGATTAGCTGGAGCCAAAAGTCACCACACCAGTCAAATCTTCATTAACTTAACGGGACGAGAGAGCAAAGGGTCAGCAGTGATGGGAAGAATTTTCGGTCCCGTTTTCCTTCGGTGTTCATCAATGGAAACTAATATCTCGCTGCAGATTTAAACGCTACATCATCTCTTTTGCATTTCATTATTCAGCGTGAGTTTTCAATAGCGCTCATTCGAAACTATATATGAAACTATATACGATAAATATGGTTTTTTCAGATCCTCTTCTACGCTTCACAATGACCGAGAACATGTCTGAAGACACTCCTTTCGTCGCCTTGGCCGAAAACGCTCATAACAAGTCACCGATCAGAGGAATGATATTGGAAAGTCGAGGATTAGTGGAAAAGGTTTCATGCAACACCGACCAGGACCCAGGAGCTGTTCACCGCCGCAGCGATGAGTCATGTTTGTCGCACATGGAAATGTAACCACCAGATGTCATTTTCGGAGTCACACAAGCCGTTGAACTAACCTCGACAAGGAGTAAGCTGAAATTTTCGGTTAGCTTTTTTTAACCGTGACTTTCATAAATTTTTATGTTTTCAGACCTCGCGGAGTTCACCAAGCTTCCTGCTAAATGTTCGCTCAAAAAAAACCTTGCTGTTAGCAAGAGTAAGAAAATCTTCACCGTCCAGAACTGCAGTCCTCAGGGTACGATCTTTAGAGTCACGGAAGCTTCGAGAACTAAAGAGGACCGGAAAATTCTCGGAGTTGAAGATTACCGTGACGATCGAGAGAAACCATTTATTTTTCACAAAGAAAAAGAGCCGGGCTTCAAGTCATCGCCGCCATCTTCGAAGAATGTTGGTTAGTTTTTTTTTTTTCGAAAAATCGTGTTTGTACACGTTCTATGTTTAGGACCACCGGAAATCGCCAAACCTTCTGCCAGCTCGGAGATAATTCTGCTGTCATCAAGAGAATTTTCGTCATTCAGAGCATCTCTGAAACTGAATCATCAAGAATTGTATCCGAATACTTGTCTAGGTTCGCGAACAAGATCATTTTCCATACAACACCGGGAGTCAAACAGTGCGATTACTCAAGTGAACCTGCGAATTCGACGAAGCCGGATGTCTCGGCGGCGACATCGGTCAAATGCCAGAAGGATGTCCTATCGTTTTTCATGCTTGCGCTCACATTTTAACCGAAATCGACCAATTCTGTGAGCAACGGTGTTCCATTCGAGGATTTTCCTTGCGTGAGTTTTATTATTTGATGTGAGTGTTTTCAGTTTTCTCGAAGTTCAGAAAACCCTCGCTTCGAAGGGCTGAAAAATCTCCATTCTCGATATATTTCGCTCTGAGAGTGGTAACCAACCTCTGTTACCTGTTTCTTTGCCTGCGTTGCGTGCGTACGCTGTGTGTTCAACAGAGCGCGTTTGCATTTTTTGGAAAGAAATAAAAAAAAACAACTGATTTTAGAATGTTTCGAGAAGAAAAGCGAGTGTAAAAGAGAGAAAAAGCGGAAATGAGAATGCCTCAACAATTTCAAGTGGATTTTCAGGAATTTTCATTTCAGGTGTGTTACTCGAGTCTTCTTCTAATCCGTCTGCTGCTCTGGATCAGTTGTTTCATAGAAAGAGTTGAAACAACGAGGAACGCTGTTTGAGAATAAGTCTGAAAACACTCCCTTCATCGTTTCCGCCCAAATAAGGCTAAGAATGAATCACCAATCAGAGGAATGTTGTTGGAATGCCGAGAATGAGCGTTTCCGAGAAGCTGTTTTTCACCGCTGTCCGATGGAATTCATAATGGTCGCACATCGATATGGAACCTCTGGAGGCGATTATCGGAGTCCCTGAGGTTTTCGAAGCTGTCAAGAGCTTGAAGAAGATTATTCTCGGAGTTGGAACTGAACCATTTGTTCTACCTTCGGTGGAAGAAGCGGAGTGTCGAGGCATTGTTGCCATCTTCGAGAAAAAAGTGGGATCGTTGGTAAGTTTTTCGAAAAACATTGGCTATCATAAAATTTTCTGGTTTCAGGACTCGCGGAATTCACCACGTTTTCTGCCAAACTCGCCATCGGAGATCACGTCAACAAAAATAAAAGAAGTTACATCAGGAAGAGCATCCCTAAAGCTAGAGCATTGAGAACTGGATTCCAATCCTTGTGTAAGTACTTCTAGACCGATGTCATTTTACCACACAGCACCAATTTGCAGAAATCATGTCACAGTTTTCAAATTCGTTAGAATGTGAAGCAGTAC
This sequence comes from Caenorhabditis nigoni, assembly GCA_027920645.1. Lineage (NCBI taxonomy): Eukaryota > Metazoa > Nematoda > Chromadorea > Rhabditida > Rhabditidae > Caenorhabditis > Caenorhabditis nigoni. Next base: position 9,902,895 of record CP115869.1, read on the forward strand.
CGTACCGAGGACAAGTCCACCATCGGATTCGTGGAAATCGGAGCTTTTGCCAACATCGCTCAAATACCAGACGGATTTGTCATCCTTCTTCATGCTCGTGCTGACAACCTAACCGAAGTCGAACCGTCCCGTATGAAATTAAAATAGTTCTCCGACATTGCCAAGAAAAAAACTTTTTTGTCTTTTGCGTCATGATTAACAAAGGATTCTGTTCTGGGGACGTTGACAATGATGCCTTCGTCGATTGATATTGTTCAGCCTCCAGGAGCTCATCATGACGAGGCAGTAACCAAGTTTTTCTAGTTATTTGTGAAGATTGAACGGCTGCGTGACCTATCTACAATCCGAAGACAAGTGCCGGCCACCAAACTTGAATCACTTTGGTTAAATGGCAGCTGTGAACTTCAACCAAGACGCATTCTCAATTTTCTTGATGAAAGGTGTTGCCATGCCGACTGCTATCTCAAATTGCGCCCATTCGCGCCTTCGGAGATTGGCACGTTGGTCCAAATAGCTGGGACCTGCTATTACGTGTGTTTTGCGTGAGTTTTTATATTGCATAATGTGGGTTCGACTTTATGAAAAATTAAAAAAGCACGATTTTCTTCGAAATACTCGAAATACTTCGAAATAAGTTCAATTTTCAATGACTTTTAAACTCAAACTGGTATCCGAACACTACAACAAGTTCCTTTGCGTGCGTTGCGTGCGCACGCGTGTGTGTCCAACAGAGCGAGTTTGCATTATTTGAAAAAATTGGAAGAAAAAACTGATTTTAAAATGTTTCGAGAAAAATAGCGAAAGTAAAAGAGAGAAAAAAAAGGAATTGAGAATGAGAAATTGTACATAAATTTCAACAAAGAATTGCACAGATTTTTCAGGTTTCCAGAAATCTCTCGATTTCCGTCACGTCAGTTGGTTTTGGCTCATATGCTAATTTTTTCACGACAAGACAAGAATTCGAATACGAATTCAGCGAGAAGCCATCCAGATTCATCGAAATTTCACATCTTTATTAGCTGTATGACGAGAGAGCGATGTTGTGAAACGACGATCAGTCAGAAATCTTCGTTGCAGATGTCTTATTGTTGTCACCGAGAGATTCATGCTAGCAATAGAACTGAATTTTTTGGTACGGAAGTGACAACGAAGGAAGTAACACAAGGCAAGCTGGCAATGGCCCCAAAAACCGAATGATGATGCAGTTCTCATCTGGATTTCCCTTCTCCGACTCGTTTAATGGCGAAGAGTTGGATTTTCTCTTTGAGTGAGTCGTTTGATTTGAAATATGGTTAACAAATTCGACCTTCTCAAAATATGATAAAAATTCACATCTGCTCAACTTCTAACTCCATTTCCTGTTAGATTTTGAAAAAAAGAATGCCGTCATTAAAGCTCAGTGAGAGTTTTCGTCAGAGCTAGTTCCAACTGTCTATAGAGTGAATGTAACAATGTCGGTTCTAACAAGGAGGTGTCACATGCTGATGAGACCAGCACCTTCTTTATTTGCATTTTTATTTGACTGTCCATGCACTTGGTCGAAACAGTCGTTTTTTTGAAATTCCTTCAAGATTCAGAAAAAGGAAGTTGTTAAAATTTCATTAATTCCAATACTGAATAAATTCAACTAGAATAGTCATCTCTGAAAAACTCTCAAAAATAGTGGGGCTTTAGGTTTCTCAATTAGACTCAGAGTGCGGTTGACAGATAAGTTTAACTTTGGTCTAGATTTAGAAATGGGCCAGAGAAATCGTGTCTTTCCGTGTAGGGTACATCATTTGTTACGGTGGTATTAGGTTGATAAGAAAGTTTCTTTCTTTTTTGGCAAAATTTTCGATCAAAATTTTCTCAATTCGGAGGGGCCTAGATCAATGAAAGTAATGTCCATTAGCATTAGTAATTGTCTGACAACGCCCCGGTAATTACTCGATTCCATTGGCCCTGAACGACGAGAGGTGCGGTTGAAAAAGTGAGCCAACTCCTTTTTCATGTCATCTTTTTACTTGAAGTCTTTTCTATCAAGATAACGTTTAAGAGCCTCAAACAACCATTCACCAGAAAGAGCAAGATCTGGAGAGTACGGCGGGTGTAAAAGAATAGTTCAGCCAAGCGACATGAATTTTTGGCTTATCCCTCTAGTCATGGGCGATCTTGCACTGTCGCCCTGGAATTAAACTTTGGTTTTTTCTCCTTGTTTTGAGTCCACTGCCAGATTCAATTTCTTTAATTTGAAACTATGCAAAGCGACAGTTATAACGGTACCTTCATCAAAAAGTTCCCAGTTTCCATTCCTTTGCCAGACCATCGAACACATAGCATACCCATTTTCACGGGAAATTCAGGTTCCGGGACGTCCAGAGCTGGCTCTTCTTTGCCAATCGACTGACCCTTTCACCCATTGTTAGAGTAACTTACCCATTATTCATCTATAGTAATTAGATCATCCACCCAGCTGAACGCGCGGAGAAATGATAGGAAAAACATGCTCATGTCTACACGGTGATTTATATCTTCGTCCTTTGAAGCATATGGTACGAATAGATCAAATTTTTGACGCCGCAAAGAGAACTCAATCCAATCACAAAACTTGGTTGACAAACGGACATTGCCTTTGACATTTTCTGAATGGTTTGAAATAGATCCGCCTTCACGACTTTTAGCAATTAATCGAGATTCAACTAACTGGTCCGTTGGCATCTTTCAAACTGAACTCCCTTGGGCGGATGTTTTGGAATCAAACGCAAAATGTAGACGATGACGGAGCATGCACCTTATATATATCCACAATTTGTTTGCAAGTATCAGATACTTGGAGATCAAAAAGAAATAAAAATATAATCATGATGCGAATGTGCAGTCGGATAAGGTCCAAAAGAATCGTTTTCATTTCTCCAACGCGAAGTAAGATAGAAACTAACAAATCTACGATCTAATAGACACTAAACACAGCTCTCCAACAAAAAAAAATTTAGCCCGCTAAACCACTTGGAGGACCAGATATCGAGTCTCAAAAACAACACTGCAAAAAAGAAAGAAACTTTCTTATCAACCTAATATTAGGATGGTAGACTGTCAAAGATATTAAGTTGTAATTTGTTTATTGAACAGATATAATAGAACTAGAGGGAAAGACATAAAAGACTCAGAAAATACCCCTCACGAGGCCAATCTGAGCAAGGCCAATCTGAGCGAGGCCAATCTGATATTAGCTCTCTTGAAGTATCTCGGGGCTCACATGAAGTAGCTCGGGGCTCTTCCCCCAGTAACGCCAAAGTATCGTCATCCATACTGAGACTAGGTCATCTCGCTATTGTTTCATGTTTCAGATTAAAGTTCCTTCCTCCAAATCTTTTGAACCAAACCTTAATGGTGGTTTTCACTCTGCACCTTGTTCGCCAAGGTTCGTTGCTCTAGAGACCCTGGAGGAACATGGACAGAACACACCTTTGAGTATGTTATGTTCATCGAGTTAGTTCTTGCCCATTACTCTGTTTGGGGAAAATTTTTCATATCGCATTAAACATACAATGTGCAACATCTATAGATATAAAAATAGATTTGGAAAAAATCCAAATTAGGATAAGCGACATAGATCAAAGTAAAAGTGTCAAAGACTTTTTGGACAACCTAATAGTTTGTTAAGTCAAAATATTCACTTTAAAAAATATTTGTTTAAAACTTGAACATAACTTTTTATTGAATAAAACAAAGATTCTCATATTTTGTTCTTGGACTTTTAGAAAATTTCTCTCAAAATTTGAAATTTTTTTCAAATTGGTGAGTGTACTTTTTTGGGTAGACAAAGCGCCGGCTTCTCTGTATGTGTCACTATGTTCGGTCCCTGTCTGTGTCGTTTCCGCAGCACACTATTTTTTTCTGCCAGTTGGTCAGAATTTTTTTCGAATAGTCCTCATTCTGTCTTATATGACGTCCAACTGCTAGGACGTCTCATTTTGTATTTTTCTGATTATTTTATTATTCTAATTATTCTATTCTTCTAATTATTCTTTCATGACGACCTTCTGATATGGGACGCGGAAGAAATCGATTCAAAGTACTGACCACCCCGAAGAGGAGATTACATGGAGGGAGCACGGTATCGTCCTACATCACAGAATAATCCAGTGAGTTTGAAATTTCGAAGTCGATAAATATTTTTATCGTTTTCAGAACCCCACCTACAGAAACCGTGCACAATAATTGCTTTTTGATTCTTGAATTTAGATAAACAATTGTTAATTCAAAATTTTTATTACATAAAACAGAGGATTGAGGGGAAAGGGGGTAGGGGAACATTAAAAAAAATTAGTTTTCGGAATCCTGTTGTCCCAATAGTTTCCTTTCTCCTCTTGAGTATCGGGATCCGTTTGGGTGTCTCCAATTGCCTCCTCTCGAGTCTCTTGGGATTTTTTGAAAATTCCACTGCTAATCTGACGACCCGGATTCGAGTCTGAGCGGTGACAAATGTTTTTTGAAAGTTTTTTATAGCGTTTTTACACTGTTTTAGAGCATTTTCGGCAAATGTTTCGATTTTTTGAAGTTTTGGAAAAAAAAATGTCAAAAAAAAATGTTTTTTTTGCATTTTTTGAACAAAAAACTGAGAATAACAATAATTTTATTTATAGCAAATATATAAAAAAGGAAAATATAATTAAAATGAAATTTCTGGCACTTTTGTAGTCGTTGTAGTCTTGAAGTTCCGCCCACTTTTGAAGCTCCTCCCAATTTTGCCTGGTACTCCTCCACGGTCCCTTTGTAGAGCTCTCCATCTTCACAGCGCACTTCGATTGCCACGTCATATCTCAAATTCCAATCTTCGAAATGGACTATATAGCATTTGGCGCCTTTTTTCTGGGTGATATTGATCACTTTCGCCTTGTAGGGCGTGCCCTTTGAGACGCACACAACATTTTCTCCTTTTGGGAACATTGGAGTCGGTTGGGACATAATCTGGAAGAATTTTTGAATTTAGCGAAAAAATAGATCTAGGGAGCAGGAAAAATGACAAAAACAAAGAAAATCGAACCACAACATTTTTGGGGTGAATTCAATTTTACCGACTTCCCGCTTTTTAAATAGAGATTTCAATTGAAAATTCGAATTTGGCGTCAAAAACTACACCTAGCCACTTTTTTATAGCAACGAAAACCTTCACAATAAGGGAGTTGTACCAATGGAAGAGTTTTGAAAAAGTTAGGCCGCTATGGGAAACACGCTCCAGAGCCATTTTGAAGGTTTTTCTTGGTGCTGAACTTAAATATTAATGTTTATAAAACGCCATGAGCAATTTAAGATGGTCTAGAGCCGTTTGAGAGTGGTGACCGAGGTCTTGAAAAAGTTAGGCCACTATGGGAAAAACGTTCCAGAGCCATTTTGAAGGTTTTTCTTGGTGCTGAACTTGAATTTTAATGTTTATAAAACGTCATGAGCGATTTAAGAGGATCTGAAGCCGTTTTGAATATGGTGGCCGAGGTTTTGAAAAAGTCAGGCCACTATGGGAAAAACGCTCCAGAGCCGTTTTCAGAGCTTTTTTTTACCTCCGGACAACTTTCATAATAAATATTTGACTTTCCATGCACTTGGTCGAAATAGATTTTTGAAATTTCATTCGAAATGTAAAAGATAACGCGTTTTCTAAGTCTTTGAAAATTTTATTGGAAATATTTTGATGTCAGGAAAATGATTTAAAAAGATTTGGAGAAGCAGGTTCTGGTCTCCCACATTTCGGTTTGTGGAATCCGTCTGTTGATGGGTCAACGAAACTTCAGAATCTTTATCGGCGGAACGTACACTTTAATTTATTTGATCCGCTTGGATCGATGTTCTTCCTCCTGTGCCTGGGTAGTTGTCAAAGATTGGCAATCAAACTGAAACTGATTTCCTTGCTTGAGTTACGCTCTGATAGAAAACCACTTGCAATTTGACCTCAATTATCTCGGTTTCTACGAGAGTTATCAAAAATCTGTCAACTAATAAAATAAAGGTGATATTCTATCAAACATTTTATCAGTTGACAACTTTTCCATAGTTCTTAAAAGAATTGAGATAATTCAGCTCAAAGTGTAGGTTACAGTTTAAACGTACCATATGATACTTCCTTTGATGGTCCCTTGCAGAGACTTGCTCCTAAAATTCACTTCCACATTGGCACATAAACCGGAAGCATTCTCTTAAAAAAATGAAGGTAGATTGCCAGAGACCTGAAAACTTACGTGTGAGCTGAAAAGTGCTCCTTAATAGCTACACGGTTGTTCACGTGGCCACATATTCCGTTCTCCTCGGGGTAGGTACAGATTAGAAGGATCCCTCCGGGTGGGTATCTGTAAATGAGAAGGTTTGAAATGTGTAAAAAATGCATAAAAAGGCATTTTTCATGTTTTTTATTACCCGTTTGGTGTTGCTTAGATTCTCAAAAGGAGGTATTTATGGGTGGAAAATTGTAGAGGTCAGAAATGGTGCATTTTTGAAAAATGGGAGAAAGGTGAGGGGGGAATAAGGACATGGATACTTCAAAAAATATAATGTATCACAAAAATGATTCAAGACACCGAAAAAATAAGATTCTTAAGATTAATAAAATTTCTGGGGTTGCTCCATTATTTGCTGAACTACTATTTCTCAACACCATAATAAAAGAGCCTATGACAGTTTTCATGGTACCTCTATTAATGCGGCAGAAACCCGATACAAACTCACTTGAAGCATTTACCACAGTTTGGGTTTTTCCTCTGATTTGAGGAATACCTTCTAGAATAAAAATAGAGTTCCAGAAAAATATGAAATACACTCCAAAAGGCCCGGATTCGGTACCAGGCCATTTTGGAGCAGGGAATATCAATAAAAATCAGGGTATTTGAGACCGGTGAAAATCAGAAACCAGTCAGTGGGTGAGTATAATATAAGAATGAAGAGGGCAATATTGGGTGAGTAACCGAAGGAAATCGAAAGCCAGACAGCGTGGGAAGAGGCGAGAGAGAGGCAAACAGAGTATTGTTTGAACACCGTGCTGTGTTTCTCCGCCAGCTGGGGGCGCATAGAAGAGGCGCATGACAACCAAAGATACGCAGAGAAAAAAACATTGCCCCGTTTTCTGATGTTTTTCAGGTGTTTTGAGGTTTTCTCTAGATTTTTTATTTTCAGATTTAGATTGAGCATGTCAAGAGCTTCAAAATGAGTCTAAACACGAATAGGCCGTGCCCACTTTGACGTTATGCTCCAGACATTATTATTTCCAGCAAAGTTCATACGAAGATCTCAGTAGCTTTGGCACAAAAAGGTGTTGTACAGCAGATGAACGATAACTCGCATGTTAAATGTTGAATAGAATCCCATTTATGCTGAAATTGGAAATTTTAAGCTCTAAATATTTCCAGACAATGTTCCACACGATAAGCAACATGGCGAGCTGGGAACGCTACTGGGCGGTGCTCCGTCGTGGCGTCGTGCTCTTTTGGAAGTATCCAGACGATGAGCAGAATGGACGTGAGCCGAAGATGCAAATCGATTTGACCAAGTGTACGAACAACTTGATTGAGAAGTGCTCGGCGGATTTGTGCCCCAGACCTGAATCTTTCGTCATTGAGATTCTTGTCGACGCGCAGGATGGAACCATAGGAAGTATAGAAGTATACAATACATCTGCCCAACTTCTAACTCAATTTCCTGCTAGATTTCTAAAAAATAACGCGCTCTGTGAGATTTTTCGTCAGAGCTAGTTCCAACTGTTTGTTTAGTGAATGTAACGGTGTCCGTTTCAACAAAGAGGTGTCGCATGCTGATGAGACCAGCACCTCATTTTCTCTCTCTTTTTTGACTGTCCATGCACTTGGTCGAAACAGTCGTTTTTCTGAAATTCCGTCCCAGATTCAGAAAAATTAAGTTTTTATAATTTTATTAATGCCAACACTGAATACATTCAACTAGAATAGTCATCTCTGAAAAACTCCGAAATCATAAAACCGAATTCTTCATTTAACGTCCTAATTTTTGAAGTTTGTTTTGGTTCACCAGCTATGTCGTCCCGTGCCAAAGTTACTGAAAGATTTTTGTCAGAGCTAGTTCCAACAGTTTGTAGAGTGAATGTAACAATATCCGTTCTAACAAAAAGGTGTCACATGCTGATGAGACCAGCATCTGATTTGCACAGACGGTGGGATTTTCGTGAGATTTTCGAAAAACCCACTACAAATCTGACGACCCGGGTTCGAGTCCGCTTGGTGGCAAATGTTTTTTAAGTTTTCAAAGTGTTTTGAAACTGTTTTGGAGCATTTTTAGCCGGATTTTCGATTTTCAGAATTTTTGTAATTTTTTGAAAAAAAAAAAGATTTTTAATAAATGTTTTTTCTTGAAAGTTAGATTTTAGTTAGCGTTTTTCGCTCGAATTGACACAGAAATGCAAAAAAAAACATCAAAAATTGTTATAAAATCTCGAAAAATTCGGTTAGTTGCGATTTTTCAAGAAAATGCACACATGGCACAGTGTGACTTTCGAAAATTCTACTGCCAATCTGACGATCCCGGTTCAAGTCCGAGCAGTGACAAATCTGTTTTTGAAAATAGCGTTTTTACACTGTTTTAATGCATTTTTTGCAAAAAAAATTAACAGTAACAATGATTTTATATACATATAGCAAGTATATAAAAAAAGGAAAATACAATTAGAATTCATCGGAGTCATCAGATTGCTCATCCTTCTTGGTGACGACCATTTTTGAAGCTCCGCCCATTTTTGCCTGGTACTCCTCCACGGTCCCTTTGTAGAGCTCTCCATCTTCACATCCCACTTTGATTGCCACGTCATATCTTGAATTCCAGCCTTCGAAATGCACTATGTAGCATTCGGCGCCTTTTTTCTGTGTGATATTGATCACTTTTGTTTTGTAGGGTGTCCCCTTTAAGACGCATACAACATTTTCTCCTTTTGAGAACTTTGAAGTTGGTTGGGACATTATCTGGAAGTATTTTTGAATTGAGCGAAAAAAATAGATCTAGGGAATGTGCATTTTTTTGGCAAATTATCATTGACTATATGTATCATTGACTACTAAGTATCATTGACTAAAAAGTTTCATTGACTACATTTTGTATCATCGACTACAGAAGTATCTTTGACTACGAAGTTTCATTGACTGCATTTTATATCATTTGTATCATTGACTACATGTGCGAATGATGCTTTCTCTCTAAAATTCTGAAATTTCAGTTTCAGTACCAATAATCGCTTTCTCAGTACTAAATCGAAACAAGGTTATCCAGCCTAAGCCTATAATTTAAACAAAAAAAACCGAAAATTTTGAAAAAAATTTCAACGAGAACTGTGGAAATTTCGTTGATTTTCGCGAGTTTCAGTTTTTTTTTTGACTGGAATTTTTGGTTTTTTTGTTTACATTACAGGCTTAGGCTGAAACGCCTTGTTTCGATTTAACATTGAGAAAGCGACTATTAGTACTAAAACTAAAAGCTCAGAATTTTAGAGTAAAGGATCATTAACTCAAGCACATGTAGTCAATGAAACAAATGAAACAAAATGTAGTCAATGAAACTTTGTAGTCAATGATACTACTGTAGTCAATGATACTAAAAGTAGTCAATAAAACTTTGCAGTCGATGATACTTAGTAGTCAATGATACATATAGACAATGATAATTTGCCCAATTTTTTTGGGGTAAATTCAATTTTTCAGACTTCGGGCTTTCGTAATAGAGGTTCCAATAAAAAATTTGACCACTCTTTTCTGGCAACGAAAACCTTCAAAATAGGGGAGTTGTACCAATGGAAGAGTTTTGAAAGTCGAGGTTTTGGGAAAGTTCGTCCACAATGGGAAATACGCTCCAGAGCCGTTTTCAGAACTATTTTTGGCCTCCAGACAACTTTCATAATAAATTCGAGCGCATTCGACATTTTAGGAGGTTCAGGATTGCAATTTGGGCTCGATTATCTCGGTTTCTACGAGAGTAATCGAAAATCTGTCAACTAATGAAATGTAGGTGTTATCACAGTAAACATTTTATCAGTTGACAACTTTTTCATATTTTTCAGAAGAATCGAGATAATCGAGCTCAAAGTGAAGGTTACGGTATATTCTTACCATATCAAACTTCCTTTGATGGTCCCATACAGAGAACTGCTCCGAAAACTGCCTTCCACATTTGCACATAAGACGGAAGCACTTTCTGAAAAAAGTGAAGGTAGGTTTCCTGCCAGAGACCTGAAAACTTACGTGTGGATCGAAAAGTGTTCATGGATACCTACAATGTTGTTAACGTGGCCACATATTCCGTTTTCCTCGGGGTAGGTACAGATTAGAAGGATCCCTCCGGGTGGGTATCTGTAAATGAGAAGGTTTAAAATGTGTCATGACACATTACAGAAGAAACTTGTAAAATGAAAAATGCATGAAAACGCATTTTTCATGTTTTTTATCACCCTTTTGGTGTTGCTTAGATTCTCAAAAGGAGGTATTTATGGGTGAAAAATTGTAGAGGTCAGAAATGGTGCATTTTTGAAAAATGGGAGAAAGGTGAGGGGGAATAAGGACATGAATACTTGAAAAAATATAATGTATCACAAAAAATAATTCAAGACACCGAAAAAATAAGATTCTGAAGAAAAATAAAATTTCTGGGGTTGCTCCATTATTTACTGAACTACTATTACTCAACACCATAATAAAAGAGCCTATGACAGTTTTCATGGTACCTCTATTAATGCGGCAGAAACCCGATACAAACTCACTTAAAGCATTTACCACAGTTTGGGTTTTTCCTCTGATTTGAGCAATATCTTGTAGAATAAATATAGCGTTCCAGAAAAATATGAAATACACTCCAAAAGGCCCGGATTCAGTACCAGGCCATTTTGGAGCAGGGAATATCAATAAAAATCAGGGTATTTGAGACCGGTGAAAATCAGATACCAGTCAGTGAGTGAGTATAATATAAGAATGTCGAGGGCAATATTGGGTGCGTAACCGAAGGAAATCGAAAGCCAGATAGCGTGGGAAGAGGAGAGAGAAAGGCAAACAGAGTATTGTTTGAACACCGTGCTGTGTTTCTCCGCCAGCTGGGGGCGCATAGAAGAGGCACATGACAACCAAAGATACGCAGAGAAAAAAACATTGCCCCGTTTTCTGATGTTTTTCAGGTGTTTTCAGGTTTTCTCTAGATTTTATTTTCAGATTTAGATTGAGCATGTCAAGAGCTTCAAAATGAGTCTAAACACGAATAGGCCCTGCCCACTTTGACGTTATGCTCCAGACATTATTATTTCCAGCGAAGTTCATACGAAGCTCTCAGTAGATTTGGCACAAAACGGTGTTGTACAGCAGATGAACGATAACTCGCATGTTAAATGTTAAAGAGAATCCCATTTATGCTGAAATTGGAAATTTTAAGCTCTAAACATTTCCAGACAATGTTCCACACGATAAGCTACATGGCGAGCTGGGAACGCTACTGCGCGGTGCTCCGTCGTGGCGTCGTGCTCTTCTGGAAATATCCAGACGATGAGCAGAATGGACGTGAGCCGAAGATGCGAATCGATTTGACCAAGTGTACGAACAACTCGATTGAGAATTGCTCGGCGGATCTGTGCCCCAGACCTGAATCTTCCGTCATTGAGATTCTTGTCGACGCGGAGGATGGAACCATAGGAAGTGTTGTCGAGAAGAAGATGTTCGGAGCTTTTTTTCAACTGAAAAACGTCGAAAATCGATTCTAAAACTGCGAATTTGTCGCTGAAAACTAGTTTTTCTGGAAAATTATCGATTTTCAGCGAATTTCGCATTGTTAGAATTGTTACCCATCAAATTTCGGTCCTTTTGATACCCATATTGCCCATGTTCCCAAAATTTGTGAATTCTGGATTCAGAAGACGTCAAATTTTGAATCGCATCGAATAGGGTCGATTCTGATATCAAAATGACCGGAAAAGTACAGAAAATTGTTTGAACGGAGCAAATTTTGCCCAAATTGTAGTCCGAAAACTTGAAAAATAAAAGTTCGACAAAAACAATTTCTAAAAAAACGCAAATTTCTGAAAATGTATAAAGTTTTTGGCGAATTTCGCGTTGTTAGAATTGTTACCTATCGAATTTCCGTCATTTTGATACCCATATTGCTCATGTTCCCAAATTTTGTGTGAATTCAGAATCCCAGAAAACGTCAGTTTGACTCCGAAACTTGAATTACGAACTAATTTTCATCAATTTCGGGTTTTACGGGTTTTACACAGATTTTCGCCCCTTTTTTTGCTGTATTTCTAAAATTCCTACAGTAACCCATCTTGGCGCCATGCCAGAAAATGCAGGCCCCGCCCACTTTTCCTTATGTTTTCCCTATTTGCCTCTTTGAAGTTACCCGATTCTCATGGTGAACACCTGTTGAATTGTTATTTTGGATCTCAAGTGCTTTTTTATGGAAAAAAGCCCTTGATGAATGGAGAGGGGCTTGGCATGGTGCCAGAATGGGTTACTGTGGGTTTTGGAGTAAGTCGCAAAAATTGTAAAAAATCTGACTGAAAAAAGCCAAAGTTATCGGAAATTGGTTCCTAAAATGGCTCGAAAAAATGTCTGAAAAATAGCAAATTTGAGCAAAAAAAAACGAGATTTTCACTTTTCGGAATCCGAACGTCTTCTAAAACTCTCCAGATTCGTTTTCAGCAGAATACATATCGTTAAAACTGTTTTTCAGAAAATTCCCGTCATTTTGATACCAAAAACGATCCGATTTGGGAATTTTTGAAATTTGACGTCTTCTGAATTCCGAATTCACAAAATCTGGGAACATAGGCAATATGGTATCAAAATGACGGCAGTTTAATGGGTAGAAGTTCTAAAGACATGAAATTCGCAAAAAAATCGGTGAATTTTCAGAAAATTCCAAAAAAAAACACATTTTAACTTTCAAAAATATTGCGATTTTTCTCAATTTTTCCTACTTTTCATGTGATTTCACATCGCCAAAACCTGTTCCTACAAATTTACCGTCATTTTGATACTAATAACGACCCGATTTGGTGCGATTTGCTTTTGAAGTCTTCTGAATTCAGAATCCACAAAATTTGGGAATATAGGCAATATGGATATCAAAATGACGGGAATTCAACGGGAAATAATCCTGACGACATGAAATGCGCTGAAAATTTCCAAATTTGAGTGAACATATTCAAAAATTGGCCTAAAACGTATACAAAGCTCCCAAATTTGCACGAAAATTCAAAAATGCCTCAAAAAAATCAAATTTGCAGTTCTTCTTTCTGCGGACACATCTCAATGCTGTCTCAATGGCTCTTCACTTTCAACCAAACGCTCGACGTCATCCGCAGACCCATTTGATCTCTCTTATCGATTTTATTGATTTTTAATATTGTTTCCTGCCTGTTAAATTAGACCCCGCCCCTTTTAATTTCTAGTAATCAAAAACTCTCTTCTAGTAGATTGTAGTTTGTAGTCTTTTTTTAACTCCGCCCACCATTCATTTTTTGTCGTTTTATTGTTTGCCATCACCCCTCTCACCACCCTAAAAATCACAATCACAAATACTACTGAATAAAGTTGAAGGATCCAGGATTTAGGAAATATTAGAAGAAAACTGGGGAATTTTTAGGATTTTTGTGGAAAAAACATTAAAAAATTAGGGGCAATTTTCTAGAAAAAATTAGCATAACGATATTCGACTGGCTCCTCTCCGGTCCACTTTTGATTCTCGATTTGGAGGCGATTGTATGCCATGAGGAGCACTGAAATTTCAAATTGCAAAAAAAGTCCAATAGAGCGAATTTGCTATAAAACTCACAGATGTCCAGGAGCTGAGCAATGGCCAGGGAGAGAAGACTACGGTTGTGGAGATCGCGGTTCCTTTGGAAGCCGGCGTAGAAGACAAGAGCAACGAAAACGTGGATATTGTTGAAGTTGCAAATCTGAAAAAAAATTTGGTCGGTGGAGCGCATTTTCCAAAAATAATATTTTTTGAAAAATGTCGATTTTTCAGCAAATTTGGCATCGTCATGATTGTTAGTCATCGAATTCCCGTCATTTTGATACCCATTTTGCCCTATATTCCCAAATTTTGCGAGTTCAGAAGACGTCAAATTTTAAATCGCATCGAATCGAGCCGTTATTGGTATCCAAATGACCGGAAAAGTACTAAAAATTGTTTGAACGAAGCGAAATTTGCCCAAAATGGATTTGTAGTCCGGAAATGTAAAAAATAAAAGTTCGAACAAAACAATTTTCGAAAATACGAAAATTTCTGAAAATTCATTAATTTTTTGGCAAATTTCGGTTCGTTAGAATCGTTGCCGATTGAATTCCCGTCATTTTGATACCCATATTGCCTATGTTTCCCAACTTTGTGTCTAGAGCCGTTTTGAGAGTGGTGGCCGAGGTTTTGAAAAAGTTAGGCCACCATGGGAAAAACGCTCTCGAGCCATTATACTTCTTTTTTCGAACGGTTTTTTCTCAGACCGAAAACATTAAAACCAAAATCTATGATTTCAAAATCAAAGAAATTAGGCACTCCTTTTCTCATTAATATTTGCGCGTTTCAAACTCCTTACCTTTTCTAATTCGCATCCTTTTCCTTCTCCTCGGTCATCTCTTTTTTTTCTTGTCCACCTTATTCTCTTTCTTCTGCCTCTTGGTGGTGAGCAATGGATTCTTCGGCTTTTGCTCTCCTTCTTCTCCTCTTTTTCTCGACTTCCTCGGCCAGAAGACTCATCCCTGAAAACGTAGCTTTAGATTTGGAAAGCAAAAAATCGACTTTTTACCGTAAGGAGTGGTTTCGAAGGCCGAATTCGGAGACGCCTGAATCCAGATGATTTCCATAAAAGCTCTTGGGACGAACTCAGCATACTCCTCGGCGGCCATCAGGTCGATAACGTCCATATTCTGAAAATTATACTTTTGATATGTGAGAAAACAAAGCAAGCAAGATTTCATGAGCCATGTCTTCTCAAAAAAACAAATTGATTGATTATTCACTAAACCACTATCACTCAACACCATAATAAAAGAGCTTATGATATGTTTCATGGTATCTCTTATTGATAATGAAACCCAATACAAACTCACTTGAGGCATTTGTCACATTTTGGGCATTTGAGAACCCTCGTTGAGGAATGGTCCATTGATGAGCATGTAGAATAAATATATTTTCAGAAAAATAGGAAATACACTCCAAAAGGTCCAGATTCAGTACCAGGCCATTTTGGAGCAGGGAATATCAATAAAAATCAGGATATTTGAGACCGGTGAAAATCAGATACCAGTCAGTGGGTGAGTATAATATAAGAATGACGAGGGCAATATTGGGCGAGTAACCGAATGAAATCAAAAGCCAGACGGTCAGAGAGTGTGGGACGAGGAGAGAGTGGTAGTCCTCTCAACCAGCTGGGGGCGCATAGAAGAGGCACATGACAACCAAAGATACGCAGAGAAAAAAAAACAATGCCCCGTTTTTTGGCGTTATTCAGGTGTTTTCAGGTTTTCTCTAAATTTCATTTTCAGATTTTGATTGAGCATGTCAAGAGCTTCAAAATGAGTCTAAACACAAATAGGCCCTGCCCACTTTGACGTTATGCTCCACCCATTATTATTTGCCAGCGAAGTTCATACGAAGCTCTCAGTAGCTTTGGCACAAAAGGGTGCTGTACAGCAGATGAACGATAACTCGCATGTTAAAAAATCAGAATGTGAAACTGAAATAAAAAATCTTGAATTTCCCGAATTTCTGAATTTCAGAGTTTCTGAATCTCAAAAGCCCAGAATTCATGAATCTAAGCATTCAAAAATGCGAAATTCTCATGTTCTCAATATCTAAATTTTCTGAATTTCCGAATTTCCGAATTTCTGAATTTTTGAATTTTTTCCTGAATTTTTAATAATAGTGGACAAATGTCTTCCGTTTGTTCTGCAAACTCCACTGAGCTTCGTTTTCAATTTCTTATTATTTGACATATGAGATAAAGTGACAAAATGGACAAAAAAATTATTTAATAAGTCTGGGTCGGCTGGTGCGCTGGTATCGAATGAATCCGGCCTTAAATTGAACCATAACATCGTTTCTTCTTTCTGCTTCCACATGCTACGAGTGTCCCCAGCAGGAAGTTTTCGTTCGAGTTCTAAAAAAACTCATTTTGTTCAAAACCGAGTTTATCACTAAACTCACTGGCATTTTTCGAGCTGATTACGCATTTTCTTGTCTCCGAGCAGACTAGATATCCTTATATGATCTGTAAGGAACCTCTTGTGGCATTGCTCGACTCAAAATTGATGGCTGGAAGAGGTTCATGCAGGTGAGGTTGGCGGAAATTGTGTTTGTATTGGTTTAGAGTAAAAACTGATTGCTTAGGAAGATGTCATTTCGGATCTTTTGTTGAGTGATAGTATTTTGATATGTACAGTTTCCCGACAATTTCAGAGAAAGAAAATTAAATTGCCTATCTTTGCCGGTTTGAAGCTGATATTATCTTTTGCACACTAATTTTGAAATTTTCACAACAACTGATTTTCCGGGATTTTTTTTCAAAATCAGATAAAAAATCAAACTTTGCAGCTGAAAGGAAACGAGTTAGAATATTTGTCTCAATACAAAAAATGCCATAAATAGCAGGAGTGTTACATTCCAAGTTAGATCAAATTATTATCTTTATTTTCATTTTTTGACCAAAGTTGGTTTTGAAAATTACCCTTTCGAGGGCGCCCTCATTTTTCATGGCATCATAGTATTATAGTGAAAGTAGGTTCAAAGTATCGAATTATCAAGATTCGTTTCACATAACACAGGCAGATTTTTGAGAAATTTCTAAAAAATGAAATAAATTCAAACAAGTGAAATTTTCTCTACTTCAGGGTTACTGTAGAAAATTGGTCCCAACACAAAAAAGATCAAAAACGTACCAGAAAGTGATATTCAAAACATTTGAGTCGATATCTTTATTTTGAACGAAATCATTTTTCGAGGTTACGGTATTATATCGCGGCCAGGAGGGGGCGTGGCTTGCTGCTATTGTAATCAAAAAATGTCTTAGAGTAGCCCCTTTAACCACTACATACAATATCAGACTCCTAGGACCATTTAGTTTTTTTCCATTGCCCTGGTGTTTTCGAGTTTGAGATTGTGTCTTAAGCGCGTTGACGATGGAATGATGGCAATGTATGATACATTTTCCTATGGAAGGTAGTGCAAAATTGAAAAGGATGAATAGAGGTATAACATACTCTTGAGGAGATAAAATATAGTTTGAATTAGATGAAATCAAAAATTCATTATTAAATTTTGAAAAAAAAGGTTGAATACAATCAAAGAATCTCAAAAAATACAATTTCTCCGGAAAAGTTAGTTGCCAGTCGTCTTCTTCCGGAATTCCTCCACCAGAGTATCAGCTGGATCGGCCCTGCAATTTTCGAATTTCAGTTTTGAAAAAAACTTTCGCGAAACAGGGTTAAAATATCTTACCTTAGGAAATTTAGTTCTGACCAATGACCAACATCCACTTTCAGCCATCCCTCTGTTCCATCGTCCTTGGTGATTCGAACATAAGGTTATCACGAATTCTGAAGAATACGGATGAGTTACATATGAAGTATTGGTTGGAACTTACGATACTCTTATCATTGGCTTAATAACAGTCCGAATTGGTGGAATCATTTCTTGAATCGGAGATTCGTTATCAATCGGGAAAGTTCCAGCTTTCTTCCATTTTCGAAGGAATACATCCAAATCACGATTGTTGAACAAAACGTTTTCCTGTTCGATCTGAGCACAGGTGCGATCCAATAATTGATCGATGGTGGACCAAGAAGAGTCAGTCATTAAAATCTTCCTTGTGTACTTGACAAACTCGAAGTGGAAATTTGCCAAAATTTTAATCACAGAAAAATAGGGAATACACTCCGAAAGGTCCAGATTCAGTACCAGACCATTTTGAAGAGGGGAATATCAATAAAAATCAGGGTTTTGGACCGGTGAAAATCAGATACCAGTCAATGGGTGAGTAGCATAGAGGAATAAAGAGTGAGTATTGGGAGAATAACCAAAGGAACTAGAGAGCGAGACAGCGTTTGAAAAGGAGAGAGAGAGAGAGAGAGAGAGATTGAGAGAGAGAGAGAGAGAGAGAGAGAGGCAAAGAGAGTATTGTCCGAGCACCGACCTGTGTTACTCGACCAGATGAGTGCGCATAAAAACAAGCGCATGACTCACATACGCAGAGACAAAGATACGCAGAGATAAAATAAGTTGCCCCGTGTACAGGTTTTTTTGAGTGTTTTCAGGTTTTTTAGAGGTTTGATTTGTAGATTCTGATTGAGCATGTCGAGAGCTTCAAAATGAGACTAAACACGAGTAGGCCCTGCCCACTTTGAGGCGAACCTCCAGTCATTTTAAAAACTCAATCTGAAATACAGAAAAAGATTTTTTTTTCTTAAAAGTTCAATACATTTGTTGAAAATAGTTCCCATGCCTTATACGATGGTTTCAGAAGCTTTGGCACAAGAAATGGGAATCACGTAGCAGATGAACGAAAGAATTCAAGAATGTAAAATTCTCATGATCTCAACATCCAAAATTTCTGAATTTCTAACGTATTCATTATAGACATCAATAAAAATATAAAACCTTTATTTTTCTGAATCTTGGACGGAATTTCAAACAAAAAAGACTGTTTCGACCAAGTGCATGGACAGTCAAACAAAATAAAAATTAAGGAGGTGCTGGTCTCATCAGCATGTGACACCTCCTTGTTGGAACGGACAAAGAAAACAGAAAAAAACAGGTATTGTCAAGCATGCAGACAAACGGACAGACATAGAAGATAGAGTTTTTGAATTCTTGATTTCCACTCTTAATGAAAAATTACGATAATTTTATAGGCGCTGATAACATTGGAGTTGTCAAAGGGTTTAAGAATAGAAATCCGTAAAATTTGCTTCTTGAAATCATATTTCCGTTTATTCACTCCATAAAAAAATAATTTTCTTTTATCGAGTCAATGCTTTTACTTCTATCCGCTTGTCCCATAGGTTTCGATGCTTTTCAAAACTAGAAATAGAGAAACCAGTGCAGAGTGGAGCAATCGTGATAATGTTGATAACCATATGCGTGCCGGCTCCCAGTTATGTTTTTTTTCCAAGCCTTCACCATTCAAATTTCTTCTTTTTCGCAATCACACATCATCGATAGGGAGAGTGCAGTCTGAAAAATGCTTGTTCAAGTATCCGGTAATTTCAAAAGATGATTCAAACAATTTGAGAAAATTATGTACTTGCAGCTGAGAAGTCGCAAACATATTATGGTATCATGGAAATTAAGAATTTTCAGCATTTTCAAGCAGAACTAGGCATTTTTTTCGTAAAGACTCACTTGGTATCAAAACTCGTCGCCCAAACTGTTATATGTTGGTGTCCACTTGGAAAAAAACACAGCCAGCTAACCACTGACATAGGAGTAACTTGAGTTCCAGTGATGATTCAAACGCGACTTGATTCAAGAAGATCCGACATGGTGGATGACGGCAGATGCAGGGTTTCTTGAAAGTTCAATCTTCTCGATTCATGGTGCTGGCTAGTTCCGTAACCATACAAATTTCTGGAAAAATGATTTCGGGCGATTTGAATTTTATAATTTGAACGATACCAGTTTGAAGAAAAAAGAGAATATGCGCATTTCTCCATAGAATTGCATCAGAGAAACATAGCAAGATTCGGTTGAACAACTACTCCATTCGCCTCACGAATTTCCAGACTTGAGCGCCCATAGTTCCTGCTTTTTTACGACGGAGAAGAATACATCTGAAAAGTTTCCGTTAAAAAATGAAGAAAATCAATGCTATTGTCGGAATTATAAAACTGACACCTGCGTGTTTGCGGACTCAGTGCAAATCACGTTAATTTTTGTACTGAGTCTGCAAACACGGGGTGTCAGCTGAATAAATTCAACAATAGATACTCACTTTTAGCGAAAAAAACTCGGCTGAACCCCTGTGCTTGGTTTATGACGTTCTGCAGACGAATCCAATCACAGCGTTACTCGATTCCTGAAATAAAAGCTTGGTTGGCTAACGACACAACGCTAATTTTCTGGCTGGAAGTCGTTAAGTTGGTTTCGAGATGAAAATCGAACAAACTACTATGAATCCTCAAAAATTGGAGCTTTTCAAATTCTGAGAAGGTGCTGCTATACATTTTTGACAGTGTGAACGAATAAATGAGTTGATTTTTAAAATTTCAACGGACTTCAAATAAGATTTTCTCGAAAAATCGATTTTTTTTCGCCTGTTGCTCAAAAAACATGTTATAAAGAAAAAACTCACTTTTCCATGACAATTTCAGTTTTTCCAGTGACAGTTCTCTCCAGTTTTATTCGTGAATCCCTTTTGATTTGGATTTAAATTAGAAATTAGAAATTCAAAAAATATTATGTCGTAAAATAACCCACATCATGGGGCATAGTCCGCAAGTACACCATGATGTGTGTCTACACAATCAGTTTTGCAGCAAGGGCGAGGGGATCGCGAACGCACACCCTCATCGCACATTATCCGAGTAGTGGTCCGTCTTTGCATCGGCTGCACATTTGTTCTCTCCCTCTCGCAAGTACACAGGTCCTGTTTTTATCGGAAAATCGATCACGGTGACCTCGTCCCGTGGAGAGGAGTTGCCTCATTTGCCTCCTGCCTTTCTTTCTGGACAGAGGTGCGCATATTTTCCATTGTATTCAACATTCTTGCCGTTGAAGTAACAAAATTCTATTCACTGAAAATATATAGTATTCTTTTCAGAACCTTTTTCATTTTGTTATGCAAACATGCAGAAAAAGAAGTGAGATGATGAACCAGGACGGCAACGCGGATTGCAACGTTCTTACTGTATACGGTGAGTCTAACACTTTCAAATAGATTTTCAGTAGTTCTAATTTCAGTTGTATAACTCGAGTCTTCATCTAATCTAAGAAAGAATTGAAAAATGAAAAACGCTGCTCAAGATTATGTCGAGAAACACTCATCGTCTTCGCCGTGAAAAGGAAAAGAATGAATCACGAATTAGAGGAATGATGATGGAATGCCGAATATTCGTCGAAAAAGGCTTCAAACTCCTAAGAAACTGTTCTTCACCACTGCCCGTTGAATATCATAATTATCGCACGTTTATATGGACCTTTCAGATGCCAGGTCACTGAGGTTTTCGAAGCCGACAAGTACAAAAAGGTTATTCTCGGAGTCGGAGCCGACAGTGACGAGCAAGGAATGCCATATTTCCTTCTATCGGTTGAAGAAACAGAGCGTCAAGTCGTCGACAAGGAGGACGCTTGGTTAGTTTTCCGTAAAATCGTGGCTCTCATAAAACTTTTCGTCTTCAGGTTTCACTACGTTTTCTGCCAAAATCCCCCTCTGCGCTCTGCTGTCAACAAATATAAGTGAATTTTCATCACGAAGAGCGTCTTTGAAACTGGAGTCATGAGAATCGGATCCGAGTTATTGTTTCGAAGTCCAGTCGAAGTTCGAAGTCGTTCCAACCGACACCGACCTAAAGAAATAATGCCCCATTGTTTGAGTTCTCTGGAATTAATGACAGCTGTTTCGTTAATTCCACAAGTCAACCTGCGTATTCGACGAGGTCGGAGCTCTCACATTGCTCGTATATCCGGAACAATACGTCATCCTTGCAATCGGAATCGTCCCAAAACACAGTACCCATGATACTAGGGATGAACTTGAAAGTTGGTGGAGCTTCGTGTTTTCATGTCGACCTGCTTCAATTTTTATCCTTGCATATACTGACACTCTGCTCCGAATACCTGTGCTCTGCTAACATTGTCGGTTTTAATTTTCACTGTTCATTTCTCAGGTTTTTCATAGCCTCTATTCATCAATTTTGTTTTCAGATGAGGTCAATTCAGTTCACATTCAGCTACAACTAACAGAAATATATATCACTATTACGAATATGACGGAAAACAAATCGAGATGACAGTTGGCATACTATGTTCTTTCCAGAAATTTCTTTGCGTGAGTTTTGATATTTCAAATGAGTGTTTTCGATTCTCTGAAATTTTGAAAAAAAAGCCTTGCTTCGAAGTGCCTAAAAATCTCTATTCTCAATGTATTTCGATCTGAGAGTGGTATCCAACCACTGTCACTAGTTCCTTTGCCTGCGTTGCGTGTGCGCGCGTGTGTGTCCAAGAAAGCGCATTTGCATTATTTCGAAATATTAGAGAAAAACTGATTTTTGAACATTTCGGGAAGAAAGCCGAGTTTGAAAGTTGGAAAAAATCGTGAATTGAATTGAGAACGAGAATTTGCGCAGCAATGACAATGAAAAATTGAATATGATTTTGCAGGTCTCCTCAAATTTCTCGATTTTTGTCACATCAATTGGTTTTGGCTCAGATGATAGCGGGTCGAAAGAGCGGATAGAAGGAAACAAAATGTAAGGCACTGGACACGTCTTCTAGCACTAACAACCGGAAAGAATTAGTGAAGTTGTCTGCGAGAAGAACAACTCTGACAACACAGGAACTTCTTTCACTGGATATGATGGGAAAAAACCAAGTGAATGGAGGTTTTGTTGCGTAGAAGACGATTTCAGCGAGAAACCATCCACATTCAACGATATTTCACATTTTCACTAGCTTCGTGACGAGAGAGGAAAGTTGTGAAATGACAATCAGGCAGGACTTTCCGTCATATTCCGAGGGATTGATGCTTGCAATAGAACAAAACGTAGAAGGCGAATTCAGCGAGAAACCATCCACATGAACCAAAAATCATCTTGATCTGCTTCGGGAAAAGAGAGCAAAAGTTGTGAAGTCAGGAATTTATGCAATAGAAGAAAGCGCGGTCAGCAGGTTTCATCGTACAATGTGAGTTTTCAATAGCGTTCGTTCAGAACATTATTTGATTTTTTTGCAGATCGTGATGTACTTTCACACAGATTCATGGGAGTTTGAAAAGGAATTTCTGCAGTCATTTTCGCGAATTTCACGTGGAAATCGATGCAAAAACTCATTAATAGAGCCAATGGAAGCGAATCGGAATGAATTTTTGGTGGAGAAGTGACAACGAAGGAAGTCACACAATGCACGCTGGCAATGGCGCAAAAAAACCGAATGATGATGATTCTGGATCACATCTCATCTGGATTTCCCTTCTCCGACTCGTTGCGTCTATTTTCCCATACAAAACCGATGGAATCAGCTGGGCTATCACTTCAAACGAATGGGAATCAGTTGGAATTTCCTATTGAGTGAGTCTTTCTATTGAACGACTGAAATACAGGGTGGCCCATAAGTATGGAGACTTTTGTTTTTGAGTCTAAAACCTAAAAAAGAAGGGTGTCAACAAGATGAACTTTATATTCTGATAGAGGAGACCAAAAGGAACAGGTATATGCAAAAATATTCAAAATTTGATCCTCTGACCTTGATGCAGGCCTTCAGAAGATCCGCAAAAAAAGTCACCGTGGGCCGCAGGCAGTTGGTGTCTATTTCATCGCATAACTTGAGGAATTTTTGTTTGAGAAAATGGAAAATTGGGTGAGAACAAGTCATGATCCTGTTATCCAAATAGCCCTAAAAAGAAAAATCCAACTCGTTAAGATCTTGCGAGGAGGCGAGCTGGAAGTCGTTCTTCCAGTGTCGCGTGAAGTAAGCTTTGATCGCCGATTTGGTGAAATCGTAGATATCAACGGTGCTGAATCTTTTTGCATAGTAAATGGGTTTTA
Source organism: Caenorhabditis nigoni (assembly GCA_027920645.1). Classification (NCBI taxonomy): domain Eukaryota; kingdom Metazoa; phylum Nematoda; class Chromadorea; order Rhabditida; family Rhabditidae; genus Caenorhabditis; species Caenorhabditis nigoni. The sequence continues at coordinate 9,926,612 of CP115869.1, forward strand.
GCCAAAGTAGCTGATAACTCAGAAATATAAAAAACTCTTCAAACCCATATTTTGGTAGAAATCCGAGTTGATCTTCACGTTTTTATCACTGACAACCAGTTGAGCTCTACCTTCAGCTGTCTGACCTGCTCAGGCCATCACAGATTTTGGGAATATCTTTCATTATCCCAAAAAACGCTCAAGGGACCTCGAACTATCTATTGACAACATTTGCCGACTTTTTCGGCTTTCTGGAAGCGACTCAATGGTCGAAATCTCCTCATAGGTCCATACGACGTCGTAGGCGCGGCGCACCTAGATACCATTGCGCAACTTTCTTGATTTTTCAAACCGATTCTTTTTGGAATGGTCTGAAAGATATTGTCTTTGATAGAGCTGATGATGCTTGAAATTTTAGTCTATTATAACGATCGATGGACACTTCCACAATTGGTACCAAGCGATTCTGTCATATTTTCCAATATTTCGCCTGATTATCTTCTTGATGACTCCACGAATACTGAAAATGTTCCCGAAAAGTGGTTTTTCGTTTTTTTTGTTGCTCATTGACATATCCTTCACTTTCAAGCTGTTTGGAGATTCCCTGACTCAACGACTGACCGACACTGAGTCTCCAACGACATCGTAGATCCAGTTCCCGTTGTAGTTCTGCTTGAAAATCCTAGTATGGTTCAAAGAAGCTTGCATAGATGAAGTAAAAACAAGAAACAAAGACAAATTGTTGCAGAAACCTTTTGTAGATATCCCCTAGTTTCGAAAAATATCAAAAGTTTTCAAAAATCGGGCTTGGCACAGTGCCAGCAGTCCTTGGAAAAAAGTCTCCATACTTATGGGCCACCCTGTATGCCTAACAAGTTCGACCTTCTCAAAATCTGATGAAAATTCAAAGCTCGCAAGAAACTTCTAGAACAAGCTTTATTTTCGCGAAATCCTAAAGTGATGGGTCATCAATCACAGATTATTTGTCTGCTGAATAAGCGTGTGTCCGGTAGCAAGCTTGCAAAAATTACAAAAACTTGGAAAATATCAAAATCCGACTCATTTTTTTTTCAGGTTCCTTCAAACGCTCTAATGACGATGAACGTGTTTCTCACATCATGGAAAGTTTGAGTTGCGAGAACATCTGCAGATAGCTGCAAAAATCCAGTACTCACACTCAAGATCACGGAAATGAGACTGGGAATTTAAAGAAAATTGAAGTTTGAAGTACTGAAAAACAAATTTGAGTGGAAAACACTGGTGGCAAGTCGGAGACCAATTTTCGAAACCATCCTAACAAGCCACAACGTTTACAAGTTCTACGAGGTTAGTATTTGTATTACACTCATTCTGTGAATTTCCTTTAGAAACAAATACATGTTAGACATAAAAAACAAACTAGCATCCACCTGATGAGAAGCCTGAAATTTTTTATGATGGGAACTTTGTTTGTGAAGGATCGACAGCTTTCAAGATCATGCATTAAATTATAATTTGTCTCTTACCTCAGAAATCTGTCTATGAGTTAGAGAATTGTTACCAAACCCTCTCGCCACTATTATAGAAGCAAGTAGAAAAGCATGTTTCCACCAACTAATTGAAAAGAATGTGGATCGGTGTCTTCTCATGATGAATTGTCAGCCGCGTCGATTAATTGTGGCTCCGTTGTGTAATCATGTTTGTCTATGCGTCTGTATGTTTCTGTCCTCTTTTCGTTTTACCCAATACATTCCCTTCTAACCTAATTTCCTGCTAGTTCTCTGAAAAGATGATGCGCTCATTTAACCACAGTGAGATTTCTTGTCAGAGCCCCAATGTCCGTCCCAACAAGGAGGTGTCACATGCTGATGAGACCAGCACCTCCTTTTATTTCTCTTTTTATTTGGCTGTCCATGCACTTGGTCGAAACAGTCTTTTTTAAATTTCATCCAAAATGCAGAAAAATGAAGCGTTCTTTTTCAAAACTTTAAGAAATTTATTGAGTATAATTTGATGTCGGGGAAATAATAACAAAAAACATGGTAAGCTCGGCTTTGTACATTTGGTTTCTCTCCATTTGAGCAGCGACGTTTGCATCCACTTCAACATGACCATAACCACCTTCTCAAAACCTTTTTTTGCATACGTTGGATGATTGTTTTCAACCGAGAAAGCAATCATTGCTTCGATCTGAAAATGTTTCATTACTTGTGTTTCATAGCCACAGAAACCTACAAGGTTTTGAAACGGCTGTATACAAGTTCATTCCATTTTCATAGGAGTAATCGTAGTCAGTAAACTGAATTAGTTCAACTGGTGTCACTCTGAAAAACAGTAGACTTGAAAAATCAGCGACTGGCTGGTTTTGGGTTATCAAATTTTGAAATTTCAGAATTTTTCTGTAAACCAATTTTTTAATGGCACTCTCATTTTGGAAAATTTTGTAGTTGACAGAAAATTTGTCTATTTTTTAATTTAAAAAACACTCTAATTGTTAGTTTGAATATATAGGAAACGAAATATGTACACTCACTTTTTCGAAAAAAAAAATAATGCATACGAGAGCATCATTTTGAATATCACAAATGTTCCCAGAAAAAATCAAAGTAAAAATGAGTACTGCAAAAATCAGGTAGGGTACATTGGGAGAATATGAAATAATATGATTCGCAGTTGGCGCGGGGAGCGGGGAGGGGAGAAGGAAGAGACGCGGAGAAACAATCATAAAACACACAAAAGGAATGGTGGTGATGGGAAAGAGCTAGGCAATGGAAATAAAATATGCAGTGAAATACGGGACAATATAATAGAGAAATCATGGACAGATAGACAAAAGTGATGGACAGGCAGATAGAAAAGTGATGGACAGATAGCATTGTTGAAAAGATCGGAATTCAGAGAAACAGGGAAAGAACAATGCGAGAAGATGTTATAAAAGTGGAGGGTCAAAAAAGTTTTAAAATTGTAAAAATCTTAATTATGGATATTCCAGGTCAAGCAACTATATTAAATTTGTGTTAACCACATTTACAGTTTTCAATTTGGAAAGGCCTTGAAAAATTGTTACTGCTGTTTTGTTGTTATTTAGGTTTCTTTGGTTGGCAGTTCGAACCTGGAACAGCAGTCGTAGACAGTTTCAGATTAATGATCTATCATTATCGGCTTCTTTTTGCAGTGTGATCTCAGGTTTTTATATAGTTTGAAAATCCAGGAATTTTAAAATTTCAGAACTTCAGAACCTGGGAATGTCCGAATTTCTGTAATTCTCAATTTCAAAATTTCTGAATTTCTTGTTTCTGAATTTCTAAACTTCTGAATTTCAAATTTTCAGATTTTTTTTTGCAATTTTCAGAATTTCACATCATCTCAAAAACAATTTTATTTAGCAACCAAAGAAAAATAGATTTTAAGGAAGTTTGATTTCTTCTCCATGTTCAAAAATTGGGGAACCAGAAGCTGGAACATTTTTTGAAACATTTTTTGCGGTAGCCAGTTCAGAATCATCGGATGTTGGACAGCACATTTTTTTTGAAAAGCTCCTCGTTGATTTGGTCTTTGTTGCAGAAGAGTTTTGGAAGATCTGAATTAGAAAACTTCAAACTTGTTTATCTCCGCTGTGATAAAAGATATCACAAGAATACTTCCAGTCGGCGCAATTTGAGCTCAATTACCTTGGCTCCCTTGAAAGGTATAAAAAAGTCGTCAACTAACGAATTGTTTATCACGTTGTCAGTATTATTTCATCAGTTAAAAAATTGTCGATATTTGTTTTGAACCAGATAAATCGGCTTCAAAAAACTCACCGTTTCCTTGCTCCCGACAGGGGGTTCCGCAAATAACAAGTGCTCGTCTGTTCAATCCATGGCAATTTTTTCAGATTCTGGAAGCGTCCTTGAGATTTGATGTTTTGGAAGTCGAAAAAGTTCTGCAAAAAAATGGTGCCAATATTTTTATTTAAAAAATGCAAAATTTGATAGGGCAAAAGCTGGAAGAAAAAATACTGTAGAAAAGAATGCTTGCTCATTGAGTCTAATTATCTTCGTTCTCATGAAAGTTAACAAAGTCTAGTAAACTACAAAATGGTATGGGATATTATGGTAAACACTTTGTCAGTTGAATGGTTTTTAATATCTCTTCTGAAAAATTAGATAATGGAGCATTAAGCCAAGCACAAACGATTTAGTTTAGGACCACAGAACATTCTTTCTTGGCTCCTCCCGTTTTTTGTTGGCCTTCTCGGCAATTGGGTACAAGGGCTAGGTTTTCAAACATTGGATAGATAATCCAGTTTTCAAGATACGCCTTTTAAGACCAGCTATTTTTATTTTTTCTGTTTTTATCACATTGAAAAGTAAGAACACTCACCTCAACAGATCCAAAGAAAAATAGATTGAAAATTCTCCAAACCCATTCATAGTGTTTACGGAGGTTTTCAAGAATATATATAGAGATGTTCAAAAAAAATCAGAAAGGACTTCCATGCAGAAGGATGTCTTAGACACCTATTCAGTCAAGGCGTCTGGTGAAGACTGACCCCGAGGACCAGAATCTTGAGTGGATCACTGGATTAGAGACGCAGGCATCGAGAGTGATGCCACAAGTGAGAAAAACCCCAAGATATTCAGCTCACAAATGCAATTATATAGAGGCACAAGTCGCCTCTAGTAATTGGCACTGGCTATCAATAACCGGTCACGTCAGTTGGCACTGCAAGACTCGACACATAACGGAGGTACAAAGCTAAGAGAAGAGAGATGCTCTCTGAGTCACTAAACGATTGAGTGAAAGGATAAACAACGGAAATCTTGAGGGACCAATTGAATAATAAGACCACAAAACAAGTAAACCCAAATTGAAATGCGCGAGGGAGTGGGCTTGTTTCTAGTTCAGAGGTCCAAAAGTAAAATAGAGGTTTGAAATGCGAAAGATGTTATGCGGAAAAAAAATTGATGCCATGGTTCATACTTCTAACAGATCTACATACAGTGCGTAACATAAGTATAGGGCCACCCCAAAATTTAGCTATAACTTTTTTAAATCGCGATTTTCTGAAAATCTAAAAACAGAATCCTGATCAGCATCCAAAATTACCCCGGGAAAATGATTTTGGTAATTTTGTTCATAAAACTGACCGGATGCCGGAACAAAAGCTAAAAAATCGGCTTCTGCAAGCGTAACATAAGTATAGGGCCACTTTAGGAATTAGTGGCTGGGGACCCGGAAAACGTGAATCCGGTCAACCAAAAATCATAAATTGTATTGCCTGTCACTATTAGAATCATAATTTCCTAAAATTACTTTGTCTGGGTTCGTCAGATGAATTCAAGCCGCTGTTTTAGGTCATTTTCGGTTGAACCATCTGGATTGCCAGCTGGAAGATCAGAAGTTCATATTAGAGAATATCTAGGGCCTCAATATCAGTCCAGTAGACATTTCCTAGGTTCACTAACTTTTTCGGGATCATATGAAGTACCCAACCGTGTTTCCGGAACCGTGAAAGAGCCAAGAAGCTTGCGAGTACACAAACTTCGGCAGTCAGCAGCCTCACTATCAGGCATCATGGTTGATAACCAAAACGGGGTAAGCAAGATGATAACGGATACTGCTGGACGTGTGTAAGTCATCCGCATGCGTTTTAGCCGGTGAAAACCCGGATATGGGACAGGAAGAAGCTTCAAATACCACAAAACAACCACTGTTTGGAGAAAATAATAACAACCGTCTTAAAAACTCAAAATGAAGCGCATGACAATGTTCCGGTGATGCAGTCAGACTTGACAACTGTAATTAAACATGTCCAAACGATCAAACAGCCAACTGAAGTATCGCCGGAAACTTTATTCCTAATTTGTAAGAGGGTCATTAAGCTTTGCTTCAGACTAAGGTTCTCCTGTGGTATTTGAAGCTTCTTCCTGTCCCATATCCGGGTTTTCACCGGCTAAAACGCATGCGGATGACTTACACACGTCCAGCAGTATCCGTTATCATCTTGCTTTCCCCGTTTTGGTTATCAACCATGATGCCTGAGGCTGCTGACTGCCGAAGTTTGTGTACTCGCAAGCTTCTTGGCTCTTTCTCGGTTCCGGAAACACGGTTGGGTACTTCATATGATCCCGAAAAAGTTAGTGAACCTAGGAAATGTCTACTGGACTGATACTGAGGCCCTAGATATTCTCTAATATGAACTTCTGATCTTCCAGCTGGCAATCCAGATGGTTCAACCGAAAATGACCTAAAACAGCGGCTTGAATTCATCTGACGAACCCAGACAAAGTAATTTTAGGAAATTATGATTCTAATAGTGACAGGCAATAAAATTTATGATTTTTGGTTGACCGGATTCACGTTTTCCGGGTCCCCAGCCACTAATTCCTAAAGTGGCCCTATACTTATGTTACGCTTGCAGAAGCCGATTTTTTAGCTTTTGTTCCGGCATCCGGTCAGTTTTATGAACAAAATTACCAAAATCAATTTCCCGGGGTAATTTTGGATGCTGATCAGGATTCTGCTTTTAGATTTTCAGAAAATCGCGATTTAAAAAAGTTATAGCTAAATTTTGGGGTGGCCCTATACTTATGTTACGCACTGTAATGTTAGTGGTGCATGTTTTCTGAAAATTAACTAAATTTAAGCCTGAGAATCTACTTATTAATGGACGCTATACTGTTTCTTCACATTTCATCAAATTTTTGTATGTAAAATTCAATTTCAAAGTCATATCGCTTTTACTTTTTCTGGAACCCTCGAAATCGAGGGGGGGGGGGAGTCCTATCCTTGTTGAATACACTGTATGTGCGAATAAAACCGAAGGATAGAGATAATGAAGAGTTTTTTGATAATGAGGTTTTTTTATTTAAAAATAAGTGAAAAAACTACATATATTTTGAACGAAAAATAACAACATTTCGCACTATAGAGAAACCAGGAGAGAGGAAAAAAGAAAAATAGAAACCCTTCAAGATTTAATTTTAATTATCTCAGCTCTTGTAAACCCGACTTAAAACTGACAACTTTCAAAATGTGTAAGATTTTATTTTAAATATTTGATCAGTTCACAAAAATTTAATAGCATTTTCCGTTTTTGAGAGTAACGCCTGTGAAAAGACAGAGACACCTAGCTCCTTCGCCAGTCGAGAATGTGATGTGCAAACTAAAAAAGATAATGAGTTTTTGTGAACATAAGACAAGGGTAAAATTCAATTTCAAGCATTTGTGTTTTTGATTACTTTTTGATATAATAATTCCTAACCCCCTAAATTCCCACTTTAAAAAATGAAAATCAAGCGTCATTAAAGGGCTTCAGGCTCTTAGCTCCTTCGCCACTCGAGTCAATCTGGTGGTGTTTCTTGGCAAAGCCGTAACCCCGTTTTCAGAGCCGGAATATGTGTATTTGTCTGGAAATCCCCTTTGGAACCTGAAATTCAGTAAACAAACTAAATTCTTTAGAGCGTTTCTAAAGTTTATTAAAAAGAAAATTGAGGTCAACTGGAATTTTCGGAAAAAGTTTAAACATTGTAAGCGAAAAATAATTATTCAGAAACTACAAAAATTACAACGCTAGCTCTGAAAAACAAAAAAAAAACATTTATTTATTGTCATGGGCAGCAGATCGCTTTGATTGTCTTCGTCTCATTGTTCGGGGCAAGGTGCTGACAGCCGATGTTGATGAACACTGGAAAAATGAGATTTGAAGGGAAGCAATTGAGGTACCTAAAAATAGGTAACTGAAAAAAATGTGTCTCTCTTTCTCTGTCTTCTTAAAATTTAATAAGGAGATTCGAATTTCCGTTATAAAAATGCATATTAATGTCTAAAGAATCACAATTTCCGAAAAAAAGAGACGTTAGAATTTCTGCTCACCTCATTTTTTGGCCGGAAGCTTCTTAAAGAATTTGAAGGATCCATAGATGGCAGGTTTCTGGCACAGCGTTAGCTTGGCCTGCGTCCACTGAGCATAAGGTTTGGTGACCTCTTCAAACGTGTCGAGAAAATTCTTCTTGAGGATGATAGCCCACGGAAGCGAATTCTATCGGAGGTGTCTGCCACATATGCTGCTTGTTGTTGGAGACGGATCACTTCGTCGGCTTTCTTTTGAAGTATCCGTTCCTTTGGAAGGACTGAAATAGGTGACCGTGAAATTGTGTATAATTAAATTTTTCATGTTTCCATGTTTTTATTTTTGAGGTTTGCCCCTTTCTAACAAGCGAGGGACCTATAAATCTTGGCCAGTTGAGTTTTTTGCTAGATAGCGTTGACAAGTTAATCGAGGTTGAAGTTTGGAGTTTTTTTTTTCAGTTTAGAAAATACCGTATTTCCTCTAATAGAAACCCACCTCTATTTGAAGCCCACCTCTGATAGAAACCCACCCCGCGAGGTGCTTCGAAAAATAGGAGCCCACCCTCTAATAGAAGCCCATGGGCTTTTTATCAATTTTTAAATTTCTCGATTTCTGATCTACAGAGTTCCTGAATATTGAATTTTGACATTCTCATATTCAGAATTGCAAAAATTTCGGAAATTTTAAGTTCAGGATTGCAGAATGAAAACTTTAAATTAGAAAAAAACCGAATTTCAGAGTTCTTAACTTCCGAATTGTCAAATTTCTGGTTTTTTAAACAAATTTTATTTTGAAAAATAATCATCGAAAAATAGAGGCCCACCCTCTAATTGAAGCCCACCTCTAATAGAAGCCCACCCTGAGAATGAGGTTGAAAAATAGAAGCACATGGGCTTCTATTAGAGGAAATACGATAAATACATTCAAAAAACACTCACATGACTAGGTCCACAAACAGTAGTTGAAAAGTTTTGAATATTCAGAAAAATAGATTGAAAATTCTTCAAACCCATTCATTCAAAGGGTTTATGGAGGTTTTTAAGAATATATAGAGATGTTTAAAAAAATCAGAAAGGACTTCCATGCAGTAGGATGTCTGAGACGCCTATTCAGTCAAGGCGTCTGGAGAAGACTGACCCCGAGGAGACAGAAACTTAGGTGGATCACTGGATTGGAGGCGCAGGCATCAAGAATGATGCAAGAAGCAAGAAACTGCAAGAGAAGTAAGAGCAAGAGCTGAAGAAGAAGAAGAAGAAGAAAAAGAAGAAAAAAAGAGATGTTAATGGCAGCTCGCGTCAGTTGGCACTGCAAGTCGCCACACAGGAAGTAGATACGTAGATGAGAAAAGAAAAAAGCTCTCTGAGTCGCTGAAAGATGGGGTGAAGGGAAAAGCAACGGAATTGCGGGGCAAATTGAATTATATGACCACAAACCAAGTAAACTCGAATCGAAGTGTGTAAGGGAGTGGGCTCTTTTCCAGTGCAAAGGTGCCAAAGTAAAATAGAGGTTCGAAATTTGAAAAACAACAGATATGGAAGCAATGTACCAGCATTGAAAGCATTATACGAACATAAGTGTTGATGACATATTTTAAACTTCTAACAGGCCCACTGTTAGAGGGCATGTTCTCCAAAAATATCTGAATTCAAGACTGAGAAGAAACATTAATGAAAGCTTTACAGTTGCTCCGACATTATTTAACGTTACAGTGCGTTCAGAATACGATTTTCTCAAACAACTCAACGTGAGAAAAAAGGCTAGGAGAAACATGCTCACGTCCACATGAAAATCGACATCATAGTCCTTCAAAACATGAGGTACGAATCGACCCAGTCCATGAAGTTGTCAAGAGACTTCAATACGTTTACAATACTTGGTTGACTAACGGACAATGTCTTTGACATTTTACAAGTGGTTTGAAACGAATCGGTTTCAATAGGATTCTTCAATAGGTCCAAGTCCAGTTTTCGGACCTATCTTCGTCTTCGGATTCTAAATTTTTGGTTTCAAATTTACCGGTCCAATGCTTGACGGTGAAGACAGTATGAGATCCTTCTTTATCTATTTCTTTCATTTGCTTGCAAATATCATTACTTTCTAAGCCAGAAAGGAATTAAAAAATAATGCCATTTTGAAAATTTAGACCGTAAGGTACGAAAGCAGGCGGCATGCTCGCGAACGACAATAAAGAGGAATGAGCCAAGGTGTATGTAACAAGTCCGTGAGATACTCTATCCATCAAAAAAACATCCGTCAAGAAAAACTATGCCACTCACAAGATATGAACTTTCAAAGTTGAGCATTCAAAATCGGAAGAAACTTATTTGCCAACCTAATATATGGACTTGAGATTGACAGTTATGGAAGTATTCTAATAGAATGACCTCCAAATTTTAAATTTGAGCCGATTTATCTCGGTTCATATGAAAGATATCAAAAAACGGTCAACAGACAAAATCATTTTGAATTCATGAGAAACATTTTGTCAGTTGACCACTTTTTTATATCTTAAACAGGAAACGAGATATATGGACTTGAGGTGGACAGTTATGGAAGTATTCTAATAGAATGACCTCCAAATTTCAACTTGAGCCAATTTACCTCGGTTCATATACAAGATATCAAAAAACGGTCAACAGACAAAATCATTTTGAATTCATGAGAAACATTTTGTCAGTTGACCACTTTTTCAATCTCCCACAGGAAACGAGATATATACGAGATATATGGACTTGAGATTGACAGTTATGGAAGTATTCTAATAGAATGACCTCCAAATTTCAACTTGAGCCAATTTATCTCGGTTCATATACAAGATATCAAAAAACGGTCAACAGACAAAATCATTTTGAATTCATGAGAAACATTTTGTCAGTTGACCACTTCTTTCAATCTCCCACAGGAAACGAGATATATGGACTTGAGATTGACAGTTATGGAAGTATTCTAATAGAATGACCTCCAAATTTTAAATTTGAGCCGATTTATCTCGGTTCATATGAAAGATATCAAAAAACGGTCAACAGACAAAATCATTTTGAATTCATGAGAAACATTTTGTCAGTTGACCACTTTTTATATCTTAAACAGGAAACGAGATATATGGACTTGAGGTGGACAGTTATGGAAGTATTCTAATAGAATGACCTCCAAATTTCAACTTGAGCCAATTTACCTCGGTTCATATACAAGATATCAAAAAACGGTCAACAGACAAAATCATTTTGAATTCATGAGAAACATTTTGTCAGTTGACCACTTTTTCAATCTCCCACAGGAAACGAGATATATACGAGATATATGGACTTGAGATTGACAGTTATGGAAGTATTCTAATAGAATGACCTCCAAATTTCAACTTGAGCCAATTTATCTCGGTTCATATACAAGATATCAAAAAACGGTCAACAGACAAAATCATTTTGAATTCATGAGAAACATTTTGTCAGTTGACCACTTTTTTCAATCTCCCACAGGAAACGAGATATATGGACTTGAGGTGGACAGTTATGGAAGTATTCTAATAGAATGACCTCCAAATTTTAACTTGAGCCAATTTACCTCGGTTCATATACAAGATATCAAAAAACGGTCAACAGACAAAATCATTTTTAATTCATGAGAAACATTTTGTCAGTTGACCACTTTTTTATATCTCCCACAGGAAACGAGATATATGGACTTGAGATTGACAGTTATGAAAGTATTCTAATAGAATGACCTCCAAATTTTAAATTTGAGCCGATTTATCTCGGTTCATATGAAAGATATCAAAAAACGGTCAACAGACAAAATCATTTTGAATTCATGAGAAACATTTTGTCAGTTGACCCCTTTTTTCAATCTCCCACAGGAAACGAGATATATGGACTTGAGATTGACAGTTATGGAAGTATTCTAATAGAATGACCTCCAAATTTTAAATTTGAGCCGATTTATCTCGGTTCATATGAAAGATATCAAAAAACGGTCAACAGACAAAATCATTTTGAATTCATGAGAAACATTTTGTCAGTTGACCACTTTTTTAAATCTCCCACAGGAAACGAGATATATGGACTTGAGATTGACAGTTATGGAAGTATTCTAATAGAATGACCTCCAAATTTCAACTTGAGCCAATTTATCTCGGTTCATATACAAGATATCAAAAAACGGTCAACAGACAAAATCATTTTGAATTCATGAGAAACATTTTGTCAGTTGACCACTTTTTTCAATCTCCCACAGGAAACGAGATATATGGACTTGAGATTGACAGTTATGGAAGTATTCTAATAGAATGACCTCCAAATTTTAAGTTTGAGCCGATTTACCTCGGTTCATATGAAAGATATCAAAAAACGGTCAACAGACAAAATCATTTTGAATTCATGAGAAACATTTTGTCAGTTGACCACTTTTTTATATCTTAAACAGGAAACGAGATATATGGACTTGAGGTGGACAGTTATGGAAGTATTCTAATAGAATGACCTCCAAATTTCAACTTGAGCCAATTTACCTCGGTTCATATACAAGATATCAAAAAACGGTCAACAGACAAAATCATTTTGAATTCATGAGAAACATTTTGTCAGTTGACCACTTTTTCAATCTCCCACAGGAAACGAGATATATACGAGATATATGGACTTGAGATTGACAGTTATGGAAGTATTCTAATAGAATGACCTCCAAATTTCAACTTGAGCCAATTTATCTCGGTTCATATACAAGATATCAAAAAACGGTCAACAGACAAAATCATTTTGAATTCATGAGAAACATTTTGTCAGTTGACCACTTTTTTCAATCTCCCACAGGAAACGAGATATATGGACTTGAGATTGACAGTTATGGAAGTATTCTAATAGAATGACCTCCAAATTTTAAATTTGAGCCGATTTATCTCGGTTCATATGAAAGATATCAAAAAACGGTCAACAGACAACATCATTTTGAATTCATGAGAAACATTTTGTCAGTTGACCACTTTTTTATATCTCCCACAGGAAACGAGATATGTGGACTTGAGATTGACAGTTATGGAAGTATTCTAATAGAATGACCTCCAAATTTTAAATTTGAGCCGATTTATCTCGGTTCATATGAAAGATATCAAAAAACGGTCAACAGACAAAATCATTTTGAATTCATGAGAAACATTTTGTCAGTTGACCACTTTTTTCAATCTCCCACAGGAAACGAGATATATGGACTTGAGATTGACAGTTATGGAAGTATTCTAATAGAATGACCTCCAAATTTTAAATTTGAGCCGATTTATCTCGGTTCATATGAAAGATATCAAAAAACGGTCAACAGACAAAATCATTTTGAATTCATGAGAAACATTTTGTCAGTTGACCACTTTTTTCAATCTCCCACAGGAAACGAGATATATGGACTTGAGGTTGACAGTTATGGAAGTATTCTAATAGAATGACCTCCAAATTTCAACTTGAGCCAATTTATCTCGGTTCATATACAAGATATCAAAAAACGGTCAACAGACAAAATCATTTTGAATTCATGAGAAACATTTTGTCAGTTGACCACTTTTTTCAATCTCCCACAGGAAACGAGATATATGGACTTGAGATTGACAGTTATGGAAGTATTCTAATAGAATGACCTCCAAATTTTAAGTTTGAGCCGATTTATCTCGGTTCATATGAAAGATATCAAAAAACGGTCAACAGACAAAATCATTTTGAATTCATGAGAAACATTTTGTCAGTTGACCACTTTTTTATATCTTAAACAGGAAACGAGATATATGGACTTGAGGTGGACAGTTATGGAAGTATTCTAATAGAATGACCTCCAAATTTCAACTTGAGCCAATTTACCTCGGTTCATATACAAGATATCAAAAAACGGTCAACAGACAAAATCATTTTGAATTCATGAGAAACATTTTGTCAGTTGACCACTTTTTTCAATCTCCCACAGGAAACGAGATATATACGAGATATATGGACTTGAGATTGACAGTTATGGAAGTATTCTAATAGAATGACCTCCAAATTTCAACTTGAGCCAATTTATCTCGGTTCATATACAAGATATCAAAAAACGGTCAACAGACAAAATCATTTTGAATTCATGAGAAACATTTTGTCAGTTGACCACTTTTTTCAATCTCCCACAGGAAACGAGATATATGGACTTGAGATTGACAGTTATGGAAGTATTCTAATAGAATGACCTCCAAATTTTAAATTTGAGCCGATTTATCTCGGTTCATATGAAAGATATCAAAAAACGGTCAACAGACAAAATCATTTTGAATTCATGAGAAACATTTTGTCAGTTGACCACTTTTTCATATCTCCCACAGAAAACGAGATATGTGGACTTGAAATTGACAGTTATGGAACTGTTCTAATAGAATGACCTCCAAATTTAAAATTTTGAGCCAATTTATCTCGGTTCATATGAAAGATATCAAAAAACGGTCAACAGACAAAATCATTTTGAATTCATGAGAAACATTTTGTCAGTTGACCACTTTTTTATATCTTAAACAGGAAACGAGATATATGGACTTGAGGTGGACAGTTATGGAAGTATTCTAATAGAATGACCTCCAAATTTCAACTTGAGCCAATTTACCTCGGTTCATATACAAGATATCAAAAAACGGTCAACAGACAAAATCATTTTGAATTCATGAGAAACATTTTGTCAGTTGACCACTTTTTTATATCTCCCACAGGAAACGAGATATATGGACTTGAGATTGACAGTTATGGAAGTATTCTAATAGAATGACCTCCAAATTTTAAATTTGAGCCGATTTATCTCGGTTCATATGAAAGATATCAAAAAACGGTCAACAGACAAAATCATTTTGAATTCATGAGAAACATTTTGTCAGTTGACCACTTTTTTCAATCTCCCACAGGAAACGAGATATATGGACTTGAGATTGACAGTTATGGAAGTATTCTAATAGAATGACCTCCAAATTTTAAATTTGAGCCGATTTATCTCGGTTCATATGAAAGATATCAAAAAACGGTCAACAGACAAAATCATTTTGAATTCATGAGAAACATTTTGTCAGTTGACCACTTTTTCAAATCTCCCACAGGAAACGAGATATATGGACTTGAGATTGACAGTTATGGAAGTATTCTAATAGAATGACCTCCAAATTTTAAATTTGAGCCGATTTATCTCGGTTCATATGAAAGATATCAAAAAACGGTCAACAGACAAAATCATTTTGAATTCATGAGAAACATTTTGTCAGTTGACCACTTTTTTATATCTCCCACAGGAAACGAGATATATGGACTTGAGATTGACAGTTATGGAAGTATTCTAATAGAATGACCTCCAAATTTCAACTTGAGCCAATTTACCTCGGTTCATATACAAGATATCAAAAAACGGTCAACAGACAAAATCATTTTGAATTCATGAGAAACATTTTGTCAGTTGACCACTTTTTATATCTCCCACAGGAAACGAGATATATGGACTTGAGATTGACAGTTATGGAAGTATTCTAATAGAATGACCTCCAAATTTTAAATTTGAGCCGATTTATCTCGGTTCATATGAAAGATATCAAAAAACGGTCAACAGACAAAATCATTTTGAATTCATGAGAAACATTTTGTCAGTTGACCACTTTTTTATATCTCCCACAGGAAACGAGATATATGGACTTGAGATTGACAGTTATGGAAGTATTCTAATAGAATGACCTCCAAATTTCAACTTGAGCCAATTTACCTCGGTTCATATACAAGATATCAAAAAACGGTCAACAGACAAAATCATTTTGAATTCATGAGAAACATTTTGTCAGTTGACCACTTTTTTATATCTCCCACAGGAAACGAGATATATGGACTTGAGGTTGACAGTTATGGAAGTATTCTAATGAAATGACCTCCAAATTTCAACTTGAGCCAATTTACCTCGGTTCATATACAAGATATCAAAAAACGGTCAACAGACAAAATCATTTTGAATTCATGAGAAACATTTTGTCAGTTGACCACTTTTTTATATCTCCCACAGGAAACGAGATATATGGACTTGAGATTGACAGTTATGGAAGTATTCTAATAGAATGACCTCCAAATTTCAACTTGAGCCAATTTACCTCGGTTCATATACAAGATATCAAAAAACGGTCAACAGACAAAATCATTTTTAATTCATGAGAAACATTTTGTCAGTTGACCACTTTTTTATATCTCCCACAGGAAACGAGATATATGGACTTGAGGTTGACAGTTATGGAAGTATTCTAATAGAATGACCTCCAAATTTCAACTTGAGCCAATTTACCTCGGTTCATATACAAGATATCAAAAAACGGTCAACAGACAAAATCATTTTAAATTCATGAGAAACATTTTGTCAGTTGACCACTTTTTTATATCTCCCACAGGAAACGAGATATATGGACTTGAGGTTGACAGTTATGGAAGTATTCTAATAGAATGACCTCCAAATTTCAACTTGAGCCAATTTATCTCGGTTCATATACAAGATATCAAAAAACGGTCAACAGACAAAATCATTTTGAATTCATGAGAAACATTTTGTCAGTTGACCACTTTTTTATATCTCCCACAGGAAACGAGATATATGGACTTGAGGTTGACAGTTATGGAAGTATTCTAATAGAATGACCTCCAAATTTCAATTTGAGCCAATTTATCTCGGTTCATATACAAGATATCAAAAAACGGTCAACAGACAAAATCATTTTGAATTCATGAGAAACATTTTGTCAGTTGACCACTTTTTTCAATCTCCCACAGGAAACGAGATATATGGACTTGAGATTGACAGTTATGGAAGTATTCTAATAGAATGACCTCCAAATTTTAAATTTGAGCCGATTTATCTCGGTTCATATGAAAGATATCAAAAAACAGTCAACAGACAAAATCATTTTGAATTCATGAGAAAAATTTTGTCAGTTGACCACTTTTTCATATCTCCCACAGAAAACGAGATATGTGGACTTGAAATTGACAGTTTTGGAAGTATTCTAATAGAATGACCTCAAACTTTCAACTTTGAGCCGATTTATCTCGGTTCATATACAAGATATCAAAAAACGGTCAACAGACAAAATCATTTTGTATTCATGAGAAACATTTTGTCTGTTGACCATTTGTTTATATCTCCCACAGGAAACGAGATATATGGACTTGAAATTGACAGTTATGGAAGTATTCTAATAGAATGACCTCAAACTTTCAAATTTGAGCCGATTTATCTCGGTTCATATACAAGATATCAAAAAACGGTCAACAGACAAAATCATTTTGTATTCATGAGAAACATTTTGTCAGTTGACCACTTTTTTATATCTCCCACAGGAAACGAGATATATGGACTTGAGATTGACAGTTATGGAAGTATTCTAATAGAATGACCTCCAAATTTCAATTTGAGCCAATTTATCTCGGTTCATATACAAAATATCAAAAAACGGTCAACAGACAAAATCATTTTGAATTCATGAGAAACATTTTGTCAGTTGACCACTTTTTTCAATCTCCCACAGGAAACGAGATATATGGACTTGAGTTTGACAGTTATGGAAGTATTCTAATAGAATGACCTCCAAATTTTAAATTTGAGCCGATTTATCTCGGTTCATATGAAAGATATCAAAAAACAGTCAACAGACAAAATCATTTTGAATTCATGAGAAAAATTTTGTCAGTTGACCACTTTTTCATATCTCCCACAGAAAACGAGATATGTGGACTTGAAATTGACAGTTTTGGAACTATTCTAATAGAATGACCTCCAAATTTCAATTTTGAGCCAATTTATCTCGGTTCACATGAAAGATATCAAAAAACGGTCAACAGACAAAATCATTTTGAATTCATGAGAAACATTTTGTCAGTTGACCACTTTTTCAAATCTCCCACAGGAAACGAGATATATGGACTTGAGATTGACAGTTATGGAAGTATTCTAATAGAATGACCTCCAAATTTTAAATTTGAGCCGATTTATCTCGGTTCATATACAAGATATCAAAAAACGGTCAACAGACAAAATCATTTTGAATTCATGAGAAACATTTTGTCAGTTGACCACTTTTTTAAATCTCCCACAGGAAACGAGATATATGGACTTGAGATTGACAGTTATGGAAGTATTCTAATAGAATGACCTCCAAATTTTAAATTTGAGCCGATTTATCTCGGTTCATATGAAAGATATCAAAAAACGGTCAACAGACAAAATCATTTTGAATTCATGAGAAACATTTTGTCAGTTGACCACTTTTTTATATCTCCCACAGGAAACGAGATATATGGACTTGAGATTGACAGTTATGGAAGTATTCTAATAGAATGACCTCCAAATTTCAACTTGAGCCAATTTACCTCGGTTCATATACAAGATATCAAAAAACGGTCAACAGACAAAATCATTTTGAATTCATGAGAAACATTTTGTCAGTTGACCACTTTTTTAAATCTCCCACAGGAAACGAGATATATGGACTTGAGATTGACAGTTATGGAAGTATTCTAATAGAATGACCTCCAAATTTTAAATTTGAGCCGATTTATCTCGGTTCATATGAAAGATATCAAAAAACGGTCAACAGACAAAATCATTTTGAATTCATGAGAAACATTTTGTCAGTTGACCACTTTTTTATATCTCCCACAGGAAACGAGATATATGGACTTGAGATTGACAGTTATGGAAGTATTCTAATAGAATGACCTCCAAATTTCAACTTGAGCCAATTTACCTCGGTTCATATACAAGATATCAAAAAACGGTCAACAGACAAAATCATTTTGAATTCATGAGAAACATTTTGTCAGTTGACCACTTTTTTATATCTCCCACAGGAAACGAGATATATGGACTTGAGGTTGACAGTTATGGAAGTATTCTAATAGAATGACCTCCAAATTTCAACTTGAGCCAATTTACCTCGGTTCATATACAAGATATCAAAAAACGGTCAACAGACAAAATCATTTTGAATTCATGAGAAACATTTTGTCAGTTGACCACTTTTTTATATCTCCCACAGGAAACGAGATATATGGACTTGAGATTGACAGTTATGGAAGTATTCTAATAGAATGACCTCCAAATTTCAACTTGAGCCAATTTACCTCGGTTCATATACAAGATATCAAAAAACGGTCAACAGACAAAATCATTTTTAATTCATGAGAAACATTTTGTCAGTTGACCACTTTTTTATATCTCCCACAGGAAACGAGATATATGGACTTGAGGTTGACAGTTATGGAAGTATTCTAATGAAATGACCTCCAAATTTCAACTTGAGCCAATTTACCTCGGTTCATATACAAGATATCAAAAAACGGTCAACAGACAAAATCATTTTTAATTCATGAGAAACATTTTGTCAGTTGACCACTTTTTTATATCTCCCACAGGAAACGAGATATATGGACTTGAGGTTGACAGTTATGGAAGTATTCTAATAGAATGACCTCCAAATTTCAATTTGAGCCAATTTATCTCGGTTCATATACAAGATATCAAAAAACGGTCAACAGACAAAATCATTTTGAATTCATGAGAAACATTTTGTCAGTTGACCACTTTTTCATATCTCCCACAGAAAACGAGATATGTGGACTTGAAATTGACAGTTATGGAACTATTCTAATAGAATGACCTCCAAATTTCAATTTTGAGCCAATTTATCTCGGTTCATATGAAAGATATCAAAAAACGGTCAACAGACAAAATCATTTTTAATTCATGAGAAACATTTTGTCAGTTGACCACTTTTTTATATCTCCCACAGGAAACGAGATATATGGACTTGAAGTTGACAGTTATGGAAGTATTCTAAAAGAATGACCTCCAACTTTCAACTTTGAGCCGATTTATCTCGGTTCATATACAAGATATCAAAAAACGGTCAACAGACAAAATCATTTTGAATTCATGAGAAACATTTTGTCAGTTGACCACTTTTTCATATCTCCCACAGGAAACGAGATATATGGACTTGAAGTTGAAAGTTATGGAAGTATTCTAAAAGAATGACCTCCAAATTTCAAATTTGAGCCGATTTATCTCGGTTCATATGAAAGATATCAAAAAACGGTCAACAGACAAAATCATTTTGAATTCATGAGAAACATTTTGTCAGTTGACCACTTTTTCATATCTCCCACAGAAAACGAGATATGTGGACTTGAAATTGACAGTTATGGAACTATTCTAATAGAATGACCTCCAAATTTCAATTTTGAGCCAATTTATCTCGGTTCATATACAAGATATCAAAAAACGGTCAACAGACAAAATCATTTTGAATTCATGAGAAACATTTTGTCAGTTGACCACTTTTTTCAATCTCCCACAGGAAACGAGATATATGGACTTGAGATTGACAGTTATGGAAGTATTCTAATAGAATGACCTCCAAATTTTAAATTTGAGCCGATTTATCTCGGTTCATATGAAAGATATCAAAAAACGGTCAACAGACAAAATCATTTTGAATTCATGAGAAACATTTTGTCAGTTGACCACTTTTTTATATCTTAAACAGGAAACGAGATATATGGACTTGAGGTGGACAGTTATGGAAGTATTCTAATAGAATGACCTCCAAATTTCAACTTGAGCCAATTTACCTCGGTTCATATACAAGATATCAAAAAACGGTCAACAGACAAAATCATTTTGAATTCATGAGAAACATTTTGTCAGTTGACCACTTTTTATATCTCCCACAGGAAACGAGATATATGGACTTGAGGTGGACAGTTATGGAAGTATTCTAATAGAATGACCTCCAAATTTCAACTTTGAGCCGATTTATCTCGGTACATTTTAAAAATATCAAAAAACGGACAACAGACAAAATCATTTTGAATTCATGAGAAACATTTTGTCAGTTGACCACTTTTTTCAATCTCCCACAGGAAACGAGATATATGGACTTGAGATTGACAGTTATGGAAGTATTCTAATAGAATGACCTCCAAATTTCAACTTGAGCCAATTTATCTCGGTTCATATACAAGATATCAAAAAACGGTCAACAGACAAAATCATTTTGAATTCATGAGAAACATTTTGTCAGTTGACCACTTTTTTCAATCTCCCACAGGAAACGAGATATATGGACTTGAGATTGACAGTTATGGAAGTATTCTAATAGAATGACCTCCAAATTTTAAATTTGAGCCGATTTATCTCGGTTCATATGAAAGATATCAAAAAACAGTCAACAGACAAAATCATTTTGAATTCATGAGAAAAATTTTGTCAGTTGACCACTTTTTTATATCTTAAACAGGAAACGAGATATATGGACTTGAGGTGGACAGTTATGGAAGTATTCTAATAGAATGACCTCCAAATTTTAAATTTGAGCCGATTTATCTCGGTTCATATGAAAGATATCAAAAAACGGTCAACAGACAAAATCATTTTGAATTCATGAGAAACATTTTGTCAGTTGACCACTTTTTTATATCTTAAACAGGAAACGAGATATATGGACTTGAGGTGGACAGTTATGGAAGTATTCTAATAGAATGACCTCCAAATTTCAACTTGAGCCAATTTACCTCGGTTCATATACAAGATATCAAAAAACGGTCAACAGACAAAATCATTTTGAATTCATGAGAAACATTTTGTCAGTTGACCACTTTTTTATATCTCCCACAGGAAACGAGATATATGGACTTGAGGTGGACAGTTATGGAAGTATTCTAATAGAATGACCTCCAAATTTCAACTTTGAGCCGATTTATCTCGGTACATTTTAAAAATATCAAAAAAACGGACAACAGACAAAATCATTTTGAATTTATGGGAAACATTTTGTCAGTTGACCACTTTTTTCAATCTCCCACAGGAAACGAGATATATGGACTTGAGATTGACAGTTATGGAAGTATTCTAATAGAATGACCTCCAAATTTCAACTTGAGCCAATTTATCTCGGTTCATATACAAGATATCAAAAAACGGTCAACAGACAAAATCATTTTGAATTCATGAGAAACATTTTGTCAGTTGACCACTTTTTTCAATCTCCCACAGGAAACGAGATATATGGACTTGAGATTGACAGTTATGGAAGTATTCTAATAGAATGACCTCCAAATTTTAAATTTGAGCCGATTTATCTCGGTTCATATGAAAGATATCAAAAAACAGTCAACAGACAAAATCATTTTGAATTCATGAGAAAAATTTTGTCAGTTGACCACTTTTTCATATCTCCCACAGAAAACGAGATATGTGGACTTGAAATTGACAGTTTTGGAACTATTCTAATAGAATGACCTCCAAATTTCAATTTTGAGCCAATTTATCTCGGTTCACATGAAAGATATCAAAAAACGGTCAACAGACAAAATCATTTTGAATTCATGAGAAACATTTTGTCAGTTGACCACTTTTTTATATCTTAAACAGGAAACGAGATATATGGACTTGAGGTGGACAGTTATGGAAGTATTCTAATAGAATGACCTCCAAATTTCAACTTGAGCCAATTTACCTCGGTTCATATACAAGATATCAAAAAACGGTCAACAGACAAAATCATTTTTAATTCATGAGAAACATTTTGTCAGTTGACCACTTTTTTATATCTCCCACAGGAAACGAGATATATGGACTTGAGGTTGACAGTTATGGAAGTATTCTAATAAAATGACCTCCAAATTTCAACTTGAGCCAATTTATCTCGGTTCATATACAAGATATCAAAAAACGGTCAACAGACAAAATCATTTTGAATTCATGAGAAACATTTTGTCAGTTGACCACTTTTTTCAATCTCCCACAGGAAACGAGATATATGGACTTGAGATTGACAGTTATGGAAGTATTCTAATAGAATGACCTCCAAATTTTAAATTTGAGCCGATTTATCTCGGTTCATATGAAAGATATCAAAAAACGGTCAACAGACAAAATCATTTTGAATTCATGAGAAACATTTTGTCAGTTGACCACTTTTTTATATCTCCCACAGGAAACGAGATATATGGACTTGAGGTTGACAGTTATGGAAGTATTCTAATAGAATGACCTCCAAATTTTAAATTTGAGCCGATTTATCTCGGTTCATATGAAAGATATCAAAAAACGGTCAACAGACAAAATCATTTTGAATTCATGAGAAACATTTTGTCAGTTGACCACTTTTTTCAATCTCCCACAGGAAACGAGATATATGGACTTGAGATTGACAGTTATGGAAGTATTCTAATAGAATGACCTCCAAATTTTAAATTTGAGCCGATTTATCTCGGTTCATATGAAAGATATCAAAAAACGGTCAACAGACAAAATCATTTTGAATTCATGAGAAACATTTTGTCAGTTGACCACTTTTTCATATCTCCCACAGAAAACGAGATATGTGGACTTGAAATTGACAGTTATGGAACTATTCTAATAGAATGACCTCCAAATTTCAATTTTGAGCCAATTTATCTCGGTTCATATGAAAGATATCAAAAAACGGTCAACAGACAAAATCATTTTGAATTCATGAGAAACATTTTGTCAGTTGACCACTTTTTTATATCTTAAACAGGAAACGAGATATATGGACTTGAGGTGGACAGTTATGGAAGTATTCTAATAGAATGACCTCCAAATTTCAACTTGAGCCAATTTACCTCGGTTCATATACAAGATATCAAAAAACGGTCAACAGACAAAATCATTTTTAATTCATGAGAAACATTTTGTCAGTTGACCACTTTTTTATATCTCCCACAGGAAACGAGATATATGGACTTGAGGTTGACAGTTATGGAAGTATTCTAATAGAATGACCTCCAAATTTCAACTTGAGCCAATTTATCTCGGTTCATATACAAGATATCAAAAAACGGTCAACAGACAAAATCATTTTGAATTCATGAGAAACATTTTGTCAGTTGACCACTTTTTTCAATCTCCCACAGGAAACGAGATATATGGACTTGAGATTGACAGTTATGGAAGTATTCTAATAGAATGACCTCCAAATTTTAAATTTGAGCCGATTTATCTCGGTTCATATGAAAGATATCAAAAAACGGTCAACAGACAAAATCATTTTGAATTCATGAGAAACATTTTGTCAGTTGACCACTTTTTCATATCTCCCACAGAAAACGAGATATGTGGACTTGAAATTGACAGTTATGGAACTATTCTAATAGAATGACCTCCAAATTTCAATTTTGAGCCAATTTATCTCGGTTCATATACAAGATATCAAAAAACGGTCAACAGACAAAATCATTTTGAATTCATGAGAAACATTTTGTCAGTTGACCACTTTTTTATATCTTAAACAGGAAACGAGATATATGGACTTGAGGTGGACAGTTATGGAAGTATTCTAATAGAATGACCTCCAAATTTCAACTTGAGCCAATTTACCTCGGTTCATATACAAGATATCAAAAAACGGTCAACAGACAAAATCATTTTTAATTCATGAGAAACATTTTGTCAGTTGACCACTTTTTTATATCTCCCACAGGAAACGAGATATATGGACTTGAGGTTGACAGTTATGGAAGTATTCTAATAAAATGACCTCCAAATTTCAACTTGAGCCAATTTATCTCGGTTCATATCCAAGATATCAAAAAACGGTCAACAGACAAAATCATTTTGAATTCATGAGAAACATTTTGTCAGTTGAACACTTTTTTCAATCTCCCACAGGAAACGAGATATATGGACTTGAGATTGACAGTTATGGGAGTATTCTAATAGAATGACCTCCAAATTTTAAATTTGAGCCGATTTATCTCGGTTCATATGAAAGATATCAAAAAACGGTCAACAGACAAAATCATTTTGAATTCATGAGAAACATTTTGTCAGTTGACCACTTTTTCATATCTCCCACAGAAAACGAGATTTATGGACTTGAGGTTGACAGTTATGGAAGTATTCTAATAGAATGACCTCCAAATTTCAACTTGAGCCAATTTATCTCGGTTCATATACAAGATATCAAAAAACGGTCAACAAACAAAATCATTCCGAATTCATGAGAAACATTTTGTCAGTTGACCACTTATTTATATCTCCCACAGGAAACGAGATATATGGACTTGAAATTGGCAGTTATGGAAGTATTCTAATAGAATGACCTCCAAATTTCAGTTTTGAGCCAATTTATCTCGGTTCATATACAAGATATCAAAAAACGGTCAACAGACAAAATCATTTTGAATTCATGAGAAACATTTTGTCAGTTGACCACTTTTTTATATCTCCCACAGGAAACGAGATATGTGGACTTGAAATTGACAGTTATGGAACTATTCTAATAGAATGACCTCCAAATTTCAATTTTTAGCCAATTTATCTCGGTCCATATGAAAGATATCAAAAAACGGTCAACAGACAAAATCATTTTGAATTCATGAGAAACATTTTGTCAGTTGACCACTTTTTTCAATCTCCCACAGGAAACGAGATTTATGGACTTGAGGTTGACAGTAATGGAAGTATTCTAATAGAATGACCTCCAAATTTCAACTTGAGCCAATTTATCTCGGTTCATATACAAGATATCAAAAAACGGTCAACAGACAAAATCATTCCGAATTCATGAGAAACATTTTGTCAGTTGACCACTTTTTTATATCTCCCACAGGAAACGAGATAT
The DNA here is from genome assembly GCA_027920645.1 of Caenorhabditis nigoni. NCBI lineage: Eukaryota > Metazoa > Nematoda > Chromadorea > Rhabditida > Rhabditidae > Caenorhabditis > Caenorhabditis nigoni. The sequence continues at coordinate 9,952,057 of CP115869.1, forward strand.
ATGGACTTGAAATTGGCAGTTATGGAAGTATTCTAATAGAATGACCTCCAAATTTCAGTTTTGAGCCAATTTATCTCGGTTCATATACAAGATATCAAAAAACGGTCAACAGACAAAATCATTTTGAATTTATGAGAAACATTTTGTCAGTTGACCACTTTTTTTCAATCTCCCACAGGAAACGAGATATATGGACTTAAAATTGACAGTTATGGAAGTATTTTAATAGAATGACCTCCAAATTTTAAATTTGAGCCGATTTATCTCGGTTCATATGAAAGATATCAAAAAACGGTCAACAGACAAAATCATTTTAAATTCATGAGAAACATTTTGTCAGTTGACCACTTTTTTCAATCTCCCACAGGAAACGAGATTTATGGACTTGAGGTTGACAGTAATGGAAGTATTCTAATAGAATGACCTCCAAATTTCAACTTGAGCCAATTTATCTCGGTTCATATACAAGATATCAAAAAACGGTCAACAGACAAAATCATTTTGAATTTATGAGAAACATTTTGTCAGTTGACCACTTTTTTTCAATCTCCCACAGGAAACGAGATTTATGGACTTGAGGTTGACAGTAATGGAAGTATTCTAATAGAATGACCTCCAAATTTCAACTTGAGCCAATTTATCTCGGTTCATATACAAGATATCAAAAAACGGTCAACAGACAAAATCATTCCGAATTCATGAGAAACATTTTGTCAGTTGACCACTTTTTTATATCTCCCACAGGAAACGAGATATATGGACTTGAAATTGGCAGTTATGGAAGTATTCTAATAGAATGACCTCCAAATTTCAGTTTTGAGCCAATTTATCTCGGTTCATATACAAGATATCAAAAAACGGTCAACAGACAAAATCATTTTGAATTCATGAGAAATATTTTGTCAGTTGACCACTTATTCATGTCTCCAACAGGAAACGAGATATATGGACTTGAAGTTGTTGACAGTTATGGAAGTATTCTAATAGAATGACCTCCAAATTGCAATTTTGAGCCAATTTATCTCGGTTCATATACAAGATATCAAAAAACGGTCAACAAACAAAATCATTCCGAATTCATGAGAAACATTTTGTCAGTTGACCACTTATTTATATCTCCCACAGGAAACGAGATATATGGACTTGAAATTGGCAGTTATGGAAGTATTCTGATAGAATGATCTCCAAATTTCAGTTTTGAGCCAATTTATCTCGGTTCATATACAAGATATCAAAAAACGGTCAACAGACAAAATCATTTTGAATTCATGAGAAACATTTTGTCAGTTGACCACTTTTTTATATCTCCCACAGGAAACGAGATATGTGGACTTGAAATTGACAGTTATGGAACTATTCTAATAGAATGACCTCCAAATTTCAATTTTTAGCCAATTTATCTCGGTCCATATGAAAGATATCAAAAAACGGTCAACAGACAAAATCATTTTGAATTCATGAGAAACATTTTGTCAGTTGACCACTTTTTTCAATCTCCCACAGGAAACGAGATTTATGGACTTGAGGTTGACAGTTATGGAAGTATTCTAATAGAATGACCTCCAAATTTCAACTTGAGCCAATTTATCTCGGTTCATATACAAGATATCAAAAAACGGTCAACAAACAAAATCATTCCGAATTCATGAGAAACATTTTGTCAGTTGACCACTTTTTCATATCTCCCACAGGAAACGAGATATGTGGACTTGAAATTGACAGTTATGGAACTATTCTAATAGAATGACCTCCAAATTTCAATTTTGAGCCAATTTATCTCGGTTCATATACAAGATATCAAAAAACGGTCAACAGACAAAATCATTTTGAATTCATGAGAAATATTTTGTCAGTTGACCACTTATTCATGTCTCCAACAGGAAACGAGATATATGGACTTGAAGTTGTTGACAGTTATGGAAGTATTCTAATAGAATGACCTCCAAAATGCAATTTTGAGCCAATTTATCTCGGTTCATATACAAGATATCAAAAAACGGTCAACAAACAAAATCATTCCGAATTCATGAGAAACATTTTGTCAGTTGACCACTTATTTGTATCTCCCACAGGAAACGAGATATATGGACTTGAGGTTGACAGTTATGGAAGTATTCTAATAGAATGACCTCCAAATTTCAACTTGAGCCAATTTATCTCGGTTCATATACAAGATATCAAAAAACGGTCAACAGACAAAATCATTTTGAATTCATGAGAAACATTTTGTCAGTTGACCACTTTTTTCAATCTCCCACAGGAAACGAGATTTATGGACTTGAGGTTGACAGTTATGGAAGTATTCTAATAGAATGACCTCCAAATTTCAACTTGAGCCAATTTATCTCGGTTCATATACAAGATATCAAAAAACGGTCAACAAACAAAATCATTCCGAATTCATGAGAAACATTTTGTCAGTTGACCACTTATTTATATCTCCCACAGGAAACGAGATATATGGACTTGAAATTGGCAGTTATGGAAGTATTCTAATAGAATGACCTCCAAATTTCAGTTTTGAGCCAATTTATCTCGGTTCATATACAAGATATCAAAAAACGGTCAACAGACAAAATCATTTTGAATTCATGAGAAACATTTTGTCAGTTGACCACTTTTTTATATCTCCCACAGGAAACGAGATATGTGGACTTGAAATTGACAGTTATGGAACTATTCTAATAGAATGACCTCCAAATTTCAATTTTTAGCCAATTTATCTCGGTCCATATGAAAGATATCAAAAAACGGTCAACAGACAAAATCATTTTGAATTCATGAGAAACATTTTGTCAGTTGACCACTTTTTTATATCTCCCACAGGAAACGAGATATGTGGACTTGAAATTGACAGTTATGGAACTATTCTAATAGAATGACCTCCAAATTTCAATTTTGAGCCAATTTATCTCGGTTCATATACAAGATATCAAAAAACGGTCAACAGACAAAATCATTTTGAATTCATGAGAAATATTTTGTCAGTTGACCACTTATTCATGTCTCCAACAGGAAACGAGATATATGGACTTGAAGTTGTTGACAGTTATGGAAGTATTCTAATAGAATGACCTCCGAATTGCAATTTTGAGCCAATTTATCTCGGTTCATATACAAGATATCAAAAAACGGTCAACAGACAAAATCATTTTGAACTCATGAGAAACATTTTGTAAGTTGACCACTTTTTCATATCTCCCACAGGAAACGAGATATGTGGACTTGAAGTTGTTGACGGTTATGGAAGTATTCTAATAGAATGACCTCCAAATTTCAATTTTTAGCCAATTTATCTCGGTCCATATGAAAGATATCAAAAAACGGTCAACAGACAAAATCATTTTGAATTCATGAGAAACATTTTGTCAGTTGACCACTTTTTTCAATCTCCCACAGGAAACGAGATTTATGGACTTGAGGTTGACAGTAATGGAAGTATTCTAATAGAATGACCTCCAAATTTCAACTTGAGCCAATTTTTCTCGGTTCATATACAAGATATCAAAAAACGGTCAACAGACAAAATCATTCCGAATTCATGAGAAACATTTTGTCAGTTGACCACTTTTTTATATCTCCCACAGGAAACGAGATATATGGACTTGAGGTTGACAGTTATGGAAGTATTCTAATAGAATGACCTCCAAATTTCAGTTTTGAGCCAATTTATCTCGGTTCATATACAAGATATCAAAAAACGGTCAACAGACAAAATCATTCCGAATTCATGAGAAACATTTTGTCAGTTGACCACTTTTTTATATCTCCCACAGGAAACGAGATATATGGACTTGAAATTGGCAGTTATGGAAGTATTCTAATAGAATGACCTCCAAATTTCAGTTTTGAGCCAATTTATCTCGGTTCATATACAAGATATCAAAAAACGGTCAACAGACAAAATCATTTTGAATTCATGAGAAACATTTTGTCAGTTGACCACTTTTTTATATCTCCCACAGGAAACGAGATATATGGACTTGAAATTGGCAGTTATGGAAGTATTCTAATAGAATGACCTCCAAATTTCAGTTTTGAGCCAATTTATCTCGGTTCATATACAAGATATCAAAAAACGGTCAACAGACAAAATCATTTTGAATTCATGAGAAACATTTTGTCAGTTGACCACTTTTTTATATCTCCCACAGGAAACGAGATATGTGGACTTGAAATTGACAGTTATGGAACTATTCTAATAGAATGACCTCCAAATTTCAATTTTTAGCCAATTTATCTCGGTCCATATGAAAGATATCAAAAAACGGTCAACAGACAAAATCATTTTGAATTCATGAGAAACATTTTGTCAGTTGACCACTTTTTCAATCTCCCACAGGAAACGAGATTTATGGACTTGAGGTTGACAGTAATGGAAGTATTCTAATAGAATGACCTCCAAATTTCAACTTGAGCCAATTTATCTCGGTTCATATACAAGATATCAAAAAACGGTCAACAGACAAAATCATTCCGAATTCATGAGAAACATTTTGTCAGTTGACCACTTTTTTATATCTCCCACAGGAAACGAGATATATGGACTTGAAATTGGCAGTTATGGAAGTATTCTAATAGAATGACCTCCAAATTTCAACTTGAGCCAATTTATCTCGGTTCATATACAAGATATCAAAAAACGGTCGACAGACAAAATCATTCCGAATTCATGAGAAACATTTTGTCAGTTGACCACTTTTTTATATCTCCCACAGGAAACGAGATATGTGGACTTGAAATTGACAGTAATGGAAGTATTCTAATAGAATGACCTCCAAATTTCAACTTGAGCCAATTTATCTCGGTTCATATACAAGATATCAAAAAACGGTCAACAGACAAAATCATTCCGAATTCATGAGAAACATTTTGTCAGTTGACCACTTTTTTATATCTCCCACAGGAAACGAGATATATGGACTTGAAATTGGCAGTTATGGAAGTATTCTAATAGAATGACCTCCAAATTTCAGTTTTGAGCCAATTTATCTCGGTTCATATACAAGATATCAAAAAACGGTCAACAGACAAAATCATTTTGAATTCATGAGAAACATTTTGCCAGTTGACCACTTTTTTATATCTCCCACAGGAAACGAGATATGTGGACTTGAAATTGACAGTTATGGAACTATTCTAATAGAATGACCTCCAAATTTCAATTTTTAGCCAATTTATCTCGGTCCATATGAAAGATATCAAAAAACGGTCAACAGACAAAATCATTTTGAATTCATGAGAAACATTTTGTCAGTTGACCACTTTTTTATATCTCCCACAGGAAACGAGATATGTGGACTTGAAATTGACAGTTATGGAACTATTCTAATAGAATGACCTCCAAATTTCAATTTTGAGCCAATTTATCTCGGTTCATATACAAGATATCAAAAAACGGTCAACAGACAAAATCATTCCGACTTCATGAGAAACATTTTGTCAGTTGACCACTTTTTTATATCTCCCACAGGAAACGAGATATGTGGACTTGAAATTGACAGTTATGGAACTATTCTAATAGAATGACCTCCAAATTTCAATTTTTAGCCAATTTATCTCGGTCCATATGAAAGATATCAAAAAACGGTCAACAGACAAAATCATTCCGAATTCATGAGAAACATTTTGTCAGTTGACCACTTTTTTATATCTCCCACAGGAAACGAGATATATGGACTTGAAATTGGCAGTTATGGAAGTATTCTAATAGAATGACCTCCAAATTTCAGTTTTGAGCCAATTTATCTCGGTTCATATACAAGATATCAAAAAACGGTCAACAGACAAAATCATTTTGAATTCATGAGAAACATTTTGCCAGTTGACCACTTTTTTATATCTCCCACAGGAAACGAGATATGTGGACTTGAAATTGACAGTTATGGAACTATTCTAATAGAATGACCTCCAAATTTCAATTTTGAGCCAATTTATCTCGGTTCATATACAAGATATCAAAAAACGGTCAACAGACAAAATCATTTTGAATTCATGAGAAATATTTTCTCAGTTGACCACTTATTCATGTCTCCAACAGGAAACGAGATATATGGACTTGAAGTTGTTGACAGTTATGGAAGTATTCTAATAGAATGACCTCCAAATTGCAATTTTGAGCCAATTTATCTCGGTTCATATACAAGATATCAAAAAACGGTCAACAGACAAAATCATTCCGACTTCATGAGAAACATTTTGTCAGTTGACCACTTTTTTATATCTCCCACAGGAAACGAGATATGTGGACTTGAAATTGACAGTTATGGAACTATTCTAATAGAATGACCTCCAAATTTCAATTTTTAGCCAATTTATCTCGGTCCATATGAAAGATATCAAAAAACGGTCAACAGACAAAATCATTTTGAATTCATGAGAAACATTTTGTCAGTTGACCACTTTTTTCAATCTCCCACAGGAAACGAGATTTATGGACTTGAGGTTGACAGTAATGGAAGTATTCTAATAGAATGACCTCCAAATTTCAACTTGAGCCAATTTATCTCGGTTCATATACAAGATATCAAAAAACGGTCAACAGACAAAATCATTCCGAATTCATGAGAAACATTTTGTCAGTTGACCACTTTTTTATATCTCCCACAGGAAACGAGATATATGGACTTGAAATTGGCAGTTATGGAAGTATTCTAATAGAATGACCTCCAAATTTCAACTTGAGCCAATTTATCTCGGTTCATATACAAGATATCAAAAAACGGTCGACAGACAAAATCATTCCGAATTCATGAGAAACATTTTGTCAGTTGACCACTTTTTTATATCTCCCACAGGAAACGAGATATATGGACTTGAAATTGGCAGTTATGGAAGTATTCTAATAGAATGACCTCCAAATTTCAGTTTTGAGCCAATTTATCTCGGTTCATATACAAGATATCAAAAAACGGTCAACAGACAAAATCATTTTGAATTCATGAGAAACATTTTGCCAGTTGACCACTTTTTTATATCTCCCACAGGAAACGAGATATGTGGACTTGAAATTGGCAGTTATGGAAGTATTCTAATAGAATGACCTCCAAATTTCAATTTTTAGCCCATTTATCTCGGTCCATATGAAAGATATCAAAAAACGGTCAACAGACAAAATCATTTTGAATTTATGAGAAACATTTTGTCAGTTGACCACTTTTTTATATCTCCCACAGGAAACGAGATATGTGGACTTGAAATTGACAGTTATGGAACTATTCTAATAGAATGACCTCCAAATTTCAATTTTGAGCCAATTTATCTCGGTTCATATACAAGATATCAAAAAACGGTCAACAGACAAAATCATTCCGACTTCATGAGAAACATTTTGTCAGTTGACCACTTTTTTATATCTCCCACAGGAAACGAGATATGTGGACTTGAAATTGACAGTTATGGAACTATTCTAATAGAATGACCTCCAAATTTCAATTTTTAGCCAATTTATCTCGGTCCATATGAAAGATATCAAAAAACGGTCAACAGACAAAATCATTCCGACTTCATGAGAAACATTTTGTCAGTTGACCACTTTTTTATATCTCCCACAGGAAACGAGATATGTGGACTTGAAATTGACAGTTATGGAACTATTCTAATAGAATGACCTCCAAATTTCAATTTTGAGCCAATTTATCTCGGTTCATATACAAGATATCAAAAAACGGTCAACAGACAAAATCATTCCGACTTCATGAGAAACATTTTGTCAGTTGACCACTTTTTTATATCTCCCACAGGAAACGAGATATGTGGACTTGAAATTGACAGTTATGGAACTATTCTAATAGAATGACCTCCAAATTTCAATTTTGAGCCAATTTATCTCGGTTCATATACAAGATATCAAAAAACGGTCAACAGACAAAATCATTCCGAATTCATGAGAAACATTTTGTCAGTTGACCACTTTTTTATATCTCCCACAGGAAACGAGATATATGGACTTGAAATTGGCAGTTATGGAAGTATTCTAATAGAATGACCTCCAAATTTCAGTTTTGAGCCAATTTATCTCGGTTCATATACAAGATATCAAAAAACGGTCAACAGACAAAATCATTTTGAATTCATGAGAAACATTTTGCCAGTTGACCACTTTTTTATATCTCCCACAGGAAACGAGATATGTGGACTTGAAATTGACAGTTATGGAACTATTCTAATAGAATGACCTCCAAATTTCAATTTTGAGCCAATTTATCTCGGTTCATATACAAGATATCAAAAAACGGTCAACAGACAAAATCATTTTGAATTCATGAGAAATATTTTGTCAGTTGACCACCTATTCATGTCTCCAACAGGAAACGAGATATATGGACTTGAAGTTGTTGACAGTTATGGAAGTATTCTAATAGAATGACCTCCAAATTGCAATTTTGAGCCAATTTATCTCGGTTCATATACAAGATATCAAAAAACGGTCAACAGACAAAATCATTTTGAATTCATGAGAAACATTTTGCCAGTTGACCACTTTTTTATATCTCCCACAGGAAACGAGATATGTGGACTTGAAATTGACAGTTATGGAACTATTCTAATAGAATGACCTCCAAATTTCAATTTTTAGCCAATTTATCTCGGTCCATATGAAAGATATCAAAAAACGGTCAACAGACAATATCATTTTGAATTCATGAGAAACATTTTGTCAGTTGACCACTTTTTTATATCTCCCGCAGGAAACGAGATATGTGGACTTGAAATTGACAGTTATGGAACTATTCTAATAGAATGACCTCCAAATTTCAATTTTTAGCCAATTTATCTCGGTCCATATGAAAGATATCAAAAAACGGTCAACAGACAAAATCATTTTGAATTCATGAGAAACATTTTGTCAGTTGACCACTTTTTTATATCTCCCGCAGGAAACGAGATATGTGGACTTGAAATTGACAGTTATGGAACTATTCTAATAGAATGACCTCCAAATTGCAATTTTGAGCCAATTTATCTCGGTCCATATGAAAGATATCAAAAAACGGTCAACAGACAAAATCATTTTGAATTCATGAGAAACATTTTGTCAGTTGACCACTTTTTCATATCTCCCACAGGAAACGAGATTTATGGACTTGAGGTTGACAGTAATGGAAGTATTCTAATAGAATGACCTCCAAATTTCAACTTGAGCCAATTTATCTCGGTTCATATACAAGATATCAAAAAACGGTCAACAGACAAAATCATTCCGAATTCATGAGAAACATTTTGTCAGTTGACCACTTTTTTATATCTCCCACAGGAAACGAGATATATGGACTTGAAATTGGCAGTTATGGAAGTATTCTAATAGAATGACCTCCAAATTTCAGTTTTGAGCCAATTTATCTCGGTTCATATACAAGATATCAAAAAACGGTCAACAGACAAAATCATTTTGAATTCATGAGAAACATTTTGCCAGTTGACCACTTTTTTATATCTCCCACAGGAAACGAGATATGTGGACTTGAAATTGACAGTTATGGAACTATTCTAATAGAATGACCTCCAAATTTCAATTTTTAGCCAATTTATCTCGGTCCATATGAAAGATATCAAAAAACGGTCAACAGACAATATCATTTTGAATTCATGAGAAACATTTTGTCAGTTGACCACTTTTTTATATCTCCCGCAGGAAACGAGATATGTGGACTTGAAATTGACAGTTATGGAACTATTCTAATAGAATGACCTCCAAATTGCAATTTTGAGCCAATTTATCTCGGTTCATATACAAGATATCAAAAAACGGTCAACAGACAAAATCATTTTGAATTCATGAGAAACATTTTGTAAGTTGACCACTTTTTCATATCTCCCACAGGAAACGAGATATGTGGACTTGAAGTTGTTGACGGTTATGGAAGTATTCTAATAGAATGACCTCCAAATTTCAATTTTTAGCCAATTTATCTCGGTCCATATGAAAGATATCAAAAAACGGTCGACAGACAAAATCATTTTGAATTCATGAGAAACATTTTGTCAGTTGACCACTTTTTTATATCTCCCACAGGAAACGAGATATGTGGACTTGAAATTGACAGTTATGGAACTATTCTAATAGAATGACCTCCAAATTTCAATTTTTAGCCAATTTATCTCGGTCCATATGAAAGATATCAAAAAACGGTCAACAGACAAAATCATTTTGAATTCATGAGAAACATTTTGTCAGTTGACCACTTTTTTATATCTCCCGCAGGAAACGAGATATGTGGACTCGAAATTGACAGTTATGGAACTATTCTAATAGAATGACCTCCAAATTTCAATTTTGAGCCAATTTATCTCGGTTCATATACAAGATATCAAAAAACGGTCAACAGACAAAATCATTTTGAATTCATGAGAAATATTTTGTCAGTTGACCACTTATTCATGTCTCCAACAGGAAACGAGATATATGGACTTGAAGTTGTTGACAGTTATGGAAGTATTCTAATAGAATGACCTCCAAATTGCAATTTTGAGCCAATTTATCTCGGTTCATATACAAGATATCAAAAAACGGTCAACAGACAAAATCATTTTGAATTCATGAGAAACATTTTGTAAGTTGACCACTTTTTCATATCTCCCACAGGAAACGAGATATGTGGACTTGAAGTTGTTGACGGTTATGGAAGTATTCTAATAGAATGACCTCCAAATTTCAATTTTTAGCCAATTTATCTCGGTCCATATGAAAGATATCAAAAAACGGTCGACAGACAAAATCATTTTGAATTCATGAGAAACATTTTGTCAGTTGACCACTTTTTTATATCTCCCACAGGAAACGAGATATGTGGACTTGAAATTGACAGTTATGGAACTATTCTAATAGAATGACCTCCAAATTTCAATTTTTAGCCAATTTATTTCGGTCCATATGAAAGATATCAAAAAACGGTCAACAGACAAAATCATTTTGAATTCATGAGAAACATTTTGTCAGTTGACCACTTTTTTCAATCTCCCACAGGAAACGAGATTTATGGACTTGAGGTTGACAGTAATGGAAGTATTCTAATAGAATGACCTCCAAATTTCAACTTGAGCCAATTTATCTCGGTTCATATACAAGATATCAAAAAACGGTCAACAGACAAAATCATTCCGAATTCATGAGAAACATTTTGTCAGTTGACCACTTTTTATATCTCCCACAGGAAACGAGATATATGGACTTGAAATTGGCAGTTATGGAAGTATTCTAATAGAATGACCTCCAAATTTCAGTTTTGAGCCAATTTATCTCGGTTCATATACAAGATATCAAAAAACGGTCAACAGACAAAATCATTTTGAATTCATGAGAAACATTTTGTCAGTTGACCACTTTTTTATATCTCCCACAGGAAACGAGATATGTGGACTTGAAATTGACAGTTATGGAACTATTCTAATAGAATGACCTCCAAATTTCGATTTTGAGCCAATTTATCTCGGTTCATATACAAGATATCAAAAAACGGTCAACAGACAAAATCATTTTGAATTCATGAGAAATATTTTGTCAGTTGACCACTTATTCATGTCTCCAACAGGAAACGAGATATATGGACTTGAAGTTGTTGACAGTTATGGAAGTATTCTAATAGAATGACCTCCAAATTGCAATTTTGAGCCAATTTATCTCGGTTCATATACAAGATATCAAAAAACGGTCAACAGACAAAATCATTTTGAATTCATGAGAAACATTTTGTAAGTTGACCACTTTTTCATATCTCCCACAGGAAACGAGATATGTGGACTTGAAGTTGTTGACGGTTATGGAAGTATTCTAATAGAATGACCTCCAAATTTCAATTTTTAGCCAATTTATCTCGGTCCATATGAAAGATATCAAAAAACGGTCGACAGACAAAATCATTTTGAATTCATGAGAAACATTTTGTCAGTTGACCACTTTTTTATATCTCCCACAGGAAACGAGATATGTGGACTTGAAATTGACAGTTATGGAACTATTCTAATAGAATGACCTCCAAATTTCAATTTTTAGCCAATTTATCTCGGTCCATATGAAAGATATCAAAAAACGGTCAACAGACAAAATCATTTTGAATTCATGAGAAACATTTTGTCAGTTGACCACTTTTTCAATCTCCCACAGGAAACGAGATTTATGGACTTGAGGTTGACAGTAATGGAAGTATTCTAATAGAATGACCTCCAAATTTCAACTTGAGCCAATTTATCTCGGTTCATATACAAGATATCAAAAAACGGTCAACAGACAAAATCATTCCGAATTCATGAGAAACATTTTGTCAGTTGACCACTTTTTTATATCTCCCACAGGAAACGAGATATATGGACTTGAAATTGGCAGTTATGGAAGTATTCTAATAGAATGACCTCCAAATTTCAGTTTTGAGCCAATTTATCTCGGTTCATATACAAGATATCAAAAAACGGTCAACAGACAAAATCATTTTGAATTCATGAGAAACATTTTGTCAGTTGACCACTTTTTTATATCTCCCACAGGAAACGAGATATGTGGACTTGAAATTGACAGTTATGGAACTATTCTAATAGAATGACCTCCAAATTTCGATTTTGAGCCAATTTATCTCGGTTCATATACAAGATATCAAAAAACGGTCAACAGACAAAATCATTTTGAATTCATGAGAAATATTTTGTCAGTTGACCACTTATTCATGTCTCCAACAGGAAACGAGATATATGGACTTGAAGTTGTTGACAGTTATGGAAGTATTCTAATAGAATGACCTCCAAATTGCAATTTTGAGCCAATTTATCTCGGTTCATATACAAGATATCAAAAAACGGTCAACAGACAAAATCATTTTGAATTCATGAGAAACATTTTGTAAGTTGACCACTTTTTCATATCTCCCACAGGAAACGAGATATGTGGACTTGAAGTTGTTGACGGTTATGGAAGTATTCTAATATAATGACCTCCAAATTTCAATTTTTAGCCAATTTATCTCGGTCCATATGAAAGATATCAAAAAACGGTCGACAGACAAAATCATTTTGAATTCATGAGAAACATTTTGTCAGTTGACCACTTTTTTATATCTCCCACAGGAAACGAGATATGTGGACTTGAAATTGACAGTTATGGAACTATTCTAATAGAATGACCTCCAAATTTCAATTTTTAGCCAATTTATTTCGGTCCATATGAAAGATATCAAAAAACGGTCAACAGACAAAATCATTTTGAATTCATGAGAAACATTTTGTCAGTTGACCACTTTTTCAATCTCCCACAGGAAACGAGATTTATGGACTTGAGGTTGACAGTAATGGAAGTATTCTAATAGAATGACCTCCAAATTTCAACTTGAGCCAATTTATCTCGGTTCATATACAAGATATCAAAAAACGGTCAACAGACAAAATCATTCCGAATTCATGAGAAACATTTTGTCAGTTGACCACTTTTTTATATCTCCCACAGGAAACGAGATATATGGACTTGAAATTGGCAGTTATGGAAGTATTCTAATAGAATGACCTCCAAATTTCAGTTTTGAGCCAATTTATCTCGGTTCATATACAAGATATCAAAAAACGGTCAACAGACAAAATCATTTTGAATTCATGAGAAACATTTTGTCAGTTGACCACTTTTATATCTCCCACAGGAAACGAGATATGTGGACTTGAAATTGACAGTTATGGAACTATTCTAATAGAATGACCTCCAATTTTCAATTTTTAGCCAATTTATCTCGGTCCATATGAAAGATATCAAAAAACGGTCAACAGACAAAATCATTTTGAATTCATGAGAAATATTTTGTCAGTTGACCACTTTTTTATATCTCCCACAGGAAACGAGATATGTGGACTTGAAATTGACAGTTATGGAACTATTCTAATAGAATGACCTCCAAATTTCAATTTTGAGCCAATTTATCTCGGTTCATATACAAGATATCAAAAAAGGTCAACAGACAAAATCATTTTGAATTCATGAGAAATATTTTGTCAGTTGACCACTTATTCATGTCTCCAACAGGAAACGAGATATATGGACTTGAAGTTGTTGACAGTTATGGAAGTATTCTAATAGAATGACCTCCAAATTGCAATTTTGAGCCAATTTATCTCGGTTCATATACAAGATATCAAAAAACGGTCAACAGACAAAATCATTTTGAATTCATGAGAAACATTTTGTCAGTTGACCACTTATTCATATCTCCCACAGGAAACGAGATTTATGGACTTGAAGTTGTTGACAGTTATGGAAGTATTCTAATAGAATGACCTCCAAATTTCAACTTTGAGCCGATTTATCTCGGTTCATATACAAGATATCAAAAACCGGTCAACCGACAAAATCATTTTGAATTCATGAAAAACATTTTGTCAGTTGACCACTTTTTTATATCTCCCACAGGAAACGAAATATGTGGACTTGAAGTTGACAGTCATAGAAATATTCTAATAGAATGACCTCCAAATTTCAACTTTGAGCCAATTTATCTCGGTTCATATACAAGATATCGAAAAACGGTCAACAGACAAAATCATTTTGATTTCATGAGAAACATTTTGTCAGTTGACCACTTTTTTATATCTTCCACAGGAAACGAGATATACAGGGTGGCGCATAATTACTTGCACAAAAGTTTGTACGACCACACAATTTGATTCCATGACCATCAACAATTTCAAGTCCACATATCTCGTTTCCTGTGGGAGATATGAAAACGTGGTCAACTGACAAAAGTTTCAGCATAAATTCGAAATGATTTTGTCTGTTGACCGTTTTTTGATATTTTTCATATAAACCGAGATAAATCGGCTCAAAATTGATAGTTGGAGGTCTTTCTTTTAGAATACTTCCATGACCGTCAACAACTTCAAGTCCACATATCTCGTTTCCTGTGGGAGATATGAAAACGTGGTCAACTGACAAAAGTTTCAGCATAAATTCGAAATGATTTTGTCTGTAGACCGTTTTTTGATATCTTGTATATGAACCGAGATAAATCGGCTCAAAATTGAAAGTTGGAGGTCATTCTTTTAGAATACTTCCATAACCGTCAACAATTTCAAGTCCACATATCTCGTTTCCTGTGGGAGATATAAAAACGTGGTCAACTGACAAAATGTATATCATAAATTCGAAATGATTTTGTCTGTAGACCGTTTTTTGATATCTTTCATATAAACCGAGATAAATCGGCTCAAAGTTGATAGTTGGAGGTCATTCTTTTAGAATACTTCCATAACCGTCAACAACTTCAAGTCCACATATCTCGTTTCCTGTGGTAGATATAAAAACGTGGTCAACTGACAAAATGTTTATCATAAATTCGAAATGATTTTGTCTGTTGACCGTTTTTTGATATCTTTCATATAAACCGAGATAAATCGGCTCAAAATTGATAGTTGGAGGTCTTTCTTTTAGAATACTTCCATGACCATCAACAACTTCAAGTCCACATATCTCGTTTCCTGTGGGAGATATAAAAACGTGGTCAACTGACAAAAGTTTCACCATAAATTCGAAATGATTTTGTCTGTTGACCGGTTTTTGATATCTTTCATATAAACCGAGATAAATCGGCTCAAAATTGATAGTTGGAGGTCTTTCTTTTAGAATACTTCCATGACCGTCAACAATTTCAAGTCCACATATCTCGTTTCCTGTGGGAGATATGAAAACGTGGTCAACTGACAAAAGTTTCAGCATAAATTCGAAATGATTTTGTCTGTTGACCGTTTTTTGATATCTTTCATATAAACCGAGATAAATCGGCTCAAAATTGATAGTTGGAGGTCTTTCTTTTAGAATACTTCCATGACCGTCAACAACTTCAAGTCCACATATCTCGTTTCCTGTGGGAGATATAAGAAAGTGGTCAACTGATAAAATGTTCATCATAAATTCGCACTGATTTTGTCTGTCGACCGTTTTTTGATATCTTGTATATGAACCGAGATAAATTGGCTCAAAGTTGATAGTTGGAGGTCATTCTTTTAGAATACTTCCATAACCGTCAACAACTTCAAGTCCACATATCTCGTTTCCTGTGGGAGATATAAAAACGTGGTCAACTGACAAAATGTTTATCATAAATTCGAAATGATTTTGTCTGTTGACCGTTTTTTGATATCTTTCATATAAACCGAGATAAATCGGCTCAAAATTGATAGTTGGAGGTCTTTCTTTTAGAATACTTCCATGACCGTCAACAACTTCAAGTCCACATATCTCGTTTCCTGTGGGAGATATAAAAAAGTGGTCAACTGATAAAATTTTCACCATAAATTCGCACTGATTTTGTCTGTCGACCGTTTTTTGATATCTTGTATATGAACCGAGATAAATCGGCTCAAAATTGAAAGTTGGAGGTCATTCTTTTAGAATACTTCCATAACCGTCAACAATTTCAAGTCCACATATCTTGTTTCCTGTGGGAGATATAAAAAAGTGGTCAACTGATAAAATGTTCACCATAAATTCGCACTGATTTTGTCTGTCGACCGTTTTTTGATATCTTGTATATGAACCGAGATAAATCGGCTCAAAATTGAAAGTTGGAGGTCATTCTTTTAGAATACTTCCATAACCGTCAACAATTTCAAGTCCACATATCTCGTTTCCTGTGGGAGATATAAAAACGTGGTCAACTGACAAAATGTTTATCATAAATTCGAAATGATTTTGTCTGTAGACCGTTTTTCGATATCTTGTATATGAACCGAGATAAATCGGCTCAAAATTGATAGTTGGAGGTCATTCTTTTAGAATACTTCCATAACCGTCAACAACTTCAAGTCCACATATCTCGTTTCCTGTGGGAGATATAAAAACGTGGTCAACAGACAAAATGTTTATCATAAATTCGAAATGATTTTGTCTGTTGACCGGTTTTTGATATCTTTCATATAAACCGAGATAAATCGGCTCAAAATTGATAGTTGGAGGTCATTCTTTTAGAATACTTCCATAACCGTCAACAACTTCAAGTCCACATATCTCGTTTCCTGTGGGAGATATAAAAACGTGGTCAACTGACAAAATGTATATCATAAATTCGAAATGATTTTGTCTGTAGACCGTTTTTTGATATCTTTCATATAAACCGAGATAAATCGGCTCAAAATTGATAGTTGGAGGTCATTCTTTTAGAATACTTCCATAACCGTCAACAACTTCAAGTCCACATATCTCGTTTCCTGTGGGAGATATAAAAAAGTGGTCAACTGATAAAATGTTCACCATAAATTCGCACTGATTTTGTCTGTCGACCGTTTTTTGATATCTTTCATATAAACCGAGATAAATCGGCTCAAAATTGAAAGTTGGAGGTCATTCTTTTAGAATACTTCCATAACCGTCAACAATTTCAAGTCCACATATCTCGTTTCCTGTGGGAGATATAAAAAAGTGGTCAACTGATAAAATTTTCACCATAAATTCGCACTGATTTTGTCTGTCGACCGTTTTTTGATATCTTGTATATGAACCGAGATAAATCGGCTCAAAATTGAAAGTTGGAGGTCATTCTTTTAGAATACTTCCATAACCGTCAACAATTTCAAGTCCACATATCTCGTTTCCTGTGGGAGATATAAAAACGTGGTCAACTGACAAAATGTTTATCATAAATTCGAAATGATTTTGTCTGTAGACCGTTTTTCGATATCTTGTATATGAACCGAGATAAATCGGCTCAAAATTGATAGTTGGAGGTCATTCTTTTAGAATACTTCCATAACCGTCAACAACTTCAAGTCCACATATCTCGTTTCCTGTGGGAGATATAAAAACGTGGTCAACTGACAAAATGTTTATCATAAATTCGAAATGATTTTGTCTGTTGACCGTTTTTTGATATCTTTCATATAAACCGAGATAAATCGGCTCAAAATTGATAGTTGGAGGTCTTTCTTTTAGAATACTTCCATAACCGTCAACAACTTCAAGTCCACATATCTCGTTTCCTGTGGGAGATATAAAAAAGTGGTCAACTGATAAAATTTTCACCATAAATTCGCACTGATTTTGTCTGTCGACCGTTTTTTGATATCTTGTATATGAACCGAGATAAATCGGCTCAAAATTGAAAGTTGGAGGTCATTCTTTTAGAATACTTCCATAACCGTCAACAATTTCAAGTCCACATATCTTGTTTCCTGTGGGAGATATAAAAAAGTGGTCAACTGATAAAATGTTCACCATAAATTCGCACTGATTTTGTCTGTCGACCGTTTTTTGATATCTTGTATATGAACCGAGATAAATCGGCTCAAAATTGAAAGTTGGAGGTCATTCTTTTAGAATACTTCCATAACCGTCAACAATTTCAAGTCCACATATCTTGTTTCCTGTGGGAGATATAAAAAAGTGGTCAACTGATAAAATGTTCACCATAAATTCGCACTGATTTTGTCTGTCGACCGTTTTTTGATATCTTGTATATGAACCGAGATAAATCGGCTCAAAATTGAAAGTTGGAGGTCATTCTTTTAGAATACTTCCATAACCGTCAACAATTTCAAGTCCACATATCTCGTTTCCTGTGGGAGATATAAAAACGTGGTCAACTGACAAAATGTTTATCATAAATTCGAAATGATTTTGTCTGTAGACCGTTTTTCGATATCTTGTATATGAACCGAGATAAATCGGCTCAAAATTGATAGTTGGAGGTCATTCTTTTAGAATACTTCCATAACCGTCAACAACTTCAAGTCCACATATCTCGTTTCCTGTGGGAGATATAAAAACGTGGTCAACTGACAAAATGTTTATCATAAATTCGAAATGATTTTGTCTGTTGACCGGTTTTTGATATCTTTCATATAAACCGAGATAAATCGGCTCAAAATTGATAGTTGGAGGTCATTCTTTTAGAATACTTCCATAACCGTCAACAACTTCAAGTCCACATATCTCGTTTCCTGTGGGAGATATAAAAACGTGGTCAACTGACAAAATGTTTATCATAAATTCGAAATGATTTTGTCTGTAGACCGTTTTTTGATATCTTTCATATAAACCGAGATAAATCGGCTCAAATTGATAGTTGGAGGTCATTCTTTTAGAATACTTCCATAACCGTCAACAATTTCAAGTCCACATATCTCGTTTCCTGTGGGAGATATAAAAACGTGGTCAACTGACAAAATGTTTATCATAAATTCGAAATGATTTTGTCTGTAGACCGTTTTTCGATATCTTGTATATGAACCGAGATAAATCGGCTCAAAATTGATAGTTGGAGGTCATTCTTTTAGAATACTTCCATAACCGTCAACAACTTCAAGTCCACATATCTCGTTTCCTGTGGGAGATATAAAAACGTGGTCAACTGACAAAATGTTTATCATAAATTCGAAATGATTTTGTCTGTTGACCGTTTTTTGATATCTTTCATATAAACCGAGATAAATCGGCTCAAAATTGATAGTTGGAGGTCTTTCTTTTAGAATACTTCCATAACCGTCAACAACTTCAAGTCCACATATCTCGTTTCCTGTGGGAGATATAAAAAAGTGGTCAACTGATAAAATTTTCACCATAAATTCGCACTGATTTTGTCTGTCGACCGTTTTTTGATATCTTGTATATGAACCGAGATAAATCGGCTCAAAATTGAAAGTTGGAGGTCATTCTTTTAGAATACTTCCATAACCGTCAACAATTTCAAGTCCACATATCTTGTTTCCTGTGGGAGATATAAAAAAGTGGTCAACTGATAAAATGTTCACCATAAATTCGCACTGATTTTGTCTGTCGACCGTTTTTTGATATCTTGTATATGAACCGAGATAAATCGGCTCAAAATTGAAAGTTGGAGGTCATTCTTTTAGAATACTTCCATAACCGTCAACAATTTCAAGTCCACATATCTTGTTTCCTGTGGGAGATATAAAAAAGTGGTCAACTGATAAAATGTTCACCATAAATTCGCACTGATTTTGTCTGTCGACCGTTTTTTGATATCTTGTATATGAACCGAGATAAATCGGCTCAAAATTGAAAGTTGGAGGTCATTCTTTTAGAATACTTCCATAACCGTCAACAATTTCAAGTCCACATATCTCGTTTCCTGTGGGAGATATAAAAACGTGGTCAACTGACAAAATGTTTATCATAAATTCGAAATGATTTTGTCTGTAGACCGTTTTTCGATATCTTGTATATGAACCGAGATAAATCGGCTCAAAATTGATAGTTGGAGGTCATTCTTTTAGAATACTTCCATAACCGTCAACAACTTCAAGTCCACATATCTCGTTTCCTGTGGGAGATATAAAAACGTGGTCAACTGACAAAATGTTTATCATAAATTCGAAATGATTTTGTCTGTTGACCGGTTTTTGATATCTTTCATATAAACCGAGATAAATCGGCTCAAAATTGATAGTTGGAGGTCATTCTTTTAGAATACTTCCATAACCGTCAACAACTTCAAGTCCACATATCTCGTTTCCTGTGGGAGATATAAAAACGTGGTCAACTGACAAAATGTTTATCATAAATTCGAAATGATTTTGTCTGTAGACCGTTTTTTGATATCTTTCATATAAACCGAGATAAATCGGCTCAAATTGATAGTTGGAGGTCATTCTTTTAGAATACTTCCATAACCGTCAACAATTTCAAATCCACATATCTCGTTTCCTGTGGGAGATATAAAAACGTGGTCAACTGACAAAAGTTTCACCATAAATTCGATATGATTTTGTCTGTAGACCGTTTTTTGATATCTTTCATATAAACCGAGATAAATCGGCTCAAAGTTGATAGTTGGAGGTCATTCTTTTAGAATACTTCCATAACCGTCAACAACTTCAAGTCCACATATCTCGTTTCCTGTGGGAGATATAAAAACGTGGTCAACTGACAAAATGTTTATCATAAATTCGAAATGATTTTGTCTGTTGACCGTTTTTTGATATCTTTCATATAAACCGAGATAAATCGGCTCAAAATTGATAGTTGGAGGTCATTCTTTTAGAATACTTCCATGACCGTCAACAACTTCAAGTCCACATATCTCGTTTCCTGTGGGAGATATAAAAACGTGGTCAACTGACAAAATGTATATCATAAATTCGAAATGATTTTGTCTGTAGACCGTTTTTTGATATCTTTCATATAAACCGAGATAAATCGGCTCAAAGTTGATAGTTGGAGGTCATTCTTTTAGAATACTTCCATAACCGTCAACAACTTCAAGTCCACATATCTCGTTTCCTGTGGGAGATATAAAAACGTGGTCAACTGACAAAATGTTTATCATAAATTCGAAATGATTTTGTCTGTTGACCGTTTTTTGATATCTTTCATATAAACCGAGATAAATCGGCTCAAAATTGATAGTTGGAGGTCATTCTTTTAGAATACTTCCATAACCGTCAACAACTTCAAGTCCACATATCTCGTTTCCTGTGGGAGATATAAAAACGTGGTCAACTGACAAAATGTTTATCATAAATTCGAAATGATTTTGTCTGTAGACCGTTTTTTGATATCTTTCATATAAACCGAGATAAATCGGCTCAAAATTGATAGTTGGAGGTCATTCTTTTAGAATACTTCCATAACCGTCAACAACTTCAAGTCCACATATCTCGTTTCCTGTGGGAGATATAAAAACGTGGTCAACTGACAAAAGTTTCACCATAAATTCGAAATGATTTTGTCTGTTGACCGGTTTTTGATATCTTTCATATAAACCGAGATAAATCGGCTCAAAATTGATAGTTGGAGGTCATTCTTTTAGAATACTTCCATAACCGTCAACAACTTCAAGTCCACATATCTCGTTTCCTGTGGGAGATATAAAAACGTGGTCAACTGACAAAATGTTTATCATAAATTCGAAATGATTTTGTCTGTTGACCGTTTTTTGATATCTTATCATATAAACCGAGATAAATCGGCTCAAAATTGATAGTTGGAGGTCTTTCTTTTAGAATACTTCCATGACCGTCAACAACTTCAAGTCCACATATCTCGTTTCCTGTGGGAGATATAAAAACGTGGTCAACTGACAAAATGTATATCATAAATTCGAAATGATTTTGTCTGTAGACCGTTTTTTGATATCTTTCATATAAACCGAGATAAATCGGCTCAAAGTTGATAGTTGGAGGTCATTCTTTTAGAATACTTCCATAACCGTCAACAACTTCAAGTCCACATATCTCGTTTCCTGTGGGAGATATAAAAAAGTGGTCAACTGATAAAATGTTCACCATAAATTCGCACTGATTTTGTCTGTCGACCGTTTTTTGATATCTTGTATATGAACCGAGATAAATCGGCTCAAAATTGAAAGTTGGAGGTCATTCTTTTAGAATACTTCCATAACCGTCAACAATTTCAAGTCCACATATCTCGTTTCCTGTGAAGATATAAAAACGTGGTCAACTGACAAAATGTTTATCATAAATTCGAAATGATTTTGTCTGTAGACCGTTTTTCGATATCTTGTATATGAACCGAGATAAATCGGCTCAAAATTGATAGTTGGAGGTCATTCTTTTAGAATACTTCCATAACCGTCAACAACTTCAAGTCCACATATCTCGTTTCCTGTGGGAGATATAAAAACGTGGTCAACTGACAAAATGTATATCATAAATTCGAAATGATTTTGTCTGTAGACCGTTTTTTGATATCTTTCATATAAACCGAGATAAATCGGCTCAAAGTTGATAGTTGGAGGTCATTCTTTTAGAATACTTCCATAACCGTCAACAACTTCAAGTCCACATATCTCGTTTCCTGTGGGAGATATAAAAACGTGGTCAACTGACAAAATGTTTATCATAAATTCGAAATGATTTTGTCTGTAGACCGTTTTTCGATATCTTGTATATGAACCGAGATAAATCGGCTCAAAATTGATAGTTGGAGGTCATTCTTTTAGAATACTTCCATAACCGTCAACAACTTCAAGTCCACATATCTCGTTTCCTGTGGGAGATATAAAAACGTGGTCAACTGACAAAATGTTTATCATAAATTCGAAATGATTTTGTCTGTTGACCGGTTTTTGATATCTTTCATATAAACCGAGATAAATCGGCTCAAAATTGATAGTTGGAGGTCATTCTTTAAGAATACTTCCATAACCGTCAACAACTTCAAGTCCACATATCTCGTTTCCTGTGGGAGATATAAAAACGTGGTCAACTGACAAAATGTTTATCATAAATTCGAAATGATTTTGTCTGTAGACCGTTTTTTGATATCTTTCATATAAACCGAGATAAATCGGCTCAAATTGATAGTTGGAGGTCATTCTTTTAGAATACTTCCATAACCGTCAACAATTTCAAGTCCACATATCTCGTTTCCTGTGGGAGATATAAAAACGTGGTCAACTGACAAAAGTTTCACCATAAATTCGAAATGATTTTGTCTGTTGACCGGTTTTTGATATCTTTTATATAAACCGAGATAAATCGGCTCAAAATTGATAGTTGGAGGTCATTCTTTTAGAATACTTCCATAACCGTCAACAACTTCAAGTCCACATATCTCGTTTCCTGTGGGAGATATAAAAACGTGGTCAACTGACAAAATGTTTATCATAAATTCGAAATGATTTTGTCTGTTGACCGTTTTTTGATATCTTTCATATAAACCGAGATAAATCGGCTCAAAATTGATAGTTGGAGGTCTTTCTTTTAGAATACTTCCATGACCGTCAACAACTTCAAGTCCACATATCTCGTTTCCTGTGGGAGATATAAAAACGTGGTCAACTGACAAAATGTATATCATAAATTCGAAATGATTTTGTCTGTAGACCGTTTTTTGATATCTTTCATATAAACCGAGATAAATCGGCTCAAAGTTGATAGTTGGAGGTCATTCTTTTAGAATACTTCCATAACCGTCAACAACTTCAAGTCCACATATCTCGTTTCCTGTGGGAGATATAAAAAAGTGGTCAACTGATAAAATGTTTCACCATAAATTCGCACTGATTTTGTCTGTCGACCGTTTTTTGATATCTTGTATATGAACCGAGATAAATCGGCTCAAAATTGAAAGTTGGAGGTCATTCTTTTAGAATACTTCCATAACCGTCAACAATTTCAAGTCCACATATCTTGTTTCCTGTGGGAGATATAAAAAAGTGGTCAACTGATAAAATGTTCACCATAAATTCGCACTGATTTTGTCTGTCGACCGTTTTTTGATATCTTGTATATGAACCGAGATAAATCGGCTCAAAATTGAAAGTTGGAGGTCATTCTTTTAGAATACTTCCATAACCGTCAACAATTTCAAGTCCACATATCTCGTTTCCTGTGGGAGATATAAAAACGTGGTCAACTGACAAAAGTTTCACCATAAATTCGAAATGATTTTGTCTGTTGACCGGTTTTTGATATCTTTTATATAAACCGAGATAAATCGGCTCAAAATTGATAGTTGGAGGTCATTCTTTTAGAATACTTCCATAACCGTCAACAACTTCAAGTCCACATATCTCGTTTCCTGTGGGAGATATAAAAACGTGGTCAACTGACAAAATGTTTATCATAAATTCGAAATGATTTTGTCTGTTGACCGTTTTTTGATATCTTTCATATAAACCGAGATAAATCGGCTCAAAATTGATAGTTGGAGGTCTTTCTTTTAGAATACTTCCATGACCGTCAACAACTTCAAGTCCACATATCTCGTTTCCTGTGGGAGATATAAAAACGTGGTCAACTGACAAAATGTATATCATAAATTCGAAATGATTTTGTCTGTAGACCGTTTTTTGATATCTTTCATATAAACCGAGATAAATCGGCTCAAAGTTGATAGTTGGAGGTCATTCTTTTAGAATACTTCCATAACCGTCAACAACTTCAAGTCCACATATCTCGTTTCCTGTGGGAGATATAAAAAAGTGGTCAACTGATAAAATTTTCACCATAAATTCGCACTGATTTTGTCTGTCGACCGTTTTTTGATATCTTGTATATGAACCGAGATAAATCGGCTCAAAATTGAAAGTTGGAGGTCATTCTTTTAGAATACTTCCATAACCGTCAACAATTTCAAGTCCACATATCTTGTTTCCTGTGGGAGATATAAAAAAGTGGTCAACTGATAAAATGTTCACCATAAATTCGCACTGATTTTGTCTGTCGACCGTTTTTTGATATCTTGTATATGAACCGAGATAAATCGGCTCAAAATTGAAAGTTGGAGGTCATTCTTTTAGAATACTTCCATAACCGTCAACAATTTCAAGTCCACATATCTCGTTTCCTGTGGGAGATATAAAAACGTGGTCAACTGACAAAATGTTTATCATAAATTCGAAATGATTTTGTCTGTCGACCGTTTTTTGATATCTTGTATATGAACCGAGATAAATCGGCTCAAAATTGAAAGTTGGAGGTCATTCTTTTAGAATACTTCCATAACCGTCAACAATTTCAAGTCCACATATCTTGTTTCCTGTGGGAGATATAAAAAAGTGGTCAACTGATAAAATGTTCACCATAAATTCGCACTGATTTTGTCTGTCGACCGTTTTTTGATATCTTGTATATGAACCGAGATAAATCGGCTCAAAATTGAAAGTTGGAGGTCATTCTTTTAGAATACTTCCATAACCGTCAACAATTTCAAGTCCACATATCTCGTTTCCTGTGGGAGATATAAAAACGTGGTCAACTGACAAAATGTTTATCATAAATTCGAAATGATTTTGTCTGTAGACCGTTTTTCGATATCTTGTATATGAACCGAGATAAATCGGCTCAAAATTGATAGTTGGAGGTCATTCTTTTAGAATACTTCAATAACCGTCAACAACTTCAAGTCCACATATCTCGTTTCCTGTGGGAGATATAAAAACGTGGTCACTGACAAAATGTATATCATAAATTCGAAATGATTTTGTCTGTAGACCGTTTTTCGATATCTTGTATATGAACCGAGATAAATCGGCTCAAAATTGATAGTTGGAGGTCATTCTTTTAGAATACTTCCATAACCGTCAACAACTTCAAGTCCACATATCTCGTTTCCTGTGGGAGATATAAAAACGTGGTCACTGACAAAATGTATATCATAAATTCGAAATGATTTTGTCTGTAGACCGTTTTTTGATATCTTTCATATAAACCGAGATAAATCGGCTCAAAATTGAAAGTTGGAGGTCATTCTTTTAGAATACTTCCATAACCGTCAACAATTTCAAGTCCACATATCTCGTTTCCTGTGGGAGATATAAAAACGTGGTCAACTGACAAAATGTATATCATAAATTCGAAATGATTTTGTCTGTAGACCGTTTTTTGATATCTTTCATATAAACCGAGATAAATCGGCTCAAAGTTGATAGTTGGAGGTCATTCTTTTAGAATACTTCCATAACCGTCAACAACTTCAAGTCCACATATCTCGTTTCCTGTGGTAGATATAAAAACG
Source organism: Caenorhabditis nigoni (assembly GCA_027920645.1). Taxonomy (NCBI): domain Eukaryota; kingdom Metazoa; phylum Nematoda; class Chromadorea; order Rhabditida; family Rhabditidae; genus Caenorhabditis; species Caenorhabditis nigoni. Next base: position 9,978,458 of record CP115869.1, read on the forward strand.
TGGTCAACTGACAAAATGTTTATCATAAATTCGA
>CP115869.1:9979491-9996548 GCA_027920645.1 Caenorhabditis nigoni
TGTTCTGTAGACCGTTTTTTGATATCTTTCATATAAACCGAGATAAATCGGCTCAAAGTTGATAGTTGGAGGTCATTCTATTAGAATACTTCCATAACTGTCAACAACTTCAAGTCCACATATCTCGTTTCCTGTGGGAGATATGAAAAAGTGGTCAACTTACAAAATGTTTCTCATAAATTCAAAATGATTTTGTCTGTTGACCGGTTTTTGATATCTTTCATATAAACCGAGATAAATCGGCTCAAAGTTGATAGTTGGAGGTCATTCTTTTTGGGAAACATTTTGTCAGTTGACCACGTTTTTATATCTCCCACAGAAAACGAGATATGTGGACTTGAAGTTGTTGACGGTTATGGAAGTATTCTGCAAGAATGACCTCCAACTATCAACTTTGAGCCGATTTATCTCGGTTTATATGAAAGATATCAAAAAACGGTCTACAGACAAAATCATTTCGAATTTATGGTGAAACTTTTGTCAGTTGACCACGTTTTTATATCTCTCACAGGAAACGAGACATGTGGACTTGAAGTTGTTGACGGTTATGGAAGTATTCTAAAAGAATGACCTCCAACTATCAACTTTGAGCCGATTTATCTCGGTTTATATGAAAGATATCAAAAAACGGTCTACAGACAAAATCATTTCGAATTTATGGTGAAACTTTTGTCAGTTGACCACGTTATTATATCTCCCACAGGAAACGAGACATGTGGACTTGAAGTTGTTGACGGTTATGGAAGTATTCTAAAAGAATGATCTCCAACTATCAATTTGAGCCGATTTATCTCGGTTTATATGAAAGATATCAAAAAACGGTCAACAGAAAAAATCATTTCGAATTTATGGTAAAACTTTTGTCAGTTGACCACGTTTTTATATCTCCCACAGGAAACGAGATATGTGGACTTGAAATTGTGGACGGTTATGGAAGTATTCTAAAAGAATGACCTCCAACTATCAACATTGAGCCGATTTATCTCGGTTTATATGAAAGATATCAAAAAACGGTCAACAGACAAAATCATTTTGAATTTATGAGAAACATTTTGTAAGTTGACCACTTTTTCATATCTCCCACAGGAAACGAGATATGTGGACTTGAAATTGTGGACGGTTATGGAAGTATTCTAAAAGAATGACCTCCAACTATCAACTTTGAGCCGATTTATCTCGGTTTATATGAAAGATATCAAAAAACGGTCAACAGACAAAATCATTTTGAATTTATGAGAAACATTTTGTAAGTTGACCACTTTTTCATATCTCCCACAGGAAACGAGATATGTGGACTTGAAGTTGTTGACGGTTATGGAAGTATTCTAAAAGAATGACCTCCAACTATCAACTTTGAGCCGATTTATCTCGGTTTATATGAAAGATATCAAAAAACGGTCAACAGACAAAATCATTTTGAATTTATGAGAAACATTTTGTAAGTTGACCACTTTTTCATATCTCCCACAGGAAACGAGATATGTGGACTTGAAGTTGTTGACGGTTATGGAAGTATTCTAAAAGAATGACCTCCAACTATCAACTTTGAGCCGATTTATCTCGGTTTATATGAAAGATATCAAAAAACCGTCTACAGACAAAATCATTTCGAATTTATGGTGAAACTTTTGTCAGTTGACCACGTTTTTATATCTCCCACAGGAAACGAGACATGTGGACTTGAAGTTGTTGACGGTTATGGAAGTATTCTAAAAGAATGACCTCCAACTATCAACTTTGAGCCGATTTATCTCGGTTTATATGAAAGATATCAAAAGACGGTCAACAGACAAAATCAATTCGAATTTATGGTAAAACTTTTGTCAGTTGACTACGTTTTTATATCTCCCACAGGAAACGAGATATGTGGACTTGAAGTTGTTGACGGTTATGGAAGTATTCTAAAAGAATGACCTCCAACTATCAACTTTGAGCCGATTTATCTCGGTTTATATGAAAGATATCAAAAAACGGTCTACAGACAAAATCATTTCGAATTTATGATATACATTTTGTCAGTTGACCACGTTTTTATATCTCCCACAGGAAACGAGATATGTGGACTTGAAGTTGTTGACGGTTATGGAAGTATTCTAATAGAATGACCTCCAACTATCAACTTTGAGCCGATTTATCTCGGTTTATATGAAAGATATCAAAAAACGGTCTACAGACAAAATCATTTCGAATTTATGATAAACATTCTGTCAGTTGACCACGTTTTTATATCTCCCACAGGAAACGAGATATGTGGACTTGAAGTTGTTGACGGTTATGGAAGTATTCTAATAGAATGTCCTCCAAATTTCAAATTGAGCCGATTTATCTCGGTTCATATACAAGATATCAAAAAACGGACAACAGGCAAAATCATTTTGAATTCATGGGAAACATTTTGTCAGTTGACCACGTTTTTATATCTCCCACAGGAAACGAGATATGTGGACTTGAAGTTGTTGGCGGTTATGGAAGTATTCTAATAGAATGTCCTCCAACTATCAACTTTGAGCCGATTTATCTCGGATCATATACAAGATATCAAAAAACGGACAACAGGCAAAATCATTTTGAATTCATGGGAAACATTTTGTCAGTTGACCACGTTTTTATATCTCCCACAGGAAACGAGATATGTGGACTTGAAGTTGTTGACGGTTATGGAAGTATTCTAATAGAATGTCCTCCAACTATCAACTTTGAGCCGATTTATCTCGGTTTATATGAAAGATATCAAAAAACGGACAACAGGCAAAATCATTTTGAATTCATGGGAAACATTTTGTCAGTTGACCACGTTTTTATATCTCCCACAGGAAACGAGATATGTGGACTTGAAGTTGTTGACGGTTATGGAAGTATTCTAATAGAATGTCCTCCAACTATCAACTTTGAGCCGATTTATCTCGGTTTATATGAAAGATATCAAAAAACGGTCTACAGACAAAATCATTTCGAATTTATGATATACATTTTGTCAGTTGACCACGTTTTTATATCTCCCACAGGAAACGAGATATGTGGACTTGAAATTGTTGACGGTTATGGAAGTATTCTAAAAGAATGACCTCCAACTATCAACTTTGAGCCGATTTATCTCGGTTTATATGAAAGATATCAAAAAACGGTCTACAGACAAAATCATTTCGAATTTATGATAAACATTCTGTCAGTTGACCACGTTTTTATATCTCCCACAGGAAACGAGATATGTGGACTTGAAATTGTTGACGGTTATGGAAGTATTCTAAAAGAATGACCTCCAACTATCAACTTTGAGCCGATTTATCTCGGTTTATATGAAAGATATCAAAAAACGGTCTACAGACAAAATCATTTCGAATTTATGATAAACATTTTGTCAGTTGACCACGTTTTTATATCTCCCACAGGAAACCAAAGGTGTAGCCAGCAAATTCCCACTCCTTCTTCAAGAAGGCGCAAGGAAAATTTTGCAAAAGAAGCGAGGCCTTACCACTATTGGAGACATCCTAAAAAGGGCGTCTGGTGATATCCGTCTATTAGAACTGGAGCAGGAGTTGGACGAACTGAGAGCTAATACACCACTTAATGAAATTCCAACAATCAATGGTAGACCATCCGGTGGAAACAAAACCACTAAACCAGTATATAATGCTGAAAGAGTCAAGACGACTTTCCTCGACCACGTAACCAAAACAACTCTCCCGGGATTTTATGCCCCAGGAAATGGTTTGAACATCAAATCAATACCGGTTACGTTCCCCTTCGAAAACAAAGAACCTCACACCTGCGCAGCATGCACGACAGAAGGGCATAGTCCCCTTCGCTGCACAGACTCGAGTTCCGAGTTCAGAAGAAAGGTTGAAAGAAAGAAACTCTGTCCACTCTGCCTCTCACAAAACCATGCCATCGAGAGCTGCACGTCAGCCAGATCATGCATCTATTGTGGAGGAATGCATCACACTGGTGGATGTCCACAGAAGGAATTCTACAGAGATCTGGCCAACTATCCAGTTGATGCCGCTCCAAGACAAACTCTTTTTTGTGGAAGAAACAAGACCACTCAGTCACAGTAACCAAAACAGCATCAAGGCAGGTGCAGATCACGAATCTGTGCTAAACGTAGACTTGCCAACTACACCCACTACCGCTGTTGATACTGATATTGTTTTTAATCCCACTGAATTGACCACTAACTGTCTTAACATCTCTGAAGATACCTCTTTGGCATCCAAACCTGCTCTACCAAACCACTTATCTACCACTGACCAACAGGTCAGAAGACATAAAACTTCGACTCTCACAGAGACGTTCGATCCTCTTGGATTCCTGACACCGATTAATGTGCCCATCACAAGATTGACACAGAAAAATTGGGGAATGGAAATTGACTGGAACGCTAAACGGCCACCAGAAGCTCTGAAAGACTGGAGACTACTCCAGAAAGCATTTATGGACACGGATTAATGTGCCCATGGTTCACAAAGCTATGTCATATATACCACCTCTGAATCAAACACTGGTTCACAACACCTTCGGTAACATCGGAAATGAGGCCGGGGAACCACTGAGTCTAGATGATCAGACAAGCATAGATCAGGCGCATCACACGTGCACCACTGTCGTCCCAGAACATGGACATTTAAGACGGTTTTCGATTCGTGCCAGAGAGTACCTCTATAGAGACTCAAAAGCCAAACCGATCGACTATGCCCTGACCGATGAACTCTCTGGCACTCCCCCGCCCGGGAATGTTGACGAGTCCCTGTAACAATACAGTGACTTGTCAACTAAAAGGTATTCTGAGGATCTCTAGGCCCAGCCCACTGTGCTTATTCCCCAGAAACCTCTCCATTTTTACCTTTTTTCCCGTTAATTTCCTTTGTTTTCCATCAATTCATCAAAAACCCATATTCAAACGCCGCGCGCATTTCTCCACAGCAAGTGCGCTCCCAGACTTTGGGTCTCGCAGCGGCGGCAGCGAAATACACTCTGCTCCTTTATAAAACGGATTTCCTTGGCCTAAAAACACATGTTTTTAGTCAGTCTTGATGCAGTGAACCTGTCGCACGTTCGTTTTTTAGTGTGTTCAGTGTTTCATCCGTTGGAGTTTTGTGTGTGTTTTGTTGCGCTTGAATATGGAAAGATACCACTCTTTTTTCATGAGAAAAGGAACACTTTTTCTCAGACAAGGTTTTTCACCTATACACTAGGTTTTCCTTGTCAAAACTTGAGGTTTTTGTCCTAAAACACTTAGGACTTTTTCCCTCTAAACCATTCGTGGGTTTTCCTCTTTTGAGGTTTTCTCCCACTCATTTCGTCAAAAGCAGTGTATCTTCCTATTCGATGTTGTCAACCACTCTACCACTCCGATGGATTTCACCATTTTTGTCTTTGATTTACCATAAAATCCTTGCCAATAAATGGGTCACTGCTTTAACACTCGTCTTTACTGTTTTACACCGCTCATCTGCCCGCATTCGTCCACTTCATAGCGTACAGACACCACTAGAATCCTTGCCATTCTACCCCTTTTTTGAACCTCTTTTAACCTCTAAATTACACTGGAAAAGTAGCTTGTCATTCGGAGTTTCGACGGGTCTCCAACACGCCCACTTATGTCGACCCCTCCACATGGTGCAATCGGACCGTTCATAGTAAGAGGACCCCAAACACTGGGAGAATCTGAAATGATTGGGCTCGCTGGGCCGGAAAACCCGTATAGTTTGGCCGTAAATGCCAAATTATCGATTTTTCGTGTCTCAGTGAGTAAGAACCCGTGTTGGACTTTTTCCTTTGTTTTTTATGTTCCTTTTTCTTCCAAATTACTTGTCTGTACCGCTTTGTTGTGTTTCGTCTAAGCGTGTCGAGATTCTCCACGATTGAGAGCTTGGCAGGTCCGATTAGGCTTCAAAATCGTGTCGGCGAGCCAAAACCAGCTCCGATATCGATTCTTTGGGGTCAGCCGATCATTGTGCAGTAGGTAGAACTCTAAATATACTATTTTGTGGAAGATCTCCCCACCAAAGTTGGAGAAATTCCCAAAATAACCACTATACAGCTCTCGGTACCCTTTGAGTGCAAAGTCACTCACTGTATGGGCCGAAAACTGTAAAACTATCGGAGCAATAGTGAATAATGCTGTTGTTGGGCAATTGGATTCTTACACAGGAACTTTTGCTGGCGTATCGCCATCAGAAACCCGAGTTTCATCGAAAAAACGAGCAAAATAGCCCTAAAAACGCTAAAATCGGCCATTTTGTGCTGAAAATCCGCTCAATCGGTGACATCCCGGTTCTTTCTGGTCAAAACCCCTCCGTAATTGTCTGAAAAGCTTAAATTCCATCAAAAAATCGTCGTTTCCCCCGTCAAATTTCAATATTTTCGTCCAATATCAGTCAGATATTGCGAAAAATAATTAATTGACTTTTGCGCGTGAGGGCGGTACGGTAGGCGGTGGTGTTTGCGGACTTGCGCATGCAGACTTGACCTAGGCATGGGAAACTTGCATCATTCTTGCATTTTTACCTATTTTGGCCTAAATTTCGTAATTTTTTCTCTGAATTTCGTAAATTTTACACAAATTTATGAAAATATTTTCAGAGGAGAATGTCGGATACCACTCAAGTCGGCTACCAAGACGTAATACCACTACAGCAGCCACGCGCTGCCGCCAACCACTTCTTGACGATCGGCGATGGAAATTTGACCACTTTTAGAGGACTACAAGGCTCTAAAGTGAGTTTTAAGCTTGAAAAATCGGATAATTCGAGAAATTTAGTGAAGAAAAGTAGAAAATAGGGAAATTCATGCCCGAAAATTTTTCGAAAATTCGCTATTTTCTCACAATCTATGTCTAAAAACCACTCGATATTTGTCTAAATACTCATAAAAAGGCAATATTTAGTGCGATTTTAGCGAAAAATCGATAACTTCGGTTAATTGATTAACATTCGAGCGTATAGCATTTATGTAAGGGAACTGTCGGTTCTAGGTTTTTGTGATTCTTTGGCCTAAAAACCACTGAATTTATGCTAGATTCTAGCCAAATACCACTGAATATCTAATTCCCAAGGAGCTTTCTCCAGAAACTCGTCTTAGAGATGTAAGGTGACACCAAAGGGACGCGTCGCGTATGCGTCGCGGCTCGCCTATTTCGCAATATTGCGCAATAGTTAGGCGAACCGAGCATATCTTTACGTTTTTCTCTCCAGACTGATCCAACCCGCTATCGCTAGGAAAAAATCAATAATTTGAGCTATTGACTGAAAATTTTATGTGACTAGTTTCTGAAAATTACAAATATACTTGTAGTTCAGATGCCAGTCCACGCAGTCAACACCACTTCGACAGCGAGTGAAACCACTTCATAACACTTGTACCTCTCCGATACGGAGCCAGGACCACAAGAAGACCTCTAAAGAAGTGACCACTTTCGTTGAAGACGGTAAGACCGTGCGAAGCATATAATTGAAGTTAATGAATTCCAACTTTCAGTTGACACACGTTTTCTGTAGCTGGCACACCGAACAAGAGACCTCTTAATACATCAACACGATTTGATGCGTGACGAGATACCTCTACGGTAAGAATTCGCTCAAATATAACCGTAATCATATCGATTTACTTCAGAATCTGCTGAACCATCACGGATTCGTATTCCAAAGTGACAACATCAGTTCATACCACTTCATGGCAAACGTCTAACATACCATTTGGAAGACACAGCTAAACATGAGAAAGGTTTTCTGTAAGGCTCACTCTAATCCTGAAGGCGTTCACTCGTCTGGTGGATGAGCTAAGCAGTAGACCACTCATGGAAGTAAACGAACTACCACTGAGGATTGAAGTATACCGCTAACATCACACGCTATTGTTCCTTAACAAAGCTTACATCAGCGTGAGTATTTATATGATGAACTCCTGAAGTTAGAACACCTAATTTCAGGCTGTCTCGAGGAGGAGCACCTCTTGTAACGTGTCTACCACTGCTCTCAAGCAAAGCCAGTCTCATACCGCTCACAGAATCGTGGGATGGAAATACTAAAATGATGGCTAAAGCGTTTTAAAGAGAACACTGACACTAACAAGAAACTTCTCCAAGCTCTGCAAGAGAATACCACTCAAGCAGCAAGCTAACCAAGGACTCACCTTGGACGAGACCACTGTAAGTTCTCATTGACATATCGAGCATAACTCAACCATTGGGTTTTACAGGAGCACACAAGTGCCACATAGGAACGACACGTTCTCGAAGTATCACCAGTGATAACTGATAGGAAAAGGACCGAGACCATCATCGTTTGGACGTCCATAAGACCACTCCACCAACATCTCACCTTGACTTAATCCTATTTTACCACTGTATCCTAAATACTTCTACCTCTGTTGTAACCCTATAACCACCGGCTCAACAAAAAGCTCTCCTGTAATCCCATCACTTACCATGCCAACCCTATTTCTATCACGAGTAAACCTTGTTTTGAGTAGGACACAACCCATATATGCGGTTAATTTCTGAGAGTTCATATACTCTTAATACCTCTTTATCCTCTCAACCCTTACCCCTTGCTCTGATATGGAATTGGTACTTGGTCCACAGTGACTAGTTGTTTTATGTCCCAGACATAAATTGTTATCTGATTTTCCCACTCAAGTCCTAGAGATTCACTCCGGGCAATTATAAAAAGACCTGGGAATCATTCCAGGCAACTATACAAGACCTGGATAGTTATTTCCAGGCAAACAATAAAAAGACCTAGATGAATAATTTTAGGCAACGTAACAAAAGACCTCGATAACCTTCTGGGCGACTATCTACAAACCCTATGGTTACATTTGTGGATAGACAACCTAGATAGGTATTTCTTGGCACCCCTCTACTAGTCGAGTAATATAATCCTTGGCAAACAGTTGTAGAGATTAAGGATCAAGAATGTTTACAAGCCCTGTGGGTACACTTGTAGACAGACGAGATCCAAAAACTTCAGACACATAATTCTGGAGTCAGTATTACAAGACCTAGATATTTACATCTTGGCACCACTCTACTAGTCGAGATAAGTTATTCTTGACAAGCAACAGTAGAGTCAAAACAATGCCTCATGTTTATCCGCAAGCCCTACGGGTACACTTGTGGATAGGCACCTGGCCAACTGTCACAACACTTCAGAAAACCAATTCTGAAGAAATATATACAAGACCTAAGACACAAATTCTTAGGCAAACTATACGAAGTCCCAGAGATTCACTCTTGGCAAAAGACCTAGATTATAGTATCTAGGCCCGCTATTCACTTGGATTAGCAATGCTTGTTGGCTATCTGTACCACTGGCAAAGCTGTGAATAGAGGCTATCTATCTTATGTACCACTCTCAATCAGTGACCAATCTACAGTCACAGTGACTAATCATAGTTACAATATACATGGTTGTGAGAAGATGGATTGCCACTGGAACAGATCTTCCAGTAGAGAGCTCTTGAAGTTGTGTGATTCTTGGGTAACCTCTACTGGCTTCCAGACCCAGCAGTACTACAAGACCTGTAACATAACTCAGGAATTGTAAACGTAACGAGTGGAATAAACAATCCAGCGGGGAATGCTGATCGAATCTGTTAGCTTGACACAGTATACCGTGTCCAATACAGGCATATCAGTGTCGTAAATTCTGAACTCTACACCACCAATGGTGAGGAGCGAGGAGACCACGACACCGTAATATCGGATATTATACCACTCGGAGAATAATTCTACGGAACAAGCCGATACCAGCTGAGAAAGAGTAAATCTAGATCACTAGATGGAAACCCTTAGCAATAACGGTTGAAGCGTGAATCCTACCACTTCGTCTCCTGGAACACTCCAGTAGTCGTACCACTTGCTTATCAGTCTGAGGCAACCGTATCAACGTGAGATCCCCAACTCTCGTTATCTGAGAACCTGATGACTACCTCATGTGACGACAGCCGTGATTATTCATGGACAAATCGCAGTAAGGTGTACGTTAAGGTGATCGGAAGCGACACGACATCAGAAGTCTGGGTGGGGACCCAGACAATGATACTATATCAATGCCGCACGCTAACCGCAGTAGGCTAAAACAGTGGGAAAACTGCTGGATAACCAGATATAGACTTATTGGGACAGACCACGCTGATTGATATCAGTCACAGCGAACATCCGTGTCTGAAATAATATTTCTTGAATTCTGACGTGACAAGCCTAGTTCTAATCCATGAACCAGCAACCTTGTTATCGTCCATATTTACCACTCACTCAGTAGCTGGAACCCCTAGTCGCAGGAACAATTCTGACAGGCTAAGGTAATCCATGCTTTCATCAAGAACACGGTACCGAATATGTTATCAGAACACCACACGTGTTCACCCACGGTAACTATTCAGATATCGCCAACCCACACGGTTGGAGTATACATAATCCAAGTAAGACATCGGAATTGTGGGCTACCGCACATCCATGTCGTCTATTCCATAAAGGCTTACCACTACTTGGAAGAGCTATCAAAAATTCTGAGTCATGAACTCAGGACAGCAACTCCGAGTATTCATGCATCTTTTCCGCTATATACGCTACCATACCTGCCACCCATATACCATCTTATACCACTCTGATATATACCCGCAAGGCGAACGCCTAGTAGAGGTCAAAGAGAAGATGGAACGGTGAAAGGAAAAGTAGTGATGAAAAGTGATTGAATGTGGCGCAGAGAAGTGATGTATATTGGCACCAGCCATCTCGTACGTCGTTCTAATGGGAAATTCTTCAAGAACATCACTTGATACTCCTATGGGACGTGAGGAAACAGACTGAGAGGTCAAACTCTCGGTTGACATCCTCATCGACGAACACGAGTACACCACTATATTTGCGGCTATAACATGGAACAGATCCAAGTTTACATTTGTCGTTGAAACTCTCAAGAGAGGAACAGATCTATCTGGTTACGCACAAACTCAATCCTAACCTCTTAAACTTCGGTACTCGGAAAGGCTAGATAACGGAATGATTTCATTCACCAAAAGCTTATCGCTCGAAACCTCTCCTAAACACCCGGAATAAGATGGATACCACTAAAAGGATGCAACTGGATAATCCCAGGCCAAATACCAACAGGTAGATGGACTAGGGACCCAGCCAAAGATACTAACGTACCAGAGGATCTGCAACCCGATCACCACTGCTTTCCATAACATGGAATACACTGTAGTGGAGAAGAGCTTCGACAGATCAAAACTTGGTTACTCAAATTGTGTACCACTATGTTCTCTTAACATCCAAAAGCAACTACTGAAAGTGGTTATATGAAAAAGATACTCATGAGATACTCATGACAGACACCACTGATTGATACCCTTGTATTCCCAAACGATGTTTCTGATACCTTGTAACATACCTCTATCACGATGGTGTTCAAACGAACGATATACTGTTCGGGCCGCAGCGCATTAAGTCCCTACGGCACACTTTCCAGGGCGTGGGTCCCCTTCGTGAGGTCAACGTTCAACCGAGGACTTAGCTAATCCTATAAGGAAGAACCGAGTTGTGTCACAAGCTATTAGCATCGGGAAATATATCTCAACCAAGATCCTCTTGTTTGCGAAGGCACAAGAGCGTAACATCAAAAGACCTGATAGCTTCTGTTAGAATACGTCACCCCAAGGCGCATTGACTACAGAAGATAACAGGCGTCATACCTCCACCTCGGATCCACATTTGGAGAAGAGCGGCTGAGGTCATGATATCGTTTACCAAAGTTGATACGTTAAGCCAATCACACATTGGTTTATAAGATCAAGGACGGTCAACAAGTAGACTGAGCCAAGTACCATGATTCCCCTAAAAGCAGAGCAAGACCACTTTTAGACTGCCTTATTTAGAAACCAGTTCAATCTCTTTATATTGCAGTTACCTGGGAATTCGTCGATATCGACAGTGCTCAAAAGTTATTTCTACCACTAACGGCTCTAACCAAGCCAAACCAGCTCATGTAAACCAAGGTCTAAGGGACGAGAGTCACCCTTTGACACCTTCCAACGAGCAAACCTTTCATGACTCTCAAACCTCGGCTCAACGACTTGTGTCCATTGAACACCCGTTCATTGAACCACTCAAACGCAAGATGACGGAAAGGGCGAACTCCGCTCTATCCTCTCTTACCACTATTGTCTCTCTGACGGAGCAGGTTGGAAGGACCACTGTCATTGACGATGAGCTATTTTACCAGGCCGACAGCCACGTGCTGAAAGCTTACGAAGATATCCATGAATTGGAGACTCTATCCGGTGCCATCGTTAAGACTATGGAAATTCCAGCTATCGCTCAAGACGAGAACAGGTTCCAAATCCACGAAGACCTTGTAAAACATTACGAGGAGCGTAACATCGAGGAGAAAAGACTGAAGCTCCATGAAGCTCTCGGGAATCTCAAGATCATGTTACGCGAACGTGGACGCGAGACCACCGACTTCGTACCAAGTGCGGAAGAGACCACTGAAGTTAGTAAGACCACCAACGAAGGAACTGAGACGGTTATTGAGACGTCGCCTAGGCGTCCCAGTTACCCAACCTCTAACTCTTCAGGCAGCTTCAGAGCATCTGGACAATCCAGTATGGTGTATGTTGAGTCACAAACGGAGCATAATGTTACCGCTCTTATTGACGCCCATACTGGTGCACTCCGTGCTGAGGCCCAACGTGCTTGGCTCGAAGTCGTGGAACGAGATCGTCTTCACCAACAAGAACTGTATCATCTCAAAGAGCAAATTGCCCACTTGAACCATCAGCTGCTCCAAGAGAACTCATTGCAAAATGAACTCAACAGAGCCAATGAAGGTCAGCATGAGCGGAAGGCCTCGATTGGTGCTCCAAGGAGTATCATCGAACCAAGACCGATTCTACACAATCGTAGCATCCCAGAGCTAACCGCAATTGCTCCTGTGCCAGTACAAACTGGACAAGTTGAGGCGATTGTTCGAGAGATTTTACCACTTACAACAAAAGACATCTCTAGTACACAACTAGCTACCACTATCCCTACTTCTGACTTGAATTTTATCATGGCTACGATCTCGAGATTACAGCAACAGCTGGATCAGCAAAAGATTAATGCCAACAAGAAAGAGGAATGGGACATAGAAGTAGCTAGAAATTCCAACCATGATACCAGAATCCCATCAAGAGCTCCAAGACCGCTCAGTAAGCCAATAACAACCACTCGGTCTGAAGAATCGGAGTTGGTGTCTAGTGACTACAGTGACAACGAGAAATCTCGTATCGGCCCCAGTGGCAGTGAGATCGAAAGCGATGATGAGTATCGTCATCCACGTCATACTAAAACAACCACTAGCAATCCAACAAAGACTTCTGTACCACTAAAGCTTACAACAGTGCTATCACTGTTACCAAAATTTGATGGAAATGGTGATTGGGAGGAATTTATCGAAACATTCAATGCTGATATCATGAGCAGAGATGATATCCGGACAGCTCACAAATTCAAAATCTTGAAAGACCACCTAATCGGTTCCGCCAAGTATTGTGTAGCGAGATCCAAGGATCACTCAGCCGCGATTGAAGCGACCTTAAAAAACATTAAGAGTGTATACAGCCAATGCCTCACGAAGGATAAGCTGCTGCGAAAGCTCGCCCAACTACCGTTCCATCAGAGCGATCCTGAACTGATGCGACAGGATATGGCACGTATAGCCAATATCCATATGTTGCTGAAAGAGAAGGGCGTATCCGACTCTGACGATAGACTCACCAAAGGTGTAGCCAGCAAATTCCCACTCCTTCTTCAAGAAGGCGCAAGGAAAATTTTGCAAAAGAAGCGAGGCCTTACCACTATTGGAGACATCCTAAAAAGGGCGTCTGGTGATATCCGTCTATTAGAACTGGAGCAGGAGTTGGACGAACTGAGAGCTAATACACCACTTAATGAAATTCCAACAATCAATGGTAGACCATCCGGTGGAAACAAAACCACTAAACCAGTATATAATGCTGAAAGAGTCAAGACGACTTTCCTCGACCACGTAACCAAAACAACTCTCCCGGGATTTTATGCCCCAGGAAATGGTTTGAACATCAAATCAATACCGGTTACGTTCCCCTTCGAAAACAAAGAACCTCACACCTGCGCAGCATGCACGACAGAAGGGCATAGTCCCCTTCGCTGCACAGACTCGAGTTCCGAGTTCAGAAGAAAGGTTGAAAGAAAGAAACTCTGTCCACTCTGCCTCTCACAAAACCATGCCATCGAGAGCTGCACGTCAGCCAGATCATGCATCTATTGTGGAGGAATGCATCACACTGGTGGATGTCCACAGAAGGAATTCTACAGAGATTTGGCCAACTATCCAGTTGATGCCGCTCCAAGACAAACTCTTTTTTGTGGAAGAAACAAGACCACTCAGTCACAGTAACCAAAACAGCATCAAGGCAGGTGCAGATCACGAATCTGTGCTAAACGTAGACTTGCCAACTACACCCACTACCGCTGTTGATACTGATATTGTTTTTAATCCCACTGAATTGACCACTAACTGTCTTAACATCTCTGAAGATACCTCTTTGGCATCCAAACCTGCTCTACCAAACCACTTATCTACCACTGACCAACAGGTCAGAAGACATAAAACTTCGACTCTCACAGAGACGTTCGATCCTCTTGGATTCCTGACACCGATTAATGTGCCCATCACAAGATTGACACAGAAAAATTGGGGAATGGAAATTGACTGGAACGCTAAACGGCCACCAGAAGCTCTGAAAGACTGGAGACTACTCCAGAAAGCATTTATGGACACGGAAATCTGCTGTACAAAACCACTCAGAAATGATTATAACCACTCCGAAATCCATATGCTGATCTTCTCAGATGCGTTTCAGAACGGTGCAGAAGCGTACGGGTACTTCAAGTACCTCAATATAAACCCAGTCACTAGTCTAACCACTTCCAAGACCAATATTCGATCATCTACAAACTTGAACTGGTCTATTCCCACGATGGAACTGATACCACTAGAGTGCACAGATTCTCTGTCGAAGTTATGTCGCATATACCTCCTACATACATTCTGCTTCATAAAGAGCAAGACCTGGAAATCTGACATCGCGCTACTGTTTACAAAGTCTCAAATCCACCAGCAAGGCGTGGCTAGTCTGGTGATAATATGTGAACAGAATGCCCCGTTGGAAACCCCAGGCTTGTCTCTATCGGGCAATCCAAAGACCAGCGTCTATGACTACCACTCATTGATGTACATTGTTTCCAGCCATAACAGCATGGATAACAGTATACCACTAACTCCATACCTGAAGCCCCGGAGGCACAACCGCTCTAAGACCCCTCGACCTGTTCTAACTGAGATACCACTTGAGTTCAACAGCAACCTTGTCCCAATATATACGGAGACCGCTGTTAGAAACCACTTGGTTGTAATAAACTCGGCAATGGAGCAACTGAAGTTGAGGACCCTCGGATACGTGACTCAATTAAGAGAACGCATTCACAGGGAGAAACGTTGTTGTCTACTTGAGTCTGACGTCGGAGATGTAGTCATACTTGTCATCAAAATGGTCACAAGACAGGAATGGCCACTGGAAATCATTGTCAAAATACAGGAATCCGTCATTGAAAGGCAATTCCAAACAGCACCACGTTGTAGTGGAGTAACACACTCCATAGTAGTATACCAGCTCGAACCTCTGAAAGAAAATCCACTGAACCACCCTTCTAAAATGAGGACAACTTTCGAGACACATACCACTACCAAACTACCAACACCAGCTGTATTGTACCATGACATTCGATACCGCCAGAACTATTTCCACCCAATACCATGCCCAAAACCCTTGAAGCATAAAAGAATGTCTAAACACACATGAATCAAACACTGGTTCACAAAGCTATGTCATATATACCACCTCTGAATCAAACACTGGTTCACAACACCTTCGGTAACATCGGAAATGAGGCCGGGGAACCACTGAGTCTAGATGATCAGACAAGCATAGATCAGGCGCATCACACGTGCACCACTGTCGTCCCAGAACATGGACATTTAAGACGGTTTTCGATTCGTGCCAGAGAGTACCTCTATAGAGACTCAAAAGCCAAACCGATCGACTATGCCCTGACCGATGAACTCTCTGGCACTCCCCCGCCCGGGAATGTTGACGAGTCCCTGTAACAATACAGTGACTTGTCAACTAAAAGGTATTCTGAGGATCTCTAGGCCCAGCCCACTGTGCTTATTCCCCAGAAACCTCTCCATTTTTACCTTTTTTCCCGTTAATTTCCTTTGTTTTCCATCAATTCATCAAAAACCCATATTCAAACGCCGCGCGCATTTCTCCACAGCAAGTGCGCTCCCAGACTTTGGGTCTCGCAGCGGCGGCAGCGAAATACACTCTGCTCCTTTATAAAACGGATTTCCTTGGCCTAAAAACACATGTTTTTAGTCAGTCTTGATGCAGTGAACCTGTCGCACGTTCGTTTTTTAGTGTGTTCAGTGTTTCATCCGTTGGAGTTTTGTGTGTGTTTTGTTGCGCTTGAATATGGAAAGATACCACTCTTTTTTCATGAGAAAAGGAACACTTTTTCTCAGACAAGGTTTTTCACCTATACACTAGGTTTTCCTTGTCAAAACTTGAGGTTTTTGTCCTAAAACACTTAGGACTTTTTCCCTCTAAACCATTCGTGGGTTTTCCTCTATTGAGGTTTTCTCCCACTCATTTCGTCAAAAGCAGTGTATCTTCCTATTCGATGTTGTCAACCACTCTACCACTCCGATGGATTTCACCATTTTTGTCTTTGATTTACCATAAAATCCTTGCCAATAAATGGGTCACTGCTTTAACACTCGTCTTTACTGTTTTACACCGCTCATCTGCCCGCATTCGTCCACTTCATAGCGTACAGACACCACTAGAATCCTTGCCATTCTACCCCTTTTTGAACCTCTTTTAACCTCTAAATTACACTGGAAAAGTAGCTTGTCATTCGGAGTTTCGACGGGTCTCCAACACGCCCACTTATGTCGACCCCTCCACAA